>CM064863.1:15695136-16164721 GCA_032719365.1 Prinsepia uniflora
GTGCTCAATTTCGTTTCAAGACTCAATAGACTCCCAAAACGTATCATAACTTCCCAACCTTAGTGCAATGATGTCAGTAATCCATCCCTTCGAACATAGGCCTAATTTCATCTTGTTGGGCCTCGAATTCATTCTTTGTGTCGGATTTACAAATGTGAAGGACTTAACTCAAACCTTCATAATCAAACCTTATTACCTTGATAAAAACTCAATATATCTCTTTTATATATATATATATATATATATATATCAAGGTAATAACATGTGTCAAAAATACAACAATGTTTGAGTAAGTAAATCTACAAAATACACATAAAAGTCTTTCAATATCATCATTTTTTCTTTACACAATCATTATGTCTTCAACCGAGTCCTTGGAACAAAGGTAAAAGATATCTATACTAAGCTCAAGTGTTTAGATAATCATGGTGATGAAAGAAAGGCTTAATGTGGGCTCAAAAGGGTTAAAACTAAGGGGGTCGCAACTTGTGCGCACAAAATAGGGAACATGGATGTTTGAATTTGTGGTGTTAACCCTAATGCCTTAATCATTTCCAAAATCAGAGAGTTTATTGACTTAAAAGCTTTGAAAATCACATAGAATAAGTTCTAGTACTCTAGAGTTCATTACAGGCTATTGCAAGCAGTTATGTGGCATATGTATATCAATTTAAACAAAGAACTTATGAATCACTCATCAAAGATGTATATAAGGTTCTAAAGCTCACATATGGTTCAAATGATTCATACTTATCATATCATGCTCACCAATTTACATGCATTATCTTCAAGTTGTAACACTTAATCACAAAATATTAACAAACAAATTCAAGTTGTAGTGATCATCTTTATAGTCATCACATATTCATTTCCATTCATTTATATAATTGACAAGTTAAAGGGCAACTTATTACTCGTAAAAATACTACGTTAAAACAAAAAGACTCAAGAAAGCAATAAATTTTTTTTAATTTTTAATTTTTTTAAATTTATTATTATTATTATTATTATTATTATTATTATTATTATTATTATTATTTAGTAAGAAAGAAATAAAACAATTGCAAATTAAGAAAGACTTAATAAAACAATTTCAAATGCACAAATAAATTTGTAAACCATTCCCCCACACTTAAATTCTACATTGTCCTCAATGTAGGAAAATACGAAGTAATTAAACATAGAATCAAAGTAAGGAAGATGATTTAAGAAAATGAAGTAAGAAAGAAAAACATAAACAAAGTAAAAGAGAATGAAGGGTTGAAAGAAAGCAAATCTGTGTTGATGAATCCTTCACAACTCGAGAACACATTGGGTTGCCTCCCAACAAGCGCTTTAAGTTTAACGTCCATCCAGCCTAGACCAAATTCTTTATCTGATGGGACGTAGAAGTACTCTGTCTGACTCCACATCGTGTCCTCCAATTGCCTCGATGTAAGGCTTCAATCGGTGGCCATTAACCTTGAACTCTTTTCCCGTTTCAATGCTTTTGATCTGTATAGCTCCATGGGCAAACACATTAGTAACAACAAAAGGGCCTACCCATCTGGAGAATAATTTACCTGGAAAAAGTCTAAGCTGGGAATTGAACAACAAAACTTTCTAGCCAGTGTCAAATGCTTTACTCTTGATCTGTTTGTCATGAAATGCCTTTGCCTTTTCCTTGTAGATTAGAGTGCTTTCAAATGCATCATTTCTGATTTCCTCAAGCTCACTCAGTTGGAGCTTCCGATGCAAACCGGCGTCATCAAGCTTGATTTTGAAAGTTTTGACGGCCCACCATGCCTTATGCTCTAGTTCCACCGGAAGGTGACATGCTTTACCGTACACCAACCTATAGGGTGACATTCCTATAGGTGTTTTGTATGCCGTCCTGTATGCCTAAAGTGCATCAACCAACCGTTGGCTCTAATCCTTACGATTAGGACCCACGGTTCGCTCTAATATCTTCTTGATCTCTTTATTACTGACTTCCGCCATTCTACTCGTTTGAGGATGGTAAGGTGTAGAGACTCTGTGAGTGACACCATACCGTTTCATTAAAGCTTCAATGGTCTTGTTGCAGAAATGACTTCCTCCATCACTTATTAGGACCCGCGGGATCCCAAACCTAGAAAGAATGTTAGTTCTGAGGAAATCTGCAACAATTTTAGAGTCATTAGTCCTGGTGGCCTTAGCTTCCACCCATTTTGATACATAATCAACGGCAAGTAAGATATAGAGATAACCATTAGATTGAGGAAAAGGACCCATAAAATCGATACCTCAAACATCAAATATTTCAACAGTAAGAACATAATGTTGTGGCATTTCATCCCCTCGTCCTAAGTTTCCTGATCTCTGACATTTATCACAGGCTAAACAGAATGAATGTGCATCTCTAAAAAGTGTGGGCCAATATAGTCCAGATTCTAAGATTTTGAGTGCAATTTTTCTAGATCCAAAGTGGCCTCCACAAGCATGGCTACGGCAGAACTCTAGGACTGACTTATGTTCAATATCAAGGACACATCTTCTAATCAATAAATTTGCACAGTGTTTCCACAAATAAGGTTCATCCCAAATATAGTGCCTAGCATGCTTCTTAAGTTTATCTTTTTGTGCACGGGAGAGGGTGGTGGGCAACTGTTTGGTGACTAAATAATTGACAATATCAGCATACCAAAGAGTACCTCCCTCGATTCTGAAGAGTTGTTCGTCTGGAAACATCTCTTGAATCGCCACAGGATCTCGTTCATGTGCAATGCGACTCAAATGATCTGCCACCATGTTCTCTACACCTTTCTTATCTTTAATCTCGATGTCAAACTCTTGAAGAAGAAGCATCCATCGGATTAGTCTTGGTTTCGCTTCCTTCTTGGCTAGGAGATACTTCAGTGCTGCATGATCAGTGTAAATAATGACTTTAGTTCGAAGTAGATAAGAGCAAAATTTATCTAAAGTAAATACAACATCAAGCAACTCCTTTTCGGTAGTGGTGTAGTTCATCTGGGCATCATTCAAGGTTCTGGATGCATAGTAGATGGTGTAGGGCTTCTTATCCCGCCTTTGTCCGTGTACGGCTCCAACTGCATAATTAGAGGCATCGCACATTAGTTCAAAGGGTAAGGACCAATCAGGGGCACAAAGAATGGGGGCAGTGGTTAAGAGATTTTTAAGCTTCTCAAAAGCTTCCTGACAATATGCATCAAAGACGAAGGGTGTCTCTTTCTGAAGCAGTCGGCACAAGGGTCTTGCAATGTGAGAGAAGTCTTGGATAAATCTTCTGTAAAATCCTGCGTGACCAAGAAATGAACTGATTCCTCTCACCGAAGTGGGAGAGGGTAAGTGGCGCACAGTATCAACTTTATATTTAGCGACTTCAATTCCTCTTTCAGAGACAATATGGCCCAAGACTATCCCTTGTCTAACCATGAAATGGCATTTCTCCCAGTTAAGTACCAGATTAGTTTCGACACACCTTTGTAAGATAAGTGCTAAGTGTTCTAAGCATGCATCAAAACTATCCCCAAAGACACTGAAATCGTCCATAAATACTTCAATTATTTTTTTGACGAATTCAGAGAAAATAGAAAGCATGCATCTTTGGAAAGTACCTGGGGCGTTACATAAACCGAAGGGCATTCTTCGGTAGGCAAAAGTGCCAAAAGAACAAGTGAAAGTCGTTTTTTCTTGGTCATTTTGAGCGATACAGATTTGATTGTACCCGGAATAACCATCAAGAAAGCAATAATAGGAGTGACTTGTTGTAACAACCCGTCCTGAGAGCCGGGATTAGTAGTGTGATTAAGGTGGGATTAGTGAGCTTAATCGGTTGTTAGTTGGTCTCGTTGGGGGTCGTTAGGGTAGAATGACGATTTTGCCCCTAGTTCGGGCAACATGTTGACTTTTAGTTCGGGTGGTCAAGTGGGTATTGACCGGTGACTAGGACGAAGTTTAGGACGTCACGAATCCGTAGACAGGTGGCACGCCCGATTCAAACATCCGAGGATGAAGTTATGATGTTCGGAAGGTTGAGGGTATAATCGTAATTTTGGTTAAATAGGGGGAAAAAGTTGACTTTTTGGACGATCGGGTTTTGGTACGTTAACCGAGGATGATTAGGTAGATCTCGTTGTCCTGAGTTCGATGACAGGCGGCACGTATTCATCGGACTTACGATGTGCGAGTTACGTATTCATCGTTGTCCTGGATCGTTTGCTACGCTCCGAGACTTGTCGGATGCTGCAGTGCGGGTTGAGGCTAGTTTTCCGGTGCGACGCCGGGAGCCATCTTTTCCTGGAGCTTCGAGTCAGAGGACACCGCAGCGAGGTAATTTCAGTGGAGCGTCGTCGGCGGGTGATGATCGTTTCGGTAGACTTGGTGGTTTCCAGAGTTTAGGATTTCGAGGTTATCGAGCACAGCCGACTCAGCAAGCTAGTGCGACGTCTGTTGCGTCAACAGGGCTACCAAGTCTTTCCGGTCGGGATGTTTGTTTCTACTGCGGAGAGCGAGGTCACTTTCGACGTGAGTGTCCACTGTTGCCATAGGAAGGTGGTGTAGGCCGAGGAGTGGCGGAGCCTGGACAGAGTACAGCGTCGGGGACAGCGGGCCCTAGAGGAGGTGGTGGTGCCACTAGTAGTTCGAGGGGACGTGGTAGAGAGTCGGGAGCTCAGGCCCGAGTGTTCTCGATGACTCAGCAGGAGGTTTAGTCGGCACCAGATGCGGGGACAGGTACTTGTATTACCCTTGATTGTGTTGTACCCAGTTTTGTTGTTGGATCTTAGGGAAGCGTGAGTTCCGTGGAAGGGTGACGGAAGTTATAGGAAAAGAGTGACTATAACTGATCGATATGAGGTTATTGAAGGAGAGAACCCACAAGCTAGAGTTTGCCTTAAGGACTTTGTAGATTTATTCCGATAGTGGCCGAAGTAACAGCCAAGGGAGATAGGTGTTCGATTGTTTGGGTTAGTATCCAAGTTGGTTTTGGAAAGGGTAGCTGGTAGTACGTGAGGATGTACTCTGTGAATTCTATTGGGTACTCCATATGAGGTATTTTAAAATACCTTTGTTTCCTGTTCATAGGGTTTCCCTTGCGTACACCAGATAATTGTAGCGGTACGGAGAAAGGGCTAGGCGCGGTACCTAGTAGTTAGGGGTGGTGTGAACTACCTAAGGTGGAAATGATAGATAGGAAACTCAGGAGAAGTTGTTGACCTAGTGTGATTACCAGGTAGGAGATCCTAGTGTCGGGAAGTAGTTGTGGAATTTCGGGGACGAAATTCTTTTTAGGTGGGTAGATTGTAACAACCCGTCCCGAGAGCCGGGATTAGTAGTGTGATTAAGGTGGGATTAGTGAGCTTAATCGGTGGTTAGTTGGTCTCGTTGGGGGTCGTTATGGTAGAATGACGATTTTGCCCCTAGTTCGGGCAACATGTTGACTTTTAGTTTGGGTGGTCAAGTGGGTATTGACCGGTGACTAGGACGTAGTTTAGGACGTCACGAATCCGTAGACAGGTGGCACACCCGATTCCGACATCCGAGGATGAAGTTATGATGTTCGGAAGGTTGAGGGTATAATCATAATTTTGGTTAAATAGGGGGAAAAAGTTGACTTTTTGGACGATCGGGTTTTGGTACGTTGACCGAGGATGATTAGGTAGATCTGGTTGTCCTGAGTTCGATGATAGGCGGCACGTATTCATCGGACTTACGATGTGCGAGTTACGGGTCAAGGAAGGTAGTGGCATAACCGTAATTTTGAGTTAAAAGGAGGGGCAGTTTGGTCTTTGTGCTCTGGAAATTGTGCAAAGAGAGGGACAGATGGACGGCTGGGATTGAGCCACTGGGGAGAGAATGGAAATGATGGTGACACGCGCTCAAGGTGGAGTGGCTTCTGATTGATTCCAGTGGGTGCACGGTCCAAAATAATTGGGGTGCAACTGTGCAAATGTGTGTTTGGTTCGCAGAGAAGAACAGAAAACAGAGGGAGATTGTGAGGAAAAATTGAGGGGTGATCATGGATGTTGAAGGCTTCTGGTGAGTGAGGAGTGATCAGAAAGAGTGAGAGAGATGTTGGGGTGGTGCTGAGAGGGCTAGACGGTGTGGTGGCTGTGTGTGAGGAAGTGGAGAGCTGCGGGAAAACCAGGAAGAAAAAGGGAGGAAATCAGAGAGTTTGTGAGAAATCGTGGTGGTGGCGGCCGTGTATGGTGCAACTGAGATCGTGGTGGTGTCGTGAGGGGTGCGAGGAGTCCACCAGCCCCAGCGGAGCTCACGACGGCGACGAGAGGCGGGTCATTCCTTATCCTTGTTTCTTTGCTCTGTTTTGTAGACTGAGTTCAAATCGGAAGTCGTGGCTTGAGAGGTAGAATCGAAGTTCATAGGGAGGTCTAGGGGACTCAGGTGAGGTCTGGGAGTCCTTTGGTTGTGCTGCCGTGATGGGGAATGAACGGTAGGGGTTAGCACGACGGAGGAGACTCTCTGTGCTCTGTTTTGGCCGTGAGTTTCAAACGGGAAGTCGTGAACCTAGGGACTGAGTCGAAGGTTTAGGAGAGTTGGGTTAGGTTCAGAAGGGTCCTAGGAAGAGTTTGGGATAGCCACCGTGATGGGAAGTGACCTGGGTGGCCGGGAAGGAAAACAGGGGCAGAGTACGGGTTTTCTTTCGAGCTTGAGTCAACGATGTAGGGGCCGTGTCGAGGTCTGAGAAGTTTAGGAAAAGATAGGGTAGGTCTGGACGAAGCTGTGGGTGAAGAAAGGAGGTGAAATGGTGGCCGTGCGGCGGGGAACAGCTCTCGCCGGTCCGATGTGCAGCACTGGTGCGAACCGGGTTTGCTCGAGGAAGGGGGTGCACTGTAGCTGGCGCGTGAATGCCACGCGCAGTCACTTTGGGCGGCGCGTGGAGGCACGTGCGGCAGTTTTCGGTGAAGGTGTCAACATGGTTTTTAGTCTAGATGTTATGACGAGTCTAATGAAAGTGGTTTCGGGTTATTCGGACGTCGTTTGAGTTTAGTTTCGCGAGGGTGAAGGCTTAGGATCCCGGTTTATTACGTTTAGGATTCGGGGAATTTTGAGGGAATTTAGGTGGACCTTCGTAAGTGGGTTAGTGACATAATTTGGTGGTTATTGACAGGATTGGGATTTCCCGAGGAAGCTGAGGAACGTGCTGGACGTTCGGGACGCGATTGAGGGCTCGGTACTGTGAGTGGATCCTTTCCTTAAACTCGAGCATGCATAACTGTTTTCTATACCTATTTATCGGTTTTATATGTGATTTCATGATTATTGAAAATGTTATGTTCGTTTTACGTATTTGCACGGTTTTCGAGAAAGGACGGTTTTAGTACGTTTTACGATAAAAGGTTGATTCCTGATTATAATGCTATAGTTTCGGGATTTCAAATGATAAATGATTTCTAATGGTTATAAGGGATTTGGGAACATGATTTCGATGGTCAAGGATTTTCGGTTTTCGAATCGGATTTCGAGAATCGAGATTCGGTTTTAATGTTGAAAAGTGGATTTCCAGATTTGGGTTCGGAATGACGGTTCTGAACGCCGGAAGGGCTTCGGACCAGTGGTTTCGGATTCGGGTTTGGATATGGATTTAGAAATGGTTTTCAAACGGCATTGGATTGGATTTGCTGGATTTGGTTATTGGGTTTAAAGACCCGGATATTAATTGACGGGGGACGGGCCCGGATTGAGTTTAAACACTCGGGAGTTTAAAGACTCGGATATGTTGATATTTTCCCCGTAGGCCTGTTGAGTTTAAAGACTCGGGAGTTTAAAGACTCAGATATGATTGAGGCCTGGATTGAGTTTAAAGACTCGGGAGTTTAAAGACTCGGATAGGTCCAGCAGGTTTGATCGTAAAATGATGAGTTGATGTTCACGAATTATGATATGGTTTTATGATGCTTATGATATGGTTTCTATAACTGTTTTATAGTGTTTCTATTTCTTATGATATTTTATGATGATTGATTTATAACCGTTTTGATAACTGGGTTATGCATGTGGTTTCAAAACGGAGGGCTAAACCCAGTTTTCTTCTAAAATGGTTTTTGGAAATTCTTATTTTATTATGGTCCACTCACACCTTCTGTTTTAATTTGCCCTCCAGGTCGTGGAGCTAGCGCGGGGTCTTGGCGTCGAGGCAGCGTCTGAGGCATAGGAACTACGAGAGGGATTCCGGAGTGTTTAAATTTTCTTCCGCTTGCGTGTAATTATTATCGTTGTTTGGTTTCTTTATATTTGGTACTATGCTCTGTAAAACTGTGACTTTGGAATGTGTAAAAGATTCTCCTGCGTCTGACAGTGGTATTTTAGGGAATTCCATGCTTTTCTTTGGCTTTAGCGTTGGGGTGTCAGACGGGAGCAGGATTTACCTCGGGTTTCGGGGTGAAGCCGGGGTGGGTCCTGACAATTGGTATCAGAGCATAGGTTTGTCGAGTCTGTTGGGTTTGTCAGTTTGTGAGGTTGTGTTTCAGTTGTTTGACTGTTTCTATGCCTCTTTCAGCGTGCAATTGACGATGCCTTCGAGATGTAGACCCTCTCCACGACCTGAAGACGAAGGAGCAAGAGAGACCGAGAGTGCTACTATTGAGCGAGCCCAGCGGCTCGGGGCTACTACTTTTAGTGGTGGGGCTGATCCTGAGGAAGCTCAGAGGTGGATCACGAGACTTGAGCGGATCTTTGCGGTGATGCATTGTCCACTGGAGGATCGAGTGTTACTGGCTACATTTTTACTGGATGGTGCGGCGTATGAGTGGTGGTATACCCTCGAGTTGTCTGGCTAGGATGCCCATACGGTGACCTGGGAGACGTTTAGGGAACGGTTCCTGGAGCAGTATTATCCTCGTTCTTTCCGCGATGCCAAGGAGGCGGAGTTTCTGCAGATCCAGCAAGGGAATATGACAGTGGCTGAGTACGAACAGAAATTTCAGATGTTGTCTAGGTTTGCTCTTGCGTTTGTGGCTACTGAGGCCGAGAAGTACCGTAGATTAGAATTGGGCCTGCGAGGTGAGATTCGAGCCATAGTGACGGTTGGATTGTTTGCTACGCTCCGAGACTTGTCGGATGCTGCAGTTCGGGTTGAGGCTAGTTTGCCGGTGCGACGCCGGGAGACATCTTTTCCTGGAGCTTCGAGTCAGAGGACACCGAAGCGAGGTAATTTCAGTGGAGCGTCGTCGGCGGGTGATGATCGTTTCGGTAGACCTGGTGGTTTCCAGAGTTCAGGATTTCGAGGTTACCGAGCATAGCCGACTCCGCAAGCTAGTGTGACGTCTGTTGCGTCAACAGGGCTACCAGGTCTTTCCGGTCGGGATGTTTGTTTCTACTGCAGAGAGCGAGGTCACTTTCGACGTGAGTGTCCACTGTTGCCATAGGAAGGTGGTGTAGGCCGAGGAGTGGCGGAGCCTGGATAGAGTACAGCGTCGGGGACAGCGGGCACTAGAGGAGGTGGTGGTGCCACTAGTAGTTCGAGGGGACGTGGTAGAGCGTCGGGAGCTCAGGCCCGAGTGTTCTCGATGACTCAGCAGGAGGTTCAGTCGGCACCAGATGCGGGGACAGGTACTTGTATTACCCTTGATTGTGCTGTACCCAGTTTTGTTGTTGGATCCTAGGGAAGCGTGAGTTCCGTGGAAGGGTGACGGAAGTTATAGGAAAGGAGTGACTATAACTGATCGATATGAGGTTATTGAAATTGAGAACCCACAAGCTAGAGTTTGCCTTAAGGACTTTGTAGATTTATTCCGATAGTGGCCGAAGTAGCAGCCAAGGGAGATAGGTGTTCGATTATTTGGGTTAGTATCCAAGTTGGTTTTGGAAAGGGTAGATGGTAGTACGTGAGGATGGACTCTGTGAATTCTATTGGGTACTCCATATGAGGTATTTTAAAATACCTTTGTTTCCTGTTCATAGGGTTTCCCTTGCGTACACCAGATAATTGTAGCGGTACGGAGAGAGGGCTAGGCGCGGTACCTAGTAGTTAGGGGTGGTGTGAACTACCTAAGGTGGAAATGATAGATAGGAAACTCAGGAGAAGTTGTTGACCTAGTGTGATTACCAGGTAGGAGATCCTAGTGTCGGGAAGTAGTTGTGGAATTTCGGGGACGAAATTCTTTTTAGGTGGGTAGATTGTAACAACCCGTCCCGAGAGCCGGGATTAGTATTGTGATTAAGGTGGGATTAGTGAGCTTAATCGGTGGTTAGTTGGTCTCGTTGGGGGTCGTTAGGGTAGAATGACGATTTTGCCCCTGGTTCGAGCAACATGTGTACTTTTAGTTTGGGTGGTCAAGTGGGTATTAACCGGTGACTAGGACGTAGTTTAGGACGTCACGAATCCGTAGACAGGTGGCACGCCCGATTCCGACATCCGAGGATGAAGTTATGATGTTCGGAAGGTTGAGGGTATAATCGTAATTTTGGTTAAATAGGGGGAAAAAGTTGACTTTTTGGACGATCGGGTTTTGGTACGTTGACCGAGGATGATTAGGTAGATCTGGTTGTCCTGAGTTCGATGATAGGCGGCGCGTATTCATCGGACTTACGATGTGCGAGTTACGGGTCATGGAAGGTAGTGGCATAACCGTAATTTTGAGTTAAAAGGAGGGGCAGTTTGGTCTTTGTGCTCTGGAAATTGTGCAAAGAGAGGGACAGATGGACGGCTGGGATTAAGCCACTGGGGAGAGAATGGAAATGATGGTGACACGCGCTCAAGGTGGAGTGGCTTCTGATTGATTCCAGTGGGTGCACGGTCCAAATAATTGGGGTGCAACTGTGCAAATGTGTGTTTGGTTCGCAGAGAAGAACAGAAAACAGAGGGAGATTGTGAGGAAAAATTGAGGGGTGATGAAGGATGATGAAGGCTTCTTGTGAGTGAGGAGTGATCAGAAAGAGTGAGAGAGATGTTGGGGTGGTGCTGAGAGGGTTAGACGGTGTGGTGGCTGTGTGAGAGGAAGTGGAGAGCTGCGGGAAAACTAGGTTGAAACAGGAAGGAAATCAGAGAGTTTGTGAGAAATCGTGGTGATGGCGGCCGTGTATGGTGCAACTGAGATCGTGGTGGTGTCGTGAGGGGTGCGAGGAGTCTACCAGCCCCAGCGGAGCTCACGACGGCGACGAGAGGCGGGTCATTCCTTATCCTTGTTTCTTTGCTCTGTTTTGTAGACTGAGTTCAAATCGGAAGTCGTGGTTTGAGAGGTAGAATCGAAGTTCATAGGGAGGTCTAGGGGACTCAAGTGAGGTCTGGGAGTCCTTTGGTTGTGCTGCCGTGATGGGGAATGAACGGTAGGGGTTAGCACGACGGAGGAGACTCTGTGTGCTCTGTTTTGGCCGTGAGTTTCAGACGGGGAGTCGTGAACCTAGGGACTGAGTCGAAGGTTTAGGAGAGTTGGGTTAGGTTCAGAAGGGTCCTAGGAAGAGTTTGGGATAACCACCGTGATGGGAAGTGACCTGGGTGGCCGGGAAGGAAAACAGGGGCAGAGTACGGGTCTTCTTTCGAGCTTGAGTCGACGATGTAGGGGCCGTGTCGAGGTCTGAGAAGTTGAGGAAAAGATAGGGTAGGTCTGGACGAAGCTGTGGGTGAAGAAAGGAGGTGAAATGGTGGCTGGGCGGCGGGGAACAGCTCTCGCCGGTCCGATGTGCAGCACTGGTGCGAACCGGGTTTGCTCGAGGAAGGGGGTGCACTGTAGCTGGCGCGTGAATGCCACGCGCAGCCACTTTGGGCGGCGCGTGGAGGCACGTGCGGCAGTTTCCGGTGAAGGTGTCAACATGGTTTTTAGTCTAGATGTTATGACGAGTCTAATGAAAGTGGTTTCGGGTTGTTCGGACGTCGTTTGAGTTTAGTTTCGCGAGGGTGAAGGCTTAGGGTCCCGGTTTATTACGTTTAGGATTCGGGGATTTTTGAGTGAATTTAGGTGGACCTTCGTAAGTGGGTTAGTGACATAATTTGGTGGTTATTGACAGGATTGGGATTTCCCGAGGAAGCTGAGGAACGTGCTGGACGTTCGGGACGCGATTGAGGGCTTGGTACTGTGAGTGGACCCTTTCCTTAAACTCGAGCATGCATAACTGTTTTCTATACCTATTTATGGGATTTCCCGAGGAAGTTGAGGAACGTGCTGTACGTTCGGGACGCTATTGAGGGCTCGGTACTGTGAGTGGACCCTTTCCTTAAACTCGAGCATGCATAACTGTTTTCTATACCTATTTATCGGTTTTATATGTGATTTCATGATTATTGAAAATGCTATGTTTGTTTTACGTATTTGCACGGTTTTCGAGAAAGGACGGTTTTAGTACGTTTTACGATAAAAGGTTGATTCCTGATTATAATGCTATAGTTTCGGGATTTCAAATGATAAATGATTTCTAATGGTTATAAGGGATTTGGGAACATGATTTCGATGATCAAGGATTTTCGGTTTTCGAATCGGATTTCGAGAATCGAGATTCGGTTTTAATGTTGAAAAGTGGATTTCCGGATTTGGGTTCGGAATGACGGTTCTGAACGCCGGAAGGGCTTCGGACCAGTGGTTTCGGATTCGGGTTTGGATATGGATTTAGAAATGGTTTTCAAACGGTATTGGATTGGATTTGCTGGATTTGGTTATTGGGTTTAAAGACCCGGATATTAATTGACGGGGGACGGGCCCGGATTGAGTTTAAACACTCGGGAGTTTAAAACTCGGATATATTGATATTTTCCCCGTAGGCCTGTTGAGTTTAAAGACTCGGGAGTTTAAAGACTCGGATATGATTGAGGCCTGGATTGAGTTTAAAGACTCGGGAGTTTAAAGACTCGGATAGATCCAGCAGGTTTGATCGTAAAATGATGAGTTGATGTTCGCGAATTATGATATGGTTTTATGATGCTTATGATATGGTTTCTATAACTGTTTTATAGTGTTTCTATTTCTTATGATATTTTATGATGATTGATTTATAACCGTTTTGATAACTGGGTTATGCATGTGGTTTCAAAACGGAGGGCTAAACCCGGTTTTCTTCTAAAATGGTTTCTTTGGAAATTCTTATTTTATTATGGTCCACTCACACCTTCTGTTTTAATTTGTCCTCCAGGTCGTGGAGCTAGCGCGGGGTCTTGGCGTCGAGGCAGCGTCTGAGGCATAGGCACTACGAGAGGGATTGCGGAGTGTTTAAATTTTCTTCCGCTTGCGTGTAATTATTATCGTTGTTTGGTTTCTTTATATTTGGTACTATGCTCTGTAAAACTGTGACTTTGGAATGTGTAAAAGATTCTCCTGCGTCTGACAGTGGTATTTTAGGGAATTCCATGCTTTTCTTTGGCTTTAGCGTTGGGGTGTCAGACAGGAGCAGGATTTACCTCGGGTTTCGGGGTGAAGCCAGGGTGGGTCCTGACAATTGGTATCAGAGCATAGGTTTGTCGAGTCTGTTAGGTTTGTCAGTTTGTGAGGTTGTGTTTCGGTTGTTTGACTGTTTCTATGCCTCTTTCAGCGTGCGATTGACGATGCCTTCGAGACGTAGACCCTCTCCACGACCTGAAGGCGAAGGAGCAAGAGAGACCGAGAGTGCTACTATTGAGCGAGCCCCGCGGCTCGGGGCTACTACTTTTAGTGGTGGGGGTGATCCTGAGGAAGCTCAGAGGTGGATCACGAGACTTGAGCGGATCTTTGCGGTGATGCATTGTCCACTAGAGGATCGGGTGTTACTGGTTACATTTTTACTGGATGGTGCGGCGTATGAGTGGTGGTATCCCTCGAGTTGTCTGGCTAGGATGCCCATACGGTGACCTGGGAGACGTTTAGGGAACGGTTCTTGGAGCAGTATTATCCTCGTTCTTTCCGCGATGCCAAGGAGGCGGAGTTTCTGCAGATCCAGCAAGGGAATATGACAGTGGCTGAGTACGAACAAAAATTTCAGATGTTGTCTAGGTTTGCTCCTGCGTTTGTGGCTACTGAGGCCGAGAAGTACCGTAGGTTAGAATTGGGCCTGCGAGGTGAGATTCGAGCCATAGTGACTGCTGGATTGTTTGCTACGCTCCGAGACTTGTCGGATGCTGCAGTTCGGGTTGAGGCTAGTTTGCCGGTGCGACGCCGGGAGCCATCTTTTCCTGGAGCTTCGAGTCAGAGGACACCGAAGCGAGGTAATTTCAGTGGAGCGTCGTCGGCGGGTGATGATCGTTTCGGTAGACCTGGTGGTTTCCAGAGTTCAGGATTTCGAGGTTACCGAGCACAGCCGACTCAGCAAGCTAGTGCGACGTCTGTTGCGTCAACAGGGCGACCAGGTCTTTCCGGTCGGGATGTTTGTTTCTACTGCGGAGAGCGTGGTCACTTTCGACGTGAGTGTCCACTGTTGCCATAGGAATGTGGTGTAGGCCGAGGAGTGGCGGAGCCTGGACAGAGTACAGCGTCGGGGACAGCGGGCACTAGAGGAGGTGGTGGTGCCACTAGTAGTTCTAGGGGACGTGGTAGAGCGTCGGGAGCTCAGGCCCGAGTGTTCTCGATGACTCAGCAGGAGGTTCAGTCGGCACCAGATGCGGGGACAGGTACTTGTATTACCCTTGATTGTGTTGTACCCAGTTTTGTTGTTGGATCCCAAGGAAGCGTGAGTTCCGTGGAAGGGTGACAGAAGTTATAGGAAAGGAGTGACTATAACTGATCGATATGAGGTTATTGAAGGAGAGAACCCACAAGCTAGAGTTTGCCTTAAGGACTTTGTAGATTTATTCAAATAGTGGCCGAAGTAGCAGCCAAGGGAGATAGGTGTTCGATTTTTTGGGTTAGTAACCCAGTTGGTTTTGGAAAGGGTAGATGGTAGTACGTGAGGATGTACTCTGTGAATTCTATTGGGTACTCCATATGAGGTATTTTAAAATACCTTTGTTTCCTGTTCATAGGGTTTCCCTTGCGTACACCAGATAATTGTAGCGGTACGGAGAAAGGGCTAGGCGCGGTACCTAGTAGTTAGGGGTGGTGTGAACTACCTAAGGTGGAAATGATAGATAGGAAACTCAGGAGAAGTTGTTGACCTAGTGTGATTACCAGGTAGGAGATCCTAGTGTCGGGAAGTAGTTGTGGAATTTCGGGGACGAAATTCTTTTTAGGTGGGTAGATTGTAACAACCCGTCCCGAGAGCCGGGATTAGTAGTGTGATTAAGGTGGGATTAGTGAGCTTAATCGGTGGTTAGTTGGTCTCGTTGGGGGTCGTTAGGGTAGAATGACCATTTTGCCCCTAGTTCGGGCAACATGTTGACTTTTAGTTCGGGTGGTCAAGTGGGTATTGACCGGTGACTAGGATGTAGTTTAGGACGTCACAAATCCGTAAACAGGTGGCACGCCCGATTCCGACATCCGAGGATGAAGTTATGATGTTCGGAAGGTTGGGGGTATAATCGTAATTTTGGTTAAATAGGGGGAAAAAGTTGACTTTTTGGACGATCAGGTTTTGGTACGTTGACCGAGGATGATTAGGTAGATCTGGTTGTCCTGAGTTCGATGATAGGCGGCACGTATTCATCGGACTTACGATGTGCAAGTTACGGGTCAAGGAAGATAGTGGCATAATCGTAATTTTGAGTTAAAAGGAGGGGCAGTTTGATCTTTGTGCTCTGGAAATTGTGCATAGAGAGGGACAGATGGACGGCTGGGATTGAGCCACTGGGGAGAGAATGGAAATGATGGTGACACGCGCTCAAGGTAGAGTGGCTTCTGATTGATTCCAGTGGGTGCACGGTCCAAATAATTGGGGTGCAACATTGCAAATGTGTGTTTGGTTCGCAGAGAAGAACAGAAAACAGAGGGAGATTGTGAGGAAAAATTGAGGGGTGATCGTGGATGTTGAAGGGTTCTGGTGAGTGCGGAGTGATCAGAAAGAGTGAGAGTGATGTTGGGGTGGTGCTGAGAGGGTTAGACGGTGTGATGGCTGTGTGTGAGGAAGTGGAGAGCTGCGGGAAAACTAGGGGGAAACATGGAGGAAATCAGAGAGTTTTTGAGAAATCGTGGTGGTGGCGGCCGTGTATGGTGCAACTGAGATCGTGGTGGTGTCGTGAGGGGTGCGAGGAGTCCACCAGCCCCAGCGGAGCTCACGACGGCGACGAGAGGCGGGTCATTCCTTATCCTTGTTTCTTTGCTCTGTTTTGTAGACTGAGTTCAAATCGGAAGTCGTGGCTTGAGAGGTAGAATCGAAGTTCATAGGGAGGTCTAGGGGACTCAGGTGAGGTCTGGGAGTCCTCTGATTGTGCTGCCGTGATGGGGAATGAACGGTAGGGGTTAGCACGACAGAGGAGACTCTGTGTGCTCTGTTTTGGCCGTGAGTTTCAGACGGGGAGTCGTGAACCTAGGGACTGAGTCGAAGGTTTAGGAGAGTTGGGTTAGGTTCAGAAGGGTCCTAGGAAAAGTTTGGGATAGCCACCGTGATGGGAAGTGACCTGGGTGGCCGGGAAGGAAAACAGGGGCAGAGTACGGGTTTTCTTTCGAGCTTGAGTCGCCGATGTAGGGGCCGTGTCTAGGTCTGAGAAGTTGGGGAAAAGATAGGGTAGGTCTGGACGAAGCTGTGGGTGAAGAAAGGAGGTGAAATGGTGGCCGGGCGGCGGGGAACAGCTCTCGCCGGTCCGATGTGCAGCATTGGTGCGAACCGGGTTTGCTCGAGGAAGGGGGTGCACTGTAGCTGGCACGTGAAGGCCACGCGCAGCCACTTTGGGCGGCGCGTGGGGGCGCGTGCGGCAGTTTCCGGTGAAGGTGTCAACATGGTGTTTAGTCTAGATGTTATGACGAGTCTAATGAAAGTGGTTTCGGGTTGTTCGGACGTCGTTTGAGTTTAGTTTCGCGAGGGTGAAGGCTTAGGGTCCCGGTTTATTACGTTTTGGATTCGGGGATTTTTGAGGGAATTTAGGTGGACCTTCGTAAGTGGGTTAGTGACATAATTTGGTGGTTATTGACAGGATTGGGATTTCCCGAGGAAGCTGAGGAACGTGCTGGACGTTCGAGACGCGATTGAGGGCTCGGTACTGTGAGTGGACCCTTTCCTTAAACTCGAGCATGCATAACTATTTTCTATATATATTTATCGGTTTTATATGTGATTTCATGATTATTGAAAATGCTATGTTCGTTTTACGTATTTGCACGATTTTCGAGAAAGGACGGTTTTAGTACGTTTTACAATAAAATGTTGATTCCTGATTATAATGCTATAGTTTCGGGATTTCAAATGATAAATGATTTCTAATGGTTATAAGGGATTTGGGAACATGATTTCGATGATCAAGGATTTTCGGTTTTCGAATCGGGTTTCGAGAATCGAGATTCGGTTTTAAAGTTGAAAAGTGGATTTCCGGATTTGGGTTCGGAATGACGGTTCTGAACGCCGGAAGGGCTTCAGACCAGTGGTTTCGGATTCGGGTTTGGATATGGATTTAGAAATGGTTTTCAAACGGTATTGGATTGGATTTGCTAGATCTGGTTATTGGGTTTAAAGACCCGGATATTAATTGACGGGGGACGGGCCCGGATTGAGTTTAAAGACTCGGGAGTTTAAAGACTCGGATATGATTGAGACCTGGATTGAGTTTAAAGACTCGGGAGTTTAAAGACTCGGATAGGTCCAGCAGGTTTGATCGTAAAATGATGAGTTGATGTTCACGAATTATGATATGGTTTTATGATGCTTATGATATGGTTTCTATAACTGTTTTATAGTGTTTCTGTTTCTTATGATATTTTATGATGATTGATTTATAACCGTTTTGATAACTGGGTTATACATGTGGTTTCAAAATGGAGGGCTAAACCCGGTTTTCTTCTAAAATGGTTTTTGGAAATTCTTATTTTATTATGGTCCACTCACACCTTCTATTTTAATTTGCCCTCCAGGTCGTGGAGCTAGCGCGGGGTCTTGGCGTCGAGGTAGCGTCTGAGGCATAGGAACTACGAGAGGGATTCCGGAGTGTTTAAATTTTCTTCCGCGTGCGTGTAATTATTATCGTTGTTTGGTTTCTCTATATTTGGTACTTTGCTCTGTAAAACTGTGACTTTGCAATGTGTAAAAGATTCTCCTGCGTCTGACAGTGGTATTTTAGGGAATTCCATGCTTTTCTTTGGCTTTAGCGTTGGGGTGTCAGACGGGAGCATGATTTACCTTGGGTTTCGGGGTGAAACCGGGGTGGGTCCTGACACCTGCTAACCTTTCAAGCATTTGATCAATGAAGGGCAAAGGAAAGTGATCCTTCCTAGTTGCTTTGTTTAGGCGTCGATAGTCGATGCAGACTCTATATCCGGTCACTGTTCGCTGGGGCACTAGCTCTCCTTCACTGTTCGCAAGAACTGTGACTCCACTTTTCTTTGGGACTACTTGTACTGGTGAGACCCATTTGCTGTCTGAAATTGGGTAGATGACACCACAGTCCAAGAGATTGATGACCTCTTGTTTCACGACTTCCATCATCGGAGGATGGAGGCGACGTTGGGCTTCGCGAGAGGGCTTTGCATCATCTTCTAGTAAGATGCGATGCACACAGGTTGTAGGGCTGATTCCCTTGATATCTGACAGAGTCCATCCAATGGCTGTCTTGTACTTCGTCAAGACCTGTACCAGTCTATCTTTCTGTGACTCGGTTAGTGCAGAAGACACTATGACGGGTAGAGTGCCGTCCGAGCCAAGATAGGCATACTTCAGGTGGTCAGGCAAAACTTTGAGCTCGAGAACGGAGGCCTGAATCATTGAAGGAGGAGTGGCATTAGTACTAATTGGAAGTGACGAGGGTACCTAATGATTCACCATTCTGGGGGTCTCATTTAGGGTCATGACTTCATCCCAAATTCGCGGTTCTAGTTCGTAATCCGTATCCTCAACCAAGGCGTCCCCTGATTGCGTTAGGCCAACTCCTTCCTGGATTATCATGTTGAGTGTGTCTTCTCGAATTGAATCAAGATGTTTCTCTGCGAGAAAAGTGCACAGGTCCATAGAAAAAGTAGTATGAGTTGTGGAACTAGGGTACCTCATGGCATCAAAAATGTTGAAGCCAATTTCCTCTCCGTCTACTTCCATAGTTAATGTTCCATTGAACACATCAATCTTTGTCTTGGCAGTTCTCATGAATGGTCTTCCCAACAGCATTAGTGGAGCTTGATTCGTAGGGGAATCCTCCATGTCTAGGACATAAAAGTTAGCGGGGAAGATGAGCTGGTTAACCTGCACAAGAACATCTTCGACGTATCCCTTAGGATACACATTAGAGCGATCGGCTAACTGAATGATAATATCGTCATGCTGTAATTTACCTAGACCTAGGGCAACATATAGTGAATATGGCATAACATTAATGGATGCTCCTAAGTCTAGCATGACTTTATCAAATGACTTGTTACCAATCACGCAGGGAACAGAAAAACTCCCTGGATCCTTCAACTTTGGGGGTAGCCGACACTGGATTACAGCAGAAACTGTTTCACTCACCATCACAACCTCCTTCTCCCTCGTCT
Source organism: Prinsepia uniflora (assembly GCA_032719365.1). Taxonomy (NCBI): domain Eukaryota; kingdom Viridiplantae; phylum Streptophyta; class Magnoliopsida; order Rosales; family Rosaceae; genus Prinsepia; species Prinsepia uniflora. Next base: position 15,714,576 of record CM064863.1, read on the forward strand.
GGCGCCTTGGAGTGCATAACTCTTTCAGAAATTTTGCTTATTTCGACACTTGTTTGATGCACTCGATCAAGGGCATGTTGATTTGCACCCTTTTGAAGATCTCCAAGATTTCCTCATCGGATTCATTCTTCTTAGATTTGGCAAGCCTACTTGGAAATGGTGCATGCACAAACGGGGAATTAGTAACAGCCGAACTTGAAGGGATTGGGTTATTACCTTGTGTGTGGGTAGGTTGAACTAGTGGTTGTGTCGTGGTGGTCTTAGTTGCCACCTTGTGCTTTTCAGCCTCAGAAACAGATGGATCTGGCTTTATTTCTCCGAGCACTTTACCACTTCGAGTGGTAATTGCATTGGCTTCAGGTCTTACATTTGGGTTGGGTGTAGGTTGAGGTGGAAGCATCCCGCTAGCTTGGATCTTACCCATGAAGTCCACGACCTTGCCCATTTGGTCCTTGAGATCAGCGATGTCTTTTTGTTGATTTTGCTGGCCTGTGACAAGAGCCTGAGTTGATGCCATTAGTGTTTGCTGCCCTTGGGAAAGAGCAGCCAGCATTTTATCATAATCAGGATTAGCAGATGAAGAAGTATGATTATTTGCATGATTATGAGAAAAGGAAGGGTTTAAATTGCACAATACTCAAATTACGCGTTTAATTTAATGCGTAGTTTGGGCGTAGTCAATTTTTGGCGCCGTCAATTTTTGGCGCCGTTGCCGGGGATGTAGAATTGGTAAATAGAGATCGTTCTTAACGGGGGAAATTAGGGAACATTAATAATGTGTTAGTATGAGATGAATAAAAGAATAGAGAATTAAAGAATTAAAGACTTAACTAATCAAAGAATTAATAAATTAAAGAGTAAAGGAATAAAATAATAAAGAAATGAAAAAATCAAAGAATAATAAACTAAAAGTATGAAAGAATAAAAGAATAAAGAATAAAAGGAATAAAAGAATAAAAGAATAAAAGGAATCAAAAAATAAAAGAATTAAAAGCATTAAAGAATAAAAGAATAAAAGAATAAAAGAATAAAGAATAAAAGGGATCAAACAATAAAAGAATAAAAGGAATAAAAGAATAAAAGAATTAAAAGCATTAAAGAATAAAAGAATAAAAGAATAAAGAATAAAAGGGGGGTTTTGAAAAGGTTTGTAATTATGTAAATAAGTAAAAGCATAGATAAATTAAGTTTACTTCTATTCTAATTCATGTACAAGTGATCTTCTTAAAACACAAATCTTACCAACACTCTAATAATTGCAAATATTAAAACAATCACGAAATTTTACCTTAATCGTCTTAATTACCTTCATACATTTTTCAATACTATAAATGCACTGACAGCGGACAACACTTACAATATGATTCACCTTTTGTTTTTGACTGAATGCGCCGACAGCGATCAACATTAAGTCTCTTCAATTTTACTTTAAATGCACCGACAGCGGATAAAACACTTAACATTGAATTGAAGTATAAAACACTAAATGGAGAGTAATTGTTACACTTTCGAGATGGATGAAAACAATGGATTGTTATTCATACGATTCTCCGACAGCAGACGGAACCTTATGAAGATGGAGGAAATAAACTTGAGAAATATGGACTCAAACTCTAAACTTTTTATTGGAGATACTTTGCCAAAGTTTCTCTCAAAGAAGGCTCAAATGTGTGCCTTAAAGAAGGTGTGTTTCAACAAGTGAATTGAAACCCTATTTATAGGTGGAGAAAGATACCAAAATTAATATAAAAATACAATAAAAAATGTGGAATAATGGAATGATGAGTAATAAAGATTTGTGATGATGTTTAGAAGTGGTTTCAGTTGTAAAGTTGTAAAATTGGGTTGGAAAGTTGTTGGAAAGTGGCTGGAAATTGAGTGGAAGTCTGCTGGAAAATAGGGCAGAAAATTCGGCTGGGCGGTGCTGAAGGGGCGGCATGGAGAACGGTAAGCGCGCGCTGAAGTGAAGAGCTGTAGTTCAGCAGGCACGCGCCGAGGGGGAATACTGCCGTTCGGTACACGCTTGCCGAAGGGAATGAAGGCGTTTCGGTCTGGGCTGCTGTTGGGCTGCGCGTTGGGCTGGAGCTCTGGGCCGCGCGGACTGGGCTGGGTGGATGGCTGGGCCGAGACTTGGGCTTGCGACGCCTGGGCCGGCTGGCTGTGCGGGCTTGGATTTCTTTGAAATGGGTTGGGCTGCGCAGGATCAATTAATTAATTTAAAACTAAATTAATTATTTCACCGAAATTGGTCAATATTTTATTCGTTATAATTCCGATCGAGACGATTCTTTCGCCAAAATGCTCCAATTTACAAACTTTATTTATTTAAACATAAAAATCATAAAATAATTTATTTTATCAATTTATTTAATATTTTAATATTAAAATTCAAGTATAAAGGATATAAAATAATATAAAATAATGCTTATTTAACGTCCTATCAGAAACACATGTTACTAGTCATAGCAACACTAGCAATCTCATGTCCTTGATCATAGCTAGTTGTTTTTCTCCTTTCAAAAATCAAATTATATCCATTCTCCACCATCTGTCCAACACTTAACAGATTCTCATCCAATCCAGGCACTAACATCACTTCTTTTGTCAATCTGTCACCTCCCTGAGTCTTGATAACCAGGGAACCTTTGCCTTTGGCTTCCACTAATTATCCTGTTCCTATTTTCACCCTGCATTTTAGAGTTCTGTCAAGATCAATCAGTGCTGATTCTTGTGAATACATGTGGTTACTGCAACCACTATCCAAGTACCAGATATCAGCACCCTTAGAGGTAGTGACTGAATGGCACGCATAAAACATGGCTCCATCATCTTCCACCTGCTGAGCATCATTGACACTGCCCTTGGTGTGACAGTCCTTAGCATAGTACCCCATTTTGTTGCACTTGAAACATTTTCTGGTCTTAAACCAGCAATTCCCAAAATGTTTGCTACTGCACACTTTACAGGTTGGCTTAGTCTCACCATCACCCTTATTTTCACCTTTGTGATGACCAGCATTATCATTCTATGTTCTCTTAATCCATGGCTTACTTCCTACACTTGTACCCTTCTTAGGTTTGCTAGCCCACAATTTAATATAACTTGAGAAAGCCTTTTCAGTAGAACTTTCAGAGTGAAGTTCTAGCCTCTGGTCATAGGCCTTAATGGAAGCAATCAGTTCTTGGACATTTACCTCATCTAAATCTTGGGTTTCTTCTAGGATTGAAACTATAGGATCATAGGTCTTAGTCAAACTTATGAGGATTTTCTGTCCCATTCTAGTTTTTTGTACATCTTCACCATAGGACCTCATTTGATCTACTATAGAATACAGTCTAGACAAATATGCATGCAGTGATTCATCATCCCTCATTTTTATGTACTCAAAATCTCTCCTCAATCCTTACAGTTTAATAGATCATACCTTCTGATCACCATGAAATTCTCTCTTTAACAGGTCCTAAGCAGCTTTAGAACTCTCTTCATTTGCAATCCTTGAGAAGATAGAGTCCACCACAGACGTCTGGATGAATCCAAGAGCCTTTGCATCCATGGTCAAGTCAGCACGGGAAGGCACCACCATTGCTCCTTCTTCTCCTTCTAGATATGCATTGAGACCTCTGTTGACAAGCTCCCAAAGTTCTTGAGCTCGAAGCAAGGTACGCATCTTAATACTCCAAAACTCATAGTTGTTGCCATCAAACATAGGAACACGCAACTCACTACTAGCTTCTGCCATTTCAGGTACTTCTACATAGTCCACGCCTCATTTCACAGATCAGAACCGAAGCTCTAATACCATGTTGGTTTTCAGGATTCGATGATCGAAGACCAATGAGAATCTAGGATCGGTTTGCAGGGCTTCTTCTCCTAGCTTGAGGTAATGAACTCACTCAAACTCTCTAGTTGAAGAACGTTTGGTTAGGATAGTTTAGGGTCAGAATAGAGTGATTTGCACTCTAGATTAGTAGGACAAGAAAAATGGATTGATGATTGATGAGATTGCAGTATTTTCCTTCACAGTTTCAATAGTGCACTGAAGGTGTTTGATGAAATGCACTTAAGAACAATTTTTCTGTATTTCATGTGCTCTGACCATTTAGAGAGAGTCACAACTGTTCTATTGATTCTTTAATTATATTTTTGCTTATATTCACTCACCCTTCTTTTTAAAATTCGGTTAGAAGAAGGTGACATCATCACTCACACACATTTCATGCTTTCTTGCTCACTAAGTCACTCACACACCTCACTCACGTGCTACAACTAATTCTAACTATTTTAACAGGTGTCATGATTTCATTTGGAGAGTTTGATAAACTGCATTGTAGCTTGATCAACTCTGATCCAGGTGCAACTTACATGCCAACAATCAATGCATGGTTGAACACCTCAAAATTTTAAAACCTAATCCACCTAAGCACTCTTAGTTGACATAAATGATTCCATGAAAGCCAATGAATCCCCCTCCTACTATCCTTCTCCCACCAATAATGGCCAATAGCAGCAGACAGATCATTAGAAAGTGATTTAGGCAATTACAAAACACTCATTAACTAGGTTGGTAGTGCTTGAACTACCACTTTGATCACCACTTCCTTCCCAGTTGCTGATAGCAATTTAGTGTTCCATCCATCAAGTTTTGACTGAAGGTTATCCTGAAAAAAACTAGACATCCTATGCCTACCACAATGATGCAAAGTAGGTAGCCCAAGATACTTCTCATGGAAATCAAAAATTCGAACACCTAATAGAGCAGATAACAACAGTTTCATCATAAGATTAGTATTATGGCTAAAATTAATAGCTGAATTCTCAAAATTGACTTTCTGCCCCGAAATCATCTCATAAACAAACAACACTTACCTTAAAGCATGACACTCAAGAAAATGAGCATTGCAAAATAAGATGATATCATCAGCGAAAAATAAATGGGTCAGAACAAGAGCCCTAAGGGCCACCCTCACACCATATAGAGTTTTCATAAGTTGAGCTTGACAAAAAAACAAGTAGCGGCCCCTTCAGAAAAGAAAAGAAAAAGGCACGGAGACAGTGGGTCACCTTGTTTCAAATCCCTCTTAGGATTGAATTGATCCGTTATGGAATCATTAACCTTGAAAACATAAGTAAAAATAGAAACACACATGATTAATAATTGAACCCATTTGTCATCGAAACCAATTCTTTCTATCATAAATTCCACAAACGACCACCCAACCTGGTCATAGGCCTTAAACATGTCAATTTTAAAAACCATTTTCTTTAATTTACTATTACCCCGCCTTCTAATAGCATGGACACACTCAAAACTAGCAATAGTGTTGTTAGATATGAGACGAGATGGCACAAACGAACTATGGAAATATGCAATAACAGCAGACATGATCATCTTTAGATGATTCACAATTGTCTAGGCAATCACTTTGTATAGTATTTAGCATAAGATGATTGGACGAAATTCAGTAACTTTTATCGGTCGAGAAACTTTGAGGATTAAAGCAATAAAAGTATGGTTTACCTAGCTACACTCCTCCCCTCGTTACAAAATCGTGGGTATTAACTTGAGACTTCGATACCCACAGTTGACCTGGTAAAATAAAGTAGGCATGCCATCTGTTGAGTTAATACCTCCTTAGTGGATTATTAATGCATTGGAATTTGATTATGTATTGGGAATAAATACATGGTGTTGTTCATTCAACTTTGTAGGAAAAGATTGATGTGGAAGCTTCATGAAGAAGAACATTAATTGAAGAAGGTGCATGAATGGACTTCAATGAAGGATGTTGAAATGTGAGGAAAATGTCCCACATTGGAAAATCACAAATACAACTTGTGCCTTGAGCACTATATAAGGTGGAGAGCTTGGCCACATTTCAACATCAAGGAGAACACCTCACAAGTGAGTGGGTGCTTCAAGAGTGTGTATAGCTCTTGGGCTAGAGTGATCTTCTTGAGCACTTCAAGAGTGTGTATAGCTCTTGGAGTAGAGTGATCTTCTCGGTTAAGAGAAGGTGAAAGAGTGTGTATAGCTCTTTGGGGTAGAGTGATTTTCTCGGGTTGAGAGAGGGCGTACAAGGGGTATCCTATTGGGTACAAGGGCTCAAGTTGGGTATAAACTTGAGTAGTGTAATCTTGTATTTTGTATTCTTTCATAGTGAAGGAGAAAACTCTCCAAGGACGTAGGCAAGTTAATTGGCCGAACCTCGTTAAATCTTTTGTGTTCTTGGTTTCTTTATTTTCTTTTTTCATCTTTATTGTTAGCAATTGCGTGGCGGAGGATTAATTTCCTAACAAGTGGTATCAGAGCTTCGGTTTATCGATCGTGAGCGGTTTGCCATGGCAAGTTCTAGCGGTTCACATTTCAAGGTGGAGCAGTTTGATAGAAAACAAAATTTCACTCTATGGCAAAAGAGGGTGAAGGACATCCTAGTTCAACAAGGCCTTGTAAGACCGTTGAAGGGGAAGGATGCGAAGCCAGAGAAGATGTCAGATGAAGATTGGGACGAGTTGGAGTCCAGGTGTGACAGCACTATTAGACTTTATATTGCTGACAATATTATAAATAATGTTAATGATGTAGATACTGCACCTGAGCTTTGGGAGAAAATGGAGAAGCTTTATCTTGGGAAAGGCTTGCAAACGAAGCTGAATTTAAAGCGGGATCTCTACAAGCTCAAGATGGGAGAAGGTGCGAATCTCATGGAGCACATGAATGTGTTCAAGGGATTGATAAATCAACTATCAAGAGTTGAGGTTAAAATTGAGGAAGAAGATCAAGCCCTTTTACTTCTTACCTCGCTTCCCGATTCATATGAGAATATTGTTACTACAATTGTGTATGGTAAGGATACACTGAAGATGGAGGATGTAGAATCGACTCTCTTATCACATGAGAAGAGAAGAAAAGCCGATGATTCTTAAGGCTCTGTCTTCATTGCTCGTGAACAGAATCGTAAGGGAAGATCAACTGCGAGGGGATTTAGTGAGCATAGCAGTTCTAAATCCAGAGGCAGAGGAAAGGGCAAGCAATGCTATAAGTGCAAGGAGTGGGGACACATAAAGCCGGATTGTCCATTGATGAAAGAGAAGGGCTCAGATTGCTCCTTGGCTGGTGTAGCGGAGATGTCTAGAGATTTTGGAGAACTTCTCACAGTCTCCAAAGGTAATTACATTTTTTCTCAAGATTATTGGATATTAGATAGTGGTTGTTCTCATCATCTTTGCTCTAGGAGAGAATATTTTGATACGTTCCAGGAAGTCCAAGGATTTGTGACTTGGGGTGATGGCACAAGACGTCGTGTCATGGGTACGGGAACGGTGAAGATCAAAATGTTCGATGGAGCAGTTCGAACATTGGGTGATGTGGTGTATGTCCCAAAGTTCCGGAGAAATCTAATATCCTTGAGCCAACTAGACTCCAAGGGCTGCAAGGTTTCGTCAGCAGGGGGAGTTATGAAAGTGTCACGTGGCTGCATGGTCCTAATGAAGGGAGAAAAATGTGAAAGTATGTTCCGTCTGATAGGAAAAACTCAGACCTCGAAGGTTGTTGGGAAACAGGGTGCACAGGAGAACAGGTACCTGAAGCGGGTCTCGTTTGCGGGTACAGCAGAGACGCTATCTACATGTTTCCAAGTTTCAGACGATGGTGAGAAGGATAATCCTGCTAAGGAAGAGGCAAAGTCGAGGTCCCTCTTCGGAGCCAACTGGTAATTGTTGACTCGGAGCAGCTGCACATAACATTGGTCATTTTGAATCAGAGGGAGCTAGGGCCGTATGCAACTGATTCGGGGTATGTGTAGTTGGTACAAGAATAAGGTCAATGGAATGCTTGTGAGTATATCAAGCGATATCTCAATTTGAGATGAACTTCAGGGATTGAAGTGGTGATGCAATATTATCCACCTAAGTCGGCAGGGGGAGATTGTTGAGTTAATGCCTCCTTAGTGGATTATTAATGCATTGGAATTTGATTATGTATTGGGAATAAATACATGGTGTTGTTCATTCAACTTTGTAGGAAAAGATTGATGTGGAAGCTTCATGAAGAAGAACATTAATTGAAGAAGGTGCATGAATGGACTTCAATGAAGGATGTTGAAATGTGAGGGAAATGTCCCACATTGGAAAATCACAAATACAACTTGTGCCTTGAGCACTATATAAGGTGGAGAGCTTGGCCACATTTCAACAGCAAGGAGAACACCTCACAAATGAGTGGGTGCTTCAAGAGTGTGTATAGCTCTTGGGCTAGAGTGATCTTCTTGAGCACTTCAAGAGTGTGTATAGCTCTTGGAGTAGAGTGATCTTCTCGGTTAAGAGAAGGTGAAAGAGTGTGTATATCTCTTTGGGGTAGAGTGATTTTCTCGGGTTGAGAGAGGGTGTACAAGGGGTATCCTATTGGGTACAAGGGCTCAAGTTGGGTATAAACTTGAGTAGTGTAATCTTGTCTTTTGTATTCTTTCATAGTGAAGGAGAAAACTCTCCGAGGACGTAGGCAAGTTAATTGGCCGAACCTCGTTAAATCTTTTGTGTTCTTGGTTTCTTTATTTTCTTTTTTCATCTTTATTGTTAGCAATTGCGTGGCGGATGATTAATTTCCTAACACCATCAATCCTAGGAGCCTTTGTAGGTGCCATTTGAAGGAGGGCTGCTTGAATTTCCTAGGCAGTGAAGGGCTACAGCAAGAGAGCATTCTGCTCATGTGACTTTAGGAGGGATAAGATCAAGAAAACTAGCAGCTAGGGTAGGGCTAAAAGGAGCGAGAAACTCCTCAAAATAACTCCTGAAAATGTTATCCATGGATTGATCATTATCACATCATCTCTCATGCTGATTCCAATCACCCTTAATAATGTTCCATCTTCCTTTTTTCTTCGTCGAGCCATGAAAATGTTTAGTATTGTGATCCCTTTGCTTCCAATAAATTTCATGTTGTTCCAACAATTTGTCAAGCTCACATCCCAGGGTGAATTTCGTTCCCTTGAGTGATTACCATCATTATTGCAAGGTAGATCATCAAACTGAGTCTGGACGACTCGTACCCTAGTTTCCAATTACCTAGGCATGAACAAACACGAATATTTTAAAAGAGTTATGACACTACTATAGCTTATGCAAAACCGAACCATCCCCACTCCAAGTAGTAAAAACCACCTTAAAGCTATCCTCATCTCTGACCAGTAATTCTTCAAAGTGAAACCTTTTGGCAGTTTGACGTCGAGTACTACCAGTTTCCAAACAAAAAACTATAGGCCAGTAATCATAACTTGTAGAGAAAATATGGAAAGTAGACAAACCTAGGTAAGCATTGTGGAGAGCCTTATTGGTAACAACTTTGTCCAATTGCGGCTTCACCTTGTCCTTGCCTTGTTATTTTTCGAAGTGAATTTATACCATTTGAACCATGCTGAAGCTAATCCATAATTTTCCAGTGTTTCATGAAAATCGTTAATTTGTGACAAGGGTCTATATCTCCACCCCCTATCCTCAACTCTATTTAGGATCTCGTTGAAATCACCTAAAAGCATCCAAGGTTGGTCGTGGTTTGATGCCAAGCAACGGAATAGTTGCCACAAGTGAAATCTCATGTACGTCTCTGGGTGCCTATAGAACCCTGTGAAAAAAAAAATTCACAATAGCCAAGCCCCATAATCCAGACATTGATACTGAGAAGGAACTTAGTGATACCTCAACATCATTAAACCATAGCAAAGCCAACCCTCTGCCTCACACGATCAACACATCAGATCCTTTTGGCTCCTAAGTTTCATTTCACATGCTTCATTTAAACAATAGTCTTCCTTGTTTCCATGAAAAAAATAACACCTGGTTTATTGACCCTAATGTGTTGTTTCAGATAGCGGAGCATCTGAGTATTCCTCAGACTTCGAACATCCAAGTTTTCTCCAGAAGAGGAGGACATTTGAGGGTTCAGTTGTAGAACGGGCTCAGAGGCTCCGAGCCATATTTTTTACTGGCTAGTGGAACCTCGATGAGGCAGATGAATGGATTCCTTAGCTGGAGTGAGTATTCAATGTGATGTGAGGCCTCCAAGGGATATGGTGCACTTAGCCTCGTTCTTTTTGGGTGGTTTTGCAAATATGTGGTGGCTCGGCCTGAGGATGACAAGCTAGGACGTCCATGTAGATATCTGGGAGGCTTTATAGGAGCGCCTCTTGAGGCTGTTTTATCCTCGTTCCTACTAGCACAACAAAGAGGTGTAGTTTGTGTAATGTCATTAGGGGACATGATAGTTTCTCAATACGAGCCGTGACTCCTGGATTTTTTTTAGTTCGCACTGCCATTGGTGGCAAATGATGTTGGCAAGTGCCGACACTTTGAGCTGAGTTTGAGAAATAAGATCGGAGTTTTAGTGATAGCATGGTCATATATTCCCCTCAGTGAATTGTGGGTCTCTACCAGTAGTATTGAGCTAAGTTTTCCAGTTCAATAATAGTTTGGAGGTTCTAGTCGACATCAGCAATATTTATCTTCCGGACCATTAGGTTAGAGAGCCACAAAAGAAGGTCATTATAGCTCTAGATCTTCTAGAAAGTAATCGTTTAGGTTCGGGTAAAGCTAGACATGAATGCTCTTCAGATTTTGAGTCGAAACCAAAATTTTCAACCTAGTCTAGTGGGGTTTTAGCACAGCCGCCAGGTAGGTAGAGTATCCTAATTACATAGTATGGTATGGCCATTTGTTATCACTGTAAGGAGGCTGGTCATATCGAGAGGGAATGCATGTACTGACCAGGCATGAGATTTTGGAGAGTGGAGTCAGAAGGAAAAAATGATATCTAGTGCGGTAAGGAGTCGGACTCCTACTAGTGAGGCTGCTAGGGTTGGTGGCAAACGGATAGGATGTGGTGGATCTTAAGTGGAAAAAAGACCTGGAAATCTACCTGTGACTAAGGAACATGGACTTGTCCTTAAGAGAACCTAAACCTATGAAACCTATCAATGCTTCCGCTGCTGAACAGAAGGTCAAGTTTGAAGAATAGGAGCAAAGCAACAGGATGGCTCTGCTCGTGATAAAGGCTCATATGACTGATGCTATAAGGGCTAGTGTAGCAATGATGAAAGAGGCAAGAGCTTGCTTGGATCTCATTGGAGTGATGTAACAACCCGTCCTGAGTTCACAGGATTAATTATGAACTAATTGAGGATTATCGAGACTAATCAGATATTGGTCGAGGATTTTTTAGACAGTCAGCATAAAATGACGATTTTACCCCTATAATGGGTAAAATATTGACTTTTGACGTGGGAGGTTAAATACATGAGGATCGAGGATATTTACATAAATCGAGACGATACAAGTCCATAGACAAGCAGCACGTCGAAATCGGACATCGTAAGGGAAAGTTATGGTTCACGAAAGGAATCGAGAACTATTCACGCTTACAGAGAAATTGTACAATTGTCTTGTTTGGATTGGGTCAAATATCTGGGAGGACCAATTGATGAGTGACAAGTGTCACTCATCTGATTAATCCATATACACATGTTTTAGGATCCAATATTTTATCTTCATCCTTTTCCTTCTCAAAACCGTACCCACCATCACATCCATCATCATCTTCATTTTCTAGACCTGAGAGAGAGACACTGAAAGAGGGACTGAGATGGAGAGACCAGGTGACAGCGAGGAACAAAGTAGGGCCGCTGTGGAAGACGGAGGAAATCGTGAAATAGGTAAACCGAAACCCGTTTTGGAGTTTGAAATTGGTTTCCAATTTTTGGAATTTTGGGAAGGTTTCTAACATTTGGGTTGTGTTCCTTGTCAGGACCCACCCCTAATCCTCCAAGATTAAGGGCTAAATCCTGCTCCCGTCTAACTTACGCATGCCACGAAGGGTAAACTGATGTCCAACCTCCATGTGACACGTAAGTCGGACAAGGGATTCTCGATCCAACCATCCTAAAAGTATCCGGACTTCCCAGAGTGTGCCGAACTACTGTGGATCGCGGGTGTGATGTCTCCGTCTCTCTCGACCAACAGCCCGTACCGCAACAACCTGGAGGGTATCAAAAACACGAAAAGACTGTGAGTGGACAAAATAAAATAATAATTTCAGAAAACACGATTACATTTATACCCTCCATTTAAAAACCAATGCATGCATATCAATTCACGTTATGAAACCATTCATATCAAAACCAACAATGAAAACTATCATCGAGAACCCGAATGAAATTCGTTATTCAAATCCGGGCCTCAGCCCAAAACCAAAAACCATCTCAAAGTACGGGAACTCAGTCCCAAAAATCATCAAAACCAAATCATCCGGGCCACTGCCCAAAACATCAGAAAACCAATGAAAAATCAGTGAAAAACATCAATCATGCGAGTTTGCTGGATCTCAAATGCGCCTGAGTCTTTAAACTCAAAACCATGCACAATAATCAAGCCTTCCCGGGATATCAACGAGTCTTTAAACTCAAAACACAATCACAAGCCTCGGGCTGGGGGGGGGGGGGGGGGGGGGGGGGGGGGTATCACAATCACCGAGTCTTTAAACTCAAAACATATACCGAGTCTTTAAAGTCAAACATATCAATCCAGGGCCCTCCCCCCCCCCCCCCCCCCGTCAATCAACCGAGTCTTTAAACTCAAAACAAGATCCAGCGGGTTTTCTTTTCTTTTTCCCGGGTCTTTAAACCCAAAACCATTTCTCATTCAACTGAAAACCACAGAAAATCCACCTTCGAATTCGCAACGATAATTCCGTAAGCTAGCATCCGGAACCATTGTCCCGAACCCAAATCCAGACTTCCTTTCCAAATCTCAAAAACCAAATCCGAAATCTCATTTCCAAAAATCCAGTTTCAAATCTTTGAAATCAAACCATTAAAACCACGATCAAATCACTAGATCATTCGAAATCTCGTAAAACGTGAAATTCCGTAAATAACTCAAAAACCGCACAAAACCGGAAACCATCAAGATCATAAATCAAATCATAGAATCACATATAGAAAACATATAAAAACATATATGCATGCATTAAGAGTTAGAAAGCAAAGTCCACTTATAGACCAGTTATGTCGCCGCCTCGATATGCATGCACTTATGCCGTTTTCAGCCAATCCGCTATCCTCGGCTTTCCCGAACCTGTCCAAATCCCATAATGAGGTCACTAACTACTTCATAATACTCATACTAAAGCCCCGTAATTTTCCCGTATTTTTAACTATTTTTAAACGCGCCCTAAAACCTTCGGACATCCCGAAACATATCGAGACGATGTCCGATTGACTCGAAACCAGCGCCAAAATGTTTGTTACATCAAATACTTTAAAAATCGTGTTGGAAACTTCCCCAAAAGGGGCCCCACGTGAGAAATCCTGAACCGAGACAGAGTATCTGGGATTCTGAAAATTGGCTTACCTTCTTCACCCAGAGACTTAATCACGGCTTCTACCACGATTCTCACATCTTCTAACTTCCTTTTACTCCTGACCACCACTAACAGAACGAGATACTCTCGGACCCCACAGGCCGACCAACCTACTCATTTGTAGCTCACCGGCTACCATCTAGCTTAATCCTGCTAGCGTATCTCCGACCCTATGATCCATCCATCAAGCAAAACTAGTGCCAACGCACTAACCGTTCTGGCCCTAAGCCGACGTACGTCATACCTCATACCGGGTATCGAGCAACTAACATCCTGACACTAGCAATCACTGCTAACTATCCACAAAAGAATGGGCTATCACTATCACGTACAGGTTGCTGACGGGCTGTTCCGCGTCGAGACATCACATCCACAGTAGCGTCACAACACCCAAGTCGACGAACCAACGACTCTGGGAACTAAACCTCGCGCGGAGCACACGAAACCTCGCTCTGATACCAATTGTCAGGACACACCCCTAATCCTCCGGGATTAAGGGCTAAATCCTGCTCCCATCTAACTTACGCACGACACGAAGGCTAAACTGACGTCCAACCTCCATGTGACACATAAGTCGGACAAGAGATTCTCGATCCAACCATCCTAAAAGTATCCGGACTTCCCAGAGTGTGCCGAACTACTGTGGATCGCAGGTGTGATGTCTCCGTCTCTCTCGACCAACAGCTCGTACCGCAACAACCTAGAGGGTATCGAAAACATGAAAAGACTGCGAGTGGACAAAAATAAATAATAAGTTCAGAAAACACAATTACATTTATACCCTCCATTTAAAAACTAACGAATGCATATCAATTCACGTTATGAAACCATTCATATCAAAACCATCAATGAAAACTATCATCGAGAACCCGAATGAAATTCGTTAATCAAATTCGGGCCTCAGCCCAAAACCACAATGTCAGGACCCACCCCGGTTTCACCCCGAAACCCGAGGTAAATCTTGCTCCCGTCCGACTCCTCGACACAACACGCAAGTACAACTCACTCAAAAACCCAAAACTCAGTCAGACGCAGGAGAACTATATAAAATATCCCGAAGGTATACTGTACAGAGCATAGTACGAAACACAAGGAAATGAAAACCGATGACATTTACACGCACGCGGAAGAAAAGTAAACACTCTGGGAACCCGCACGGAATGTCTATGCCTCAGACGCTCCCTCGACGTCAAGACCCCGCGCTCGCTCCACAACCTGGAGGGCAATTTAAAACAGAAAATGTGAGTGGACCATAATAAAAGAAAAGTTCTAAAACCATTTATCAGAAAACCGAATTTAACCCTCCGTTTTACAAACCACATGCATAACCCAGTTATTAAAACAGTTAGAAACCAAAGTACCATAAACTACATCATAAGAAACAGAAACACTATAAAACAGTTATAGAAATCACAGCATATGTATCATAAAACTGTATCAGAAAGCATAAACATCAATTCATTATTTTCCGATCAAACCTGCTGGACCTATCCGAGTCTTTAAACTCCCGAGTCTTTAAACTCATTCCAGGCCTTAATAATATCCGAGTCTTTAAACTCCCGAGTCTTTAAACTCAAAGGCCTATGGGGGAAATAACAATATATCCGAGTCTTTAAACTCCCGAGTCTTTAAACTCAATCCGGGCCCGTCCCCCGTCAAATATATCCGGGTCTTTAAACCCAATAACTAGATCCAGAAAATCCAATCCAAAACCAGTTGAAAACCTTTTTGAATCCATATCCAAACTCGAATCCGAAATCCCCGGTCCGAAGCCCTCCCGGCATCCAGAACCGTCATTCTGAACCAAAATCCGGAAATTCACTGTTCAGCTTTAAAACCAAATTCCGCTTTCCGAAATCCGATTCTAAAACCAAAAACCTTGATCATCGAATCATGTTCCAAAATCCATTTATAAACATTGAAAACCATTTACCATTTGAAATCCCAAAACTATAACATTATAATCAGAAATCAACCTTTCTCGAAAAACGTGCAATATGTAAAATCACATCCGAAATCCAACAACCATGGAATCACATATATAAAACAATTATAGAAAACAGTTATGCATGTTTGAGTTTAAGGAAAGGGTCCACTCACAGTACCAAGCCCTCAATCGTGTCCCGAACGTCCTGCACGTTCCTCGGCTTCCTCGGGAAATCCCGATCCTGTCAACAACCACCAAATTACGTCACTAACACGTCCACGAGTATCCATCTAAATTCCCTCAAAAATCCCCGGGTCCTAAACGTAACGAACCGGAACCCTAAACCTTCACCCTTGCGGAACTACGTCGATTCGACGTCCGATTAGCCCGAAACCAATTCCAATCGACTCGTCACAACTCCTGGACCAAAAACCAAGTTGACCGTTTTCCCCATCGCCGCCGCACGCGCCCCCACGCGCCGCCCAAAGTGGCTGCGCGTGGCCCTCACGCGCCTGCTACAGTGCCCTTCAACCGTGAGCAGACCCGGTTCAGCACAGTAGTCTGCAACCTGAACCGGCGTCAGCGGTTCACCGCCGTGCCTGCACGATTTCTCTCCCTTTCTTCAACTAAAGCTTCGTCCAGTTCCAATCTATCCATTCCCCAGCTCCTCAGACCTCGACACCGCCCCAATCCCGTCGACTTAAGCTCGAACCAGATGGCCAAACTCCCCTTGTTTCACGATCCAGCCACTCCGGTCATCCTCCGTCACGGTGGCAACACCAGACGGTTCCTAGGGCCCTTCTAAGTCTAACCCGACTCCCCTTGACCGTCGACTCTTGCCCAAACGTCACGACTCGCCGTTTGAACCCACGACCAAAACAGAGCACCAAAGGTCCCTCCGTCGTGCCATCCTCCGCCGTGCACCACCCATCACGGCAGCACACACAGTCGACTCTTGGGACCTCCAGGAGTCTCACCCTGGCCTCCAAATCCCTCGACTCTACGCCCAACCCCACAACTTTCGAATTGAAGCTCACGGGAAAAACAGAGTAAGAGAACTCACCTTTCGATTCCGTCTCCGCCGTGCACACCGCCGCGTGCCACGGTGTTCGTTGGGTCCCCTGCAACTTCCTAAGCATCTTACTGCCTTGGTTTGGGCCACCACACGGCGTAGCCACCGTCCTTGTATCACGACCTCCCTGTTTTCCCAGGCTTTTGCCGCACCACCACCATGACGTCGTGCACAACTCCTCCACCAAAACACGACCACCCGCTCAAACTCTTCTCTCTATCACTCACTTAATCCACTCTTCACTCCCTCTTGCACAGAATCGCTCATCGTCCTCCAATTTCCTCACCCTCTGTTTCTCTCTGTGTCGAAGAACAAACACACGGGCACACACAGTTGCACCCAAATAATTGGGACCGCATATACACGAGATCCAGCCAGAACCCTCTAGTCCTGTGCCACATGTCACCAATCTCTCAACCCTTCTCCCACCTGGTTCAATCTCAGCCTTCCATTTTCTTCTCTCTCTGTACAAATTCCAGAACACAAATGACCAAACTACCCTCCTGCTTAGCTCATATTTACGGTTTTGCCACTACCTTCCTAGACCCATAACTCCCACACCGTAAGTCCGATGACTACGTGCCGCCTAACCTCGAACTCAGGACGACGAGAGCTACCTAACCATCCTCGATCAACGTACCAAAACTCGTCCGTACGAAAAGTCAACTTTTCCCCCTATGTTACCCAAAATTATGGTTATGCCCTCAACCTTCCGAACATCACAACTTCCTCCTCAGATGTCGGAATCGGGCGTGCCACCTGCCTATGACTTCGTGACATCCTAAACTACGTCCTGGTCACTGGTCAAAGTCCATCCAACCACCCGAACTAAAGTTAACCTTTTTGCCCAGGTCAGGGGCAAAATCGTCATTCTAGGCTCAAGAACCTATCGGTACCGACTAACCACCGTTAAACTTCACTAATCCCACCTTAAACACTATCTTAATCCCGGCTCTCGGGACGGGTTGTTACACACAAACCATCTCAAAGTATGGGAACTCATTCCCAAAACTTATCAAAACCAAATCATCCGAACCACTGCCCAAAACATCGGAAAACCAATGAAAAATCAGTGAAAAACATCAATCATGCGAGTTTGCTGGATCTTAAATGCGCCCGAGTCTTTAAACTCAAAAATATGTACAATAATCAGGCCTTCCCGAGATATCAACGAGTCTTTAAACTCAAAACACAATCACAGGCCTTGAGGGGTATCACAATCACCGAGTCTTTAAACTCAAAACATATACCGAGTCTTTAAACTCAAAACATATCAATCTAGGGCCCTCCCCTCCGTCAATCAACCGAGTCCTTAAACTCAAAACTAGATTTAGCGGTTTTTCTTTTTTTTTTCTCGAGTCTTTAAACCCAAAACCATTTCTCATTCAACTGAAAACCACAAAAAATCCACCTTCGAATTCGCAACGATGATTCCATAAGCTAGCATACGGAACCATCGTCCCGAACCCAAATCTCGACTTCCTTTCCAAATCTCGAAAACCAAATCTGAAATCTCATTTCCAAAAATCCAGTTTCAAATCCTTGAAATCAAACCATTAAAACCACGATCAAATCACAAGATCATTCGAAATCTCGTAAAACGTGAAATTCCTTAAATAACTTGAAAACCGTACAAAACCAGAAACCATCAAGATCATAAATCAAATCATAGAATCATATATAGAAAATATATAAAAACATATATGCATGCATTAAGAGTTAGAAAGCAAAGTCCACTCACAGACCAATTATGCCACCGTCTCCATAAGCGTGCACTTATGTCATTTTCTGCCAATCCGCTATCCTCGGCTTTCCCGAACCTATCCAAATCTCATAATGAGGTCACTAACTACTTCATAATACTCATACTAAAGCCCCATAATTTTCCCGAATTTTTAACTATTTTTAAACGCGCCCTAAAACCTTCGGACATCTCAAAACATATCGAGACGATGTCTGATTGACTCGAAACCAGCGCCAAAATGTTTGTTACATCGAATACTTTAAAAGTCATGTTGGAAACTTCCCCAAAAAGGGCCCCACGCGCCGCCAAAGTGGCTGCGCGTGGTAGCCACGCGCTGCACTGTTCATCTTCAACCTCTCGCCGAACCGGGTCCAGATCGGTTCTGTTCAGTCCGGTTTAATCGAACCGGCGGTCACGGTTTTCCTTTATTTCTCCATTATTTTCACTTCTGTTTGTTCCAGTAATTTCGTCCTAGTCTCACTAATTGATCTAGCTAAGAAAAACACAAGTTTAGGACGCGGATAATACCTTCCCGATGTAAAGGAAAATTTAAAGAAATCGCGGCTCTCTGTTCCCAGCCATCGCGAGGTCTTCTAGTCATGGTTGCATGTTCTCTGAACTGGTTTCAGTCTCCAGATGCTACACTAGTCAACCAACTCGTGTCATAACCCTTAAAATCCCAAGTGAGAAATCCTGAACATAGACAGAGTATCTGGGATTCTAAAAATTGGCTTACCTCCTTCGCCCAGAGACTTAATCACGGCTTCTACCACGATTCTCACATCTTCTAACTTCCTTTTACTCCTGACCACCACTAACAGACGCGTTCCCAACATTTGCACGTTCGAAAACCATAGCTAGGGGGGGTTCACGGTTTCAGGATTTTCTTTCTCTCCCTCTGCTCTCTGTCTCCTTCACATGAACATCACCATTTTCCTCTGGATATTCCATTCATTCCCACACTCTACCCTCAGCTCTCATCACCGTTAAATCATATATACCAGCACGGGCACGGCCTCCCCTATTTTAATCGATCAAATATGAGAAGTGGCTGGAACCAACCAGAGAAGGGACAGGTGGCCACCTTGTTCCTAGGTGAAAATATCCAACCACACAGGGACAGGTGTCCCCATCTTATTGAACCTTTCAAAATCAACCAAAAACTATCTTACCCTTGGTGCATTATTACCCTTTTACCCTTCCTATATTCAGACTCATATTCAAACCGTTCGAATTCCGATGACAATGTGCCGCCTGTCATTATATTTAGGGGATCGAGACCTATCTAACGGTCCTCGAATTACCAGAAATTTCCATGTCGTTTGAAAAGTCAACAATTTCCCCCTTTTTAAGCTAAATTACCAAAGTACCCCTGAACTTCCGAACGTCATAACTTCCTCCTCGGATGTCAGAATCGGACGTACCACCTGTCTATGAACTCGTGACGTCCCGAACTATGTCACGGTCATTGGTAAAAGTCCATTTGACCACCTGAAAAAAAAAGTCAACATTTTGGCCCATTCTAGGGCAAAATTGTCATTTTGCACCGTCCGTCCGAAAGAATCCAACTAATCCCCGATTAACGTCGCTAATCCGTTATTAACAAATAATTTAATCCCGATTCCCGGGACGGGTTGTTACATTCCTGGTATCTATACGAGTGTTTGGGGACCAAAAGCAAGGATTGGAAACACTGAAATCTACGGGAAAGCAAGGTTACAGGTGGCTGTCACTGTTCATCATTTGTAGGTGGTCGTATCTATTCATCATTTGAAAATGGTGGCCGGACGACTGAGAACGAGTCAGGTCAGGTCGTGAGTCTAGTTGATCCGTTACAAGGAACCGGGTCGACCCGGTTGGAGGTAGACGACAATGACATCAGCAGGTGACATCATCATCTGTTAGAGGTGTCAGGCCAAGTGACCAATAGGGTGCTGCCACGTGGTAGTTGTCAGGTCCAGTCAACGCTGATAGGTGTCCTACACATGGACCAATAAAGGGCTGACACGTGACACTATAAGACCTAACACATGTCAAACCTGACAGGTGTCAGAACTGTCAAGCTGACGTCAGCCGTTGACTTTGACTGTGACATCAATGCTGACTTTGTTGACGTCAGCATTGACTTTTGACCGAGAAATTTGGCTGGCACGTGGGGTGTATGGCATGAATTTCGAGGTGAGACTAGTTCCATTCGAAAGGTTTCAACGATTTGAATCCAATTGTGGTGGTTTCAGGTCAATCAGAGATCGTTAGTTAGTCACATTGAGGTTTTTAGCCTAGAGATACGTGTTCGGGACACGTTTACTTTTCTAGGAGTTTTGAGGGCTTTTTATTAGGACTTGTCTAGGTTGGTAGTGACCTTTAAGTATATTTTGGATAGGTCCACATGACCCGGAGAGTTCAGTATAGCCCAGAGTGGCTTACGATGCAGCTTGCATGCGCGTAGCTTGGACGGTCTGTGAGTGGACATTTGATTTTTAAATATGATGCATGCATAACTGTTTTATACTTTTTATATATGTGATTTGAGATGACTTGAGTGCATATGATTGTAGTGTTTTGGTATTTACGTACAAATGTGGTATTGCACGTATTTCAAGATTTATGCTTTTATGTTGTACCTTGGGCTTAGGCCAGATTTTTATACGTGCTTATGTTTTCAAATGATTTGAACAATGAAATGATTT
This sequence comes from Prinsepia uniflora, assembly GCA_032719365.1. NCBI lineage: Eukaryota > Viridiplantae > Streptophyta > Magnoliopsida > Rosales > Rosaceae > Prinsepia > Prinsepia uniflora. Next base: position 15,735,414 of record CM064863.1, read on the forward strand.
TGGATTTGAAAATGTTATCTCAGGCTTGAGACCCAATTGGTTTATGATATCGGGCTTGAGGCCTAGTTGGTTTATGATATAGGGCTTGAGGCCTAGTCGGTTTATGATATAGGGCTTGAGGCCTAGTCGGTTTATGATGTCGGGCTTGAGACCCGGTTGTAGTTTATGACGTGAAATTTGGGCAGAATCCCTATGATATTTGGAAAAGGATCGGATTCGGGGAATCCTAGTTTTGTGGAAACGGTTTGCGAAAACTATACCTCGGGCTGAGATCCTGTTGAAATTCTTTAGACTGGATTTGAGGTATAAATGGTTTTTATGATTTTCCATTGGATTTGATAACTGTTTTACCTATACCATCCTTATGTGTGGATTGTCTCCTCCAGACATCTCGTAGTATCCTAGAGTAGTCACGGTGCATTGCTTGAGAGAGGCCAGGATCAGGATTTCTAGATATGGATATCACCCAGGACAGTGTCCGGTGATATCACCCGGACACTGTTAGATCTTTGGGAGTACTCGGACTTGAGACCCCAAGTGGCGCGCGTAGCCATAGAGACTGTGACATTATTAACTAGACATCTGGGATGTCGAGGATTGGTTATACTGTATTTTGACTGATTTGGGTAGAAACCCCACGTGTTTTGGTTTTGGGCTAAGACCCTACTGAGAAAATGGCTTTAATTGATAAATGTTTTCACTGAGCTTTAATTTGCAAAGCCATATGATTTGATTTAAAGAATGTGGTTGTTATAACTAGTTTTCTGATGCATGCATACTTTTTAATGAAGGGTATAAATGTCTTTTTCGAAATAGTTTTATAAACTGTTTATTTTCGTCCACTCACAGCTTTTACTGTTTTAATAACCTTCAGGTTGATCGCGGATACGGGCTGTAGTAAAGATCGAGAAATCACATGCTGCCACATATCATGGTGTACTATAAATTAGTTCCTCGATTTTACGCCTCTCCGTGAAACCTTCGGAATCACCTATAACTCATGCACATAGTATACTTGGTCGAAGCCTAAACGACAGATAAAACGAGAATCTCAAACTACGTGCACTAACGCATTTTCCTCCGAAAATGCCCAACAAATCATATCTAAATCATGTGTACTCATGGCATCTCAAAACATGTTCATGAGTACATATAATACATTTATGCATGCATCAAATTCATAAAAAAAAAAAATCCACTCACAGATTGTCCAAGCTGCGCCTCGATACGAGCGCCATAAGCCTCTCTCGGACAATCACCATGTATGGGGTTCCCAAACCTATCCAAATCATACTAGAGGGTTACTAACTACCTTAATAACCTCTCATAAAAGCTCCCTAATTTTCTAAGATTTTTAACATATTTTAAACTCGATCCTAAACCTTCAGACATCCTGAACCATATGGAAACGATGTCTGATCGACTCGAAACCTGTCCCAAAATTTTTGTTACATCGAAAGGGTGATAACACATGTTGGACGCTTCCCTAGAAAGTGTGCCACGTACCCCCACTCGTCGACCGAAGGCGCTGCGCGTGGAGCTCACGCACGGTGCACTGTTCATCTTCAACCTTCAGACAAATCGGTCTGAATCGGTACTCTGGTTTTCGGTTTGGCTGAACCGGCGAGGCCGGTTCTCTCCAATTTTTCAGCCATTTTCATCCTAGTTCATTCCTATAGGTTCGTCTCATCATTTTCTACCCATCCATGCCCTTAAAAACGTGAAACACAGCCAAAGTTTTTACCTTTAAATCGAAGAACCTCTGCCTCGTTTTCCTCCTCTGTTTTCGGCCGTCCCCAACTACTCCCAGCCACGATCATGATCTCCAGATGCTCGTACAACAACCAAAAACATCACCCAATTAATAGAACTCACCTCCAACGTCCAAAACTGAAATCAAAATTCGAATTAAAAAGGGGTTACGGGTTTACCTGGGTTCTGGGCCCCTCTGCCGTACACGGTGGTCCTGCCGTCCCTCACGGTCTTTCTCAGTCCTTTAATCACCCTCTGCCTCTCACCCTTTGGTACAGAACAAGAAGATGGATGAAATGGGTAAGGGGGTTTTGGGTTGGTTTCAATGGACGAAAGAAAATGGTAGATGCATGTTTGAAGAGCAAGGAGCAATGGATGAGTGACACTTGTCACTAATCCATTGGGATGTTTAAAATATCTGCGGCCCACAATAGGACAAAAGTCAACTTTGCCTCATAAAACGTGTTGCCGTAAATAGTTCCTCAGAACTTCCGTGACTCGTAATTTTCCAGTCGGACGTTCGATTTCGACGTGCCGCCTGTCTACGGACTCATATTGACTCGCTCTAAAATACGATCCTCGATCCTCGGGCATTGGACCTCCTGGGTCAAAAGTCAATTTTTTACCCTCGTTTCAGGGCAAAATCGTAATTTTACCCTGAACATCCGATAATCCTCGGCTAATCCCCAATTAGCCTCACTAATCCATAAGTAGTCTTAATTAATCCCTAAAATCAGTGACGGGTCGTTACAAATTTCCCTCCTTAAAGAATTTTATACTAGAAATTCAAACCGACCTAATTCCACAACCAAACTATGGAATCCAATCATGTCCCCCTACTCGGGCACTGTCGTGTAATCATACACGTCCTGAAGCAACCACACGTCGGCTCGTAAGTCCCACTCGAGATGGAATGTCGGCGACTTTCTTGTCACCCACTCTTACAGGTCAGCAGTACTAAAATGATGTGAAATCAGTTTTTTAGCCTAACTACCCTTCTCATACGACACCCGAAGCTGATATCCTACTCAGCATCCGATCCAACAATCATCCGCATTACTCCCACTAAGCAATATCTCATCCTCTGTCACTAAACGATCTGCAACCGTAATCCACTGTTAAGAGGAACACTACCATATGTCAGATTGACTTCGTATGGAAGCCAATCCCATCAACCACTGTCGTGACCCGCAGGTAACTCCGAGCTCCAATGCGTTTTCGTTGCGCTACTCTGATCTCAACCCGCTCTGGAGTCCCCACATCGTAACTCATGTCGTTCAGCAACCTCTGCTGAAATCCTGACTCGTCTCGAGTCTCAAACTGCCACATCAAGTATCCTGTCGAAACACATTCAACAGCTCACCCATCCTGGGCATATCTGGACTCCATCGAACACTTACTAGCAGAGGTAATCACACAAATAATCTCTAGGGTTCCTTTGGCCCACATGGCCTTGAGCTCTCCGCTCACATAATCGCTGAATCCTCTCAAACATCTCTGCACTAGCACAGTATTCAACATCTAGTCACCATCGGGTCCAATCCGATCACTATCTCATGTCCATCTAGGACTCCCTCTGAGGTTCTAACCATATTAGTCTGACTGGGCCATCCTCATTGTCCAACGTGCATGACACACCGGTGCACCCTCATCACATCAATCATCAAGGCACTACTCGTCTTGCTCAAGGGTTGCACTCTAGCAACGTCTAACCACGCACCAATCATCACTCCGAACCCAGCCCGGACCTCCACCGTCCGTCACAAGGTTAGCCTCACTCCATCACAATCTCTATCCTCATTTCCAACTCGAGGTATCAGCTATTCATCTCTTCCTGATCAATACCTCTGTATCGTCCCCGTCTCATTTCTATTTACATGTCCAAGACAGAGCAATACTCTTTCACATATCCAACCTCTGTCTTGACATCTCACCAAATATTCCAAAAGATTCTTTGACTGTCTTATAATACGATTCATCCCAATGACGACCAGACCTCAGTCTACTCGACTCACGGTTGCCACAATCATCTCAATCACTTGATCCTCTCGATCGTCACCACCCAGCTCGATCCTAACTCGCCTCGATCCACTTGATCTTCGACCCTCCTAGGATCCACTATCTACTTTCTCAGTCAACGTAACATGACCCATACTACTAATATGGGTTCACTACCCCGGACACTCGCTCGTCACATCCAGTGACGTAAAACACCAACTGTTCTCCTAGTAATTCAAATTGACGCATAGTCTACGTGTTCGGTTCTACTCCCTCTTTGAACCCTTTAACTGTCCTATGACTCCTCGTCATCCCACCTAGGGAAGAATCAAGGAGAATCCAAGATGATGACATCAAAATTCATCCTATGTCATCCTGCGGCACCAAGCACTCTTCTCCTTGTCTCGACCATGACTTCTCTTGATTTCGAAATCCCAACCATGTTGGAAATAGGTATGCTTCCAACTGGGTGTCAAGTCCAACCTCTGGACTTCCCAAATCCTCGACTCACTCGGACAACCAGGTGTTTGTAACCAATCTAACACTCAACTCGTCGGTCCGTTTAAGACCATTTATGCACATCCAAAAGGATGTCAATTCATCCTAACCTGATGTACCGCCCGACTGGAGAGTCACAGTAGACTCCTGATGTGATCTGCAGCCAAATCTCTGCATATCACCATATCTGACCAATCGACCACTGATTCCAATGACAGTACTCATGGCATCCCTTTATACCGTTTCATCCAATCACCACTTAGTCACATCAATCACTATTGGGACAAAGCCCCAACACGTCACAACCACTGCTGGATTCCATCCAGTCCATCTCTATCATACCGATCATCTTGACATGATTCCTAAGAATCAACATTAGCCGAAAAATCCTCATCGTTGTATAGTGGTAGATACCGACCATAAGCACATCACGACTGAGTTACCCACAGCTTGTGGCTCGTCGTCTCCTATTATCATTGCATCACCGCCACGCGGGGTGCGAATCAAAACACTCCAGAATCTCTGCTCATATCAAGCAACCATCACATCCTTGCTCAAATCGAAGTAACTCTACCTCCCTCATACCCCACAACTCTGGTTACAATCACTCTAATATTTCCCACTCATCTCAGTCACCTTCACTGAGGTAGTGTGGCACACTCGCCAGTGCCCAAAGCTCATCTCCTTCTGTGATCGCACATAGTCGTAACCAAGTCGAACTCGAAACCACTACTTGTACTGTGCGTCACTCACGCACCTCTGTATCGTCGTCGCGACTGGAAAAGGTACATCGTCTCATTCGTCACGCTAACCTTAGCCTATCCAACTCGATAGGACTCATCCACGTCTATCGATAGCGGAGTCTGCCACCACCACATGCAGACCAATCCCAGAAATATTTCGCCATCGGAACACCGTACCCATACGGTTCACTCACCGCAGGTACCAACCACTAAACACATAATATCCCCGATCTTTCCTACTCAGGATCCGATCCACAAGTATCACTCTCCTGGTAACTTGTCTGATCAATCACCAACTAGGGTTATCGCGAACCTGGCTGCTCACTGCAACATGTCCATCCTGACTGATCCATCACTCTCGACTCCGAAGAGTCGTCATACTCCGATACTGGTGTCCAATCAACCAGTAACCACAACCTGAGGATCTTGTCCTCTCATAACTCTACGGCCTCCAGTCGTTGGGCCCACAAGAAAATGGCCCTCCTCGGTGTCTACCACCGCTCAACCATGGCATGTCATCCCATACAACATCTATACCATGGCATCCTCTACCAGTCGACATCCCTCTGGGATTCGACACACTGAAACATGGCCTCTCATGCAAAATAGGATCCAAAGTTCCTATTACCATCCGTCTCAACTAGACTCAACCAGAGTCGTCCACTAGGTCATCTATGACCTCAGTTGCTCTCTGCAGCACACTCTCTAATTTGACATGACCCGACTAACAAAGGTCTCGACTCTCAGGTCGTCATATAGTGTCTACTGGTCCACTGAGTCCTATCCACCAGTAACACTACGGATCCAAGCCGTTGGATTCCCGTACACAAAAATCCTATTCGGAATCGAATCTCTCGAACACACGTCATCCCGTGGAAATCGAACCCTAAACCATCGCACCACGTGTCAAACATAATCTAACTAGGCTTTGATTCCAATGAATCCTCATACTCTTACCCAAACTATCAGGTTGATGACGGGCTGTTAACACTGCAAAGACATCACATCCAGCACTTACTCGTCACTCTAATAGCAACCTATGCTCTGATACCACTTGTCAGGACCCGTCCCATTCCCCCAGGATTATCGTGGGACGTTCCTGCTCCCGTCAGACACCGCGTGTCAGACCAGGCATAAACTCGACCTCCGCTCGGGGTTAACCAGAGTAAGCCAGGATCGGTGGTGGCATGTGATGTATCGATTTTTGCTAAAACCCGCATCTGCGATCAACTTGAACGGTGTGAAAATCATAAAAGCTGTGACTGGACAAAACAACGGTTTATAAAACACATTTATATCAAAACGCAATTACACCCTTCACGTAAAAGTATGCATGCATCATAAAACTCCTTTATTTCAAATCCTTTCTCGGAAGCAAGACATATTGTTTCCCAAATCAAAACACAGTAAAAACTGCTTCTCAATCGAAGCCATCATCTCTGTAACGACCCGTCCCGAATTCCAGGATTAGATTAGTGACGAATCACGATTAGTGAGGCTAATCTGTGATTAGTTGGGCGAAATCGGACGAACGATGCGAAATGACCGTTTTGCCCCTAGTGGTGGCAAAATGTTGACTTTTCAATCGGGCGGTCAAATGGACTTTGACCGATGACCGTGACGTAGTTCGTGACGTCACGAGTTCATAGACAGGTGGCACGTTCAATTTCGACATTCGAGGAAGAAGTTACGACGTGCGGAAGTTTAGGGGCATTTTGGTAATTTTGGATAAAAGGAGTCAAATGTTGACTTTTTGATCGGGAGGTCCGATGGCCAAGGGCCGAAGACCGTTACGTAGATAAGGACGATACGAATTCGTAGACAAGCGGCACGCCGAATTCGGATGTTCGACGGCGAAGTTACGGTTCACGAAAGTTCCAAGTTACTATTCACGATGACACGTTTTACGAGACGAAAAGTGCAGTCTTGTCTCTAGTGGGCCCAGATATTTGTCCTGATGCCCAATGGATGAGTGACAAGTGTCACCCATCCAATGGACACCAATTTCATTCATGCATCAAACCCTTCCCCGTTCATCCATTTCTCCCATTTTTCCCAAACCAACCCGATCACCATTTCTCACCCAAACACCAAACCCTTCCCTTGTAACCATAACTGAGACCAGAGGGTGTGAGAGGAGGACTAAGGACGGCAGCTGGTGGCTGGAACCGCCGTGGGCGGTGGCGGGTACCCGGTAAGCCCATTTTCAATTTTTGTGTGGATTTTGATGTTATGGACTGGTTTGGATGATTAGGATGGGTTATTTAGGTTGTTAGGGAGTTTTTAGGAAGGTTTGGAGAAGGTTTGGACGTCGGGGAAGCTCTGTGGAGGGTTTTGGAAAATTGAACCGTGAGGTTCAAAATTGAACCGTGGATTTTTGAGGGTTTTAGGTTGTTTAATTGATTGGGTTAGATAGGAAATGAAGAAATAGGAATTTAGGGATTGATTAGGAAGGAAATCAGACCAAAATGAGGGAGAAGGAGGCCTGGACCGGTTACGCCGGTCCAGTTGCAGGGGTTGGACCAGACCGGCCGGCCCGGACCGGTTCGATCGCTGGAGCTGGTGACACTGTGCAGGGCGCGTGAGGCCCACGCGCAGTGGCTTCTTGGGGCACATGAGGGTGCGTGGCACACAATTTGAGGAAGGTTCCAACATACGAAATCATCTATTCGATGTAACGAACATTTTGGGACTGGTTTCGCGTCAATCGGACATCGTTTCGATAAGTTTCGGGGTGTCGGAAGGTTTAGGGTCGGTTTAAAAATAGTTAAAAGTTCGGGAAAATTACGGGGCTTTGGTAGGAGGTTAATTAAGTAGTTAGTAACCTTCTATTAAAATTTGGACAGGTTTGGGAGTCCCGGTAATGGTGATTGGCTCGGGGAACCGAATGGCAAGCAAATCGAGGCGGCGGCTCGGACGGTCTGTGAGTGGACTTTGTTTTCTAAATTGGTGCATGTATAAATGTTTATTATATGTTTTATTACATGTTTGATGATGCCATGGGTGCATTTGTATGTGGTTATGTATAAGCACGTATTTCGAGGTTTCAGCCTTATACGGTGCTTATACGGGTCTGTATTTCTTTATCGGTTTTAATGAAATGGTTTTGGATTTCTAAAAGGATAAACTCGGGTATGAGACCCATTTGCTCTTGTCTCGGGCATATGACGCTATTTACGACCTTCGGGTCTAAATCGTGGTCGCGACGGGTGCTATGTGCACGACGATCGACGATATGACGCTCGCCTCCGGTTTGGGATGTGTTCCTTCCGGAAAGGTCACGATGCACGATTTGTGGTCGGGCAACCTGGGGAGGCTCGACTTCGAAGTGCTGACGGTTCAGGATAACGATCGGTGATGAGTGCACCATGATCTTGTGGTGGTCGCGTCGGTTGATTCGTTCACGGCGACATACCAGGATTGAGAGCGGTCCTGGATGGATGGTTGCACACATCACTATGATCGGAGTCGTGACTGACCCTTAGATATCGGGCACGGTGCCCAGATGAGTCATATGTTCGGGCACGAGACGTAGTTGTTTTACACTGTTGATGTCGGGTCAGGGACCCTAGATGGATTTCCAAGTTCATGGTGGTTTATGGGAACCGGCATGAACTCTGGAAAGGTCATTGTGGTTCATGACGGTATATGGGAACTGGCATGAACCCTTGTTATGGATTTTATGGATCATGACGGTTCAAGGGAACAAGGCATAAACGTTAATGTTATGTATATATATGTATTCATATACCTTCCTTTACTTCTATTATCTCCTCCGGGGAGGGTCGTTGGCCTGGGTGGACCCCGGAGTAGTCACGGAGCACCGACTGAGTGGAGTCACCCCCCAGTTGGGTTCCTTACTCTCAGGAAGGCTATGATTACTATTACCTCGGGTAGGGTCAGTGGTCTGCGGACATTGATCTTGACTTTGAGAAGACTCAGATTGAGACCTGGGTAGCACGCGCGTAGCTTTGGATACCGTGATAGGATTGGTTGTGTGACTTATATGTATATATGATATATGATATATGATATGATATATGAGATTTGATATGTGGTGTGCACAGGTGTGCATAGGATTTGGGCAGTGGCCCGTATGGTCGATTTCATGGTGGTCCTTTCGACCTTGAGTTATTTCTGATTTGGGCTTAGTTCCCACATGTGGTCCATTTGGTTAAATGGTTTTCGAATGCATGCATGCTTTTTAGTGAAGGGTATAAATGTCTTTTTATGAAATATGTTTTTATAAATTCTTGTTTTTGTCCACTCACAGCTTTTAATGTTTTGACTGCCCTTCAGGTTGACAGCGGATGTGGATTGTAGCAGAGATCGAGATATCACATGCCTCTTCCGGATCCTTGCGTACTCTGATAGCCCGGGAGGGTAAAGGTCGGAAATATCCTTTGTCTGACACTTCGTGTCAGACGGGAGCAGGGTCATCCCGCGTTAATCCCAGAGGGATTGGGATGGGTCCTGTCAATCTCAGTAGGGTTTCAGCCCAAAAACTCAATCATAGAAAATCAGTACGAGTCTCAGTCCAAATCATAAAACATGTGTGATCTCTGTCCAAAACGTAGAACACGTGGGAACACATCCCATCCTCAGTTCAGCGTCGCCGTGAACACATCACTCGTCGCGACCATCTCTAGATCGTCGAGAACACATCATCGATTAATCTAGTTGCGCGCGCGCACATAGCACTCGTCGCGACCATCTCTAGATCATCGAGAACACATCAACGATCAATCTGGTCGCCGCGCACATAGCACTCATGGCGACTATCTCTAGATCATCGAGAACACATCACTTATCGATCTCGTCGCTGCGCACATAGCATTCGTCGCGACTATCTCTAGAGAGATCGCCGCGCACATAGCATTCGTCGTGACTATCTCTAGATCATCGGGAACACGTCGCTGATCGATCTCGTCGCCGCGCACATAACACTCGTCGCGACCATCTCTAGATCATCGGGAACACATCACCGATCGATCTCGCCGTGGCGCACATAGCACACGTCGTGACTATCTCTAGATCATCGGAAACACGTCGCCGATCGATCTCGTCGCCGCGCACATAGCACTCATCGCGACTATCTCTAGATCGTCGGGAACACATCACCGATCGATCTCATCGTCGTGCACATAGCACTCGTCGCGACTATCTCTAGATCATCGGGAACACATTACTGATCGATCTCGTCGCCGCGCACATAGCACTCGTCACGACTACGACTCTGACCCGAAAATCATCAATATGGCCATATGCCCGAAATACCACTAAATGGGTCACAGCCCGAAAACCAGTTTCCAACGACACTTCATATTCCAGGATTCCTTGAATCTTATCAAATCCACAACTGGGTCTCACGCCCAAAATACCTTTCGTAAAACTCATAACTGGGTCTCTGCCCGATTTATCACGCGTTTGACTGTACTCTAAGTCAAACCTCAAATCAACTAGGCCATATGCCCGAAAGATATTTCCAAAACTGAAAATCAGTTCTCATTCCCAAAACACATTCAAATCATAGTTCAACTGGGACTCATGCCCGAATCTCAATTTCACGCATCTCTGTGAAATCTTCTAAAATCGTAAATCAGATCCTCGGTTTCATGCCTCTCCGTGAAACCTTCGGAATCACATATAACTCATGCACTTAGTATACTTGGCTGAAGCCCAAACAACAGATAAAAAGAAAATCTCAAACTACGTGCACTAACGCATTTTCCTCCTAAAATGCCCAAAAAATCTTATCTAAATCATGTGTACTCATGGCATCTCAAAACATGTTATAATTACATATAAAACAATTATGCATGCATCAAATTCATAAAACAAAGTCCACTCACAGACTGTCCAAACTGAGTCTCGATACGCGCGCCATAACTACCTTAATAACCTCTCATAAAAGCTCCCTAATTTTCTGGGATTTTTAGCATATTTTAAACTCGATTCTAAACCTTAGGACATCCCGAACCATATGGAAACGATGTCCGAAAGACTCAAAATTCATCCCAAAATATTCGTTGCATCGAAAAGATGATAACACGTGTTGGACACTTTCCCAGACAGTGTCTCACGCGCCCTCACGCGCCACCCAAAGGAGCAGCGCGTGGAGCTCACGCGCAGTGTACTGTTCATCTTCAACCTTCATACGAACCAGTTCTCTGGTTTTCAGTCTGGCAGAACCGGCAAGGCCGGTTCTCTCCAATTTTTCAGCCATTTTCATCCTAGTTCATTCCTATATGTTCGACTCATCATTTCCTACCCATCTATGCCCTTAAAAACATGAAACACGGCCAAAGTTTTTACCTTTAAGTCAAAGAACCTCCACCTCATTTTCCTCCTCTGTTTCCTGCCGTCCTCGACCACTTTCAACCACGATCCTGATCTCTATATGCTCGAAACAACCACTAGGAACATCACCCAATTAATAAAACTCACCCTCAATGTCCAAAACTGAAATCCAAATTCGAATTAAAAAGGGGTTACGGGTTTACCTGGATTCTGGGCTCCTCCGCCATCCATAGCGGTCATGCCCCCCATCACGGTCTCTCTCAGTCCTTCACTCACCTTCTGCCTCTCACCCTTTGGTACAGAACAAGAAGATGGATGAAATGGGGAAAAGGGTTTCGGGTTGGTTCGAATGGACGAAAGAAAATGGTAGATGCATGTATGAAGAGCAAGGAGTAATGGATGAGTGACACTTGTCACTCATCCATTGGGCTGTTTAAAATATATGGGGCCCACAATAGGACAAAAGTCCACTTTGCCTCGTAAAACATGCCGCCGCAAATAGTTCCTCAAAATTTTTGTGACCCGTAACTTTCCTATCGGACGTTCGATTTCGACGTGCCGCCTGTCTACGGACTTGTATCGGCTCGATCTACGTAACGGTCCTTGAACCTCGAGCATCGGACATCCCAGGTCAAAATTCAACTTTTTGCCCTCGTTCAGGGGCATAATCGTAATTTCACCATGAACATCTGATAATCCTCGGTTAATCCCCGATTAGCCTCACTAATCCATAATTAGTCTTAATTAATCCCTAAAATCAGGGACGGGTCGTTACATAAGTTGTGAATGCTGAAGTGGAGTTGAGGTGGAAAGTGCTGAGGTGAAGCTTAGGTGGATAACTGAATGAAAGGGACGTCTAAGTGTGTGTGAACTATTAGAGAAGGTGCTGAGAATCTAGTAATTGAGGTGGCACTGTTTGATTGGTCGTGAGAGAGTCATGGAGAGAGAGAAAGAGAGAGAGAGAGAGAGAGAGAGAGAGAGAGAGAGAGAGAGAGTGTGTGTGTGTGTGTGTGTGTGTGTGTGTGTGTGTGTGTGTGTGTGTGTGTGTGTGTGTGTGTGTGTGTGTGTGTGTGTGTGTGTGTGTGTGTGTGTGTGTTGTAACCATGTGTGAGAGAGTAAAAAGTGTTTGAAATGCTTGTAGTCTCTTATATATGGATTGCAATGAATCAAACAGATGTATGATGAATTAATTGAATGAGGATGATGAAACATCATATTTAATTGTGAAGAATGTGTTAGTTTTCCTCACAGGGCATTTCATCGAACAGTTGGTGTGCATAACCAAACTGTGTGATTTTCTTTCATTCAATCATCATCGATTTCCTGTTTTCCTTAAACACTAATCACCTAAAAGCAATTCTAAACACACAAGTCACAGGCTAGCCCTGATTCACAATCAATTCAACTAGGAGATTCAAGTTAAAGCACTTACTTGGTTGAGAAGTAATCCCCCCACAGCTATTGATGAGCGCTCTCGGGAATTTCAACATATATGTATATGCTTGTGTTATTGTTTTATTTAGACTGTACATCTCACAATAGATGCATAAAAATACAATCAAAATATTGGTACACAAAAACAATGCCATTGTCCGGCCATGGTACTTCTCCATTTTGTTTTTGTTTTCCTTTTTGAAAAAAAAATACATATAATCACTGGAGATCAAGACTTTTTTAGATCCACTATGTTATTCAAGTTCTTCAAAAACAAATGTGATGAATTTGACGATCGTGGTTATTTCTCGTAGTGGAAGTGCGTTGTTTAAGGTTATAGGCGACATTAGGGTTTTGATTGTTTTGGGTGTTGTGGATTTGATTTGTTTTTTACATATTTTCCGTGATATAGGTTTGTTAGCTATTAGTGCGATTTTATTTGCGTTAGTAGTACTATATTTACTTGTGAGTCATGTTGTCATAGTTTGATTTTAGTTATATAATTGTACCCTTCTTTTATAATATACAATAATATCATTTTTTTATCCAAAAAAATATATATCATATATCATCATATATGTCGACATGTTCAGATGATAAGCATCATCAATATGATATCAAATTAAAATTAATGTCTCCATATTATTATCGATGCGCTGTTTGGTATTAGGCTCTAAATAGATTGGAGTGGGATCCCTTGAATTACCCATTGAGGATGTGGGGCGCATGTCATTGAGGATGAGTACGACAATAAGTGTCGATATATTAACCACGTTTTGAAATATCTACAAATACAGTATGGTATCTTATGTCTTGGTGATTTATACGGTGAGATGGCAATAAACACAGGTGGGTATAGGTACCCGCAAATATCTTGACCGATTGTGGAGGGCTATGGAGATGAGGAAACGGGTATCCGTAGGGTATGGGGTATTTAAAAAAACAAAAACCCACATGGATATGGACTAAGTATGATATTAGTGTTCTCATACTCAAATCCGGCCCGCATTATATATATATAGGATGAGGAAAAAGTTCAAACGCACTATAAATTTAAACCCATATTAAAAAAGAAGAAATTTAATTATGGCGTGCGTAGGAGGGTATAGGGGTGCTAAGACCCGATTGATGTGGGTATGGATAACACCCGATTGGCCGATTGGAGTAATAATTGGGTATGAATGTAGATTTGTGGATTAAAAATTGTAGCAGGTATGAATATGGATATGTACTAGTATAGGAACCCGATCCTCCTCATTATCTTCCCTATACATAAAGTACATTGCTAAGTATTTAGCTCTAATTGCATGGAGTACTAGAGGTGGTATGGCATGAAGCGTTGACATTATATCAGCATTCATCAACGATATATCGATACATCTGTTAAGTGAAGTTATTTAGCCAACTCTATACGCATTACATTGGGTTTGCTGTGAAATAATTAAAGAGATGAAAGAAAACTAGGATTTGACTGTTACCTACCCAGCATATTATAGTCTAAGGAATGGGGCCATGCCATGTGATGGACAATCTAGAGGCTTAGGACTTGGGAGGATTTGGAATGTAATGAATGTACTAGAGTACATACCAGAGCCGCCTAACTGGATAAGCATCTATCTCTATCTCTCTGCAAGTCTACAGCAGGCTTGGGCAAGAGAGAAACTTTATCAACATACACCTAACCATTCATTAATTGTAAACATGTATCATGTTTTTGTTTCTCTTTTTCTGTTTTTGGCTACTGCCTGCCATGTCTCATGATGTTGCTTTTATTCATCTTTGAAAAACACTATTAATTCAAAATAATTATGTAAAGATAGACTCATAATATAATATTTTTGTGAACTTGGGAATCCGTATAAAACGAAGATAAATATTTTTCGTGGCTTTCAATAATCTAGAATAATCTTTTTTTAGAAATAATAATAAATATTATATAGTTAGGATTTGTCATATGTATGTAATGACACATATACCTTTTTACATGTTAATAGCCACAATAATTAATTATTTATAACACTCCCTTTTAGATATTGCATGTAAATATGTTGCTTGGTCGTGCACTTCTATGTTATCTCGTTAAAACCTTATCATGTAATAAAAATCATGTGGGATAAAAACAACTCCGGCCAAAGAAAAAAAAAAGTAGGAGCGTGGATATGGAGTAGTCATATCTGAGTCTCCGAAGATAGTTGAAGTCATCTTTTCTGGATAATGAGCAGATATTATTCCTATGAGATATGATGCATTATAGCTGCTACACCGCAACCATCCCCGATAATCCTAGCAGAAAAAATCCATGGTTCAAGGGAAAAGATGAGCAAATGCATATGAATCAGATCATGACATCTTCAAGATGCATTGTTAATAGGGTGATCATACAAAAAATGTGACTCGTTAAATCCTAGCCAGGTAACAAAACTCAATGTGTCACGACCCGCCCTTCCCCAACAAGATATTGTCTGCTTTGGGCCCAACCCTCACGGTTTTGTTCTCGAGAGTTCACGTGCAACTTCCCAGTGGGTCACCAATCTTGGGATTGCACTAGCCCAAACTCGCTTAACTTTGGAGTTCCCTAGGAATCCAAAGCCAGTAAGCTCCCAAAAGGTCTCCTGTTGGATAGATGTGTGCCCACACATATCAGGCGCATCTCTCAGATCACCCCGGGCGATGTCGGATTGCTAACCATGCCTTCAAGGCACGGGTTCTCACAATCCACCCCCCTTAGGGCCCAGCGTCCTCGCTGACACACTCAATTCCGGCCGGGGTTGGGCTCTGATACCAAATTGTCACCACCCAACCTTCTCCAACAAGATATTGTCCGCTTTGGGTCCTGCCCTCATGGTTTTGTTCTCGAGAGCTCACGTACAACTTCCCAGTAGGTCACCCATCCTAGGATTGCACTAGCCTAAACTCGTTAAACTTTGGAGTTCCCAAGGAATCCAAAGCCAGTGAGCTCCCAAAAGGCCTCATATTGGATAGATGTGTGCCCACACATATCATGCGCATCTCCCAGATCACCCCTGGCGATGTCGGATTGCTAACCATGCCTTAAAGGCATGGGTTCTCACAATCCACCCCCCTTAGGGCCCAGCGTCCTCGCTGGCACACTCAATTCAGGCCGGGGTTGGGCTATGATACCAAATTGTCACGACCCGACCTTCTCCAATAAGATATTGTCCGCTTTGGGCCCTGCCCTCATGATTTTTTTCTCGAGAGCTCATGTGCAACTTCCCAGTAGGTCACCCATCCTAGGATTGCACTAGCCTAAACTCGCTTAACTTTGGAGTTCCCAAGGAATCCAAAGCCAGTGAGCTCCCAAAAGGCCTCCTGATGGATAGATGTGTACCCACACATATCAGACGCATCTCCCAGATCTCCCCGGGCGATGTCAGATTGCTAACCATGCCTTCAAGGCATGGGTTCTCACAATCCACCTCCCTTGGGGCCCAGCGTCCTCGCTGGCACACTCAATTCCATCCGGGGTTGGGCTCTGATACCAAATTTTCACGACCCAACCTTCTCTAACAAGATATTGTCTGTTTTGGGCCTTGCTCTCACGGTTTTGTTCTCGAGAGCTCACGTGAAACATCCCAGTAGGTCACCCATCCTAGGATTGCACTAGCCCAAACTCGTTTAACTTTGGAGTTCCCAAGGAATCCAAAGCCAGTGAGCTCCTAAAAGACCTCCTGTTGGATAGATGTGTGCCTACACATATCAGGCGCATCTCCCAGATCTCCCTGGGCGATGTGGGATTGTTAACCATGCCTTCAAGGCACGGGTTCTCACACAATGGGACAAAATAACCCTAGTCGTAGGATAAAAAAGTACACAATAGTCATGTGAGTGTACTTCGGGATACTCAGTGTACTCTCGGATATTTAGTATACTTCAGGATACTCCTCCTAATCTCGACTCCCCCTAAAAACTACAGACTAGGTAGATCAGCCAGTCTACATAAGCCAATGCCTTGCACATGCTACAGGAATGTGGCTTTTGGTAATGAGTTGGTGAAAAGGTCTGCATGGTTACCTTGAGACCAAATTGACTTGATCTCAATCTTTTGATGTTCTTGTTGTTTGTTGGTTGAAGAAGAATTTTGGTGCAATATACCTGGTATTGTCTCCTTTAATGAAATCGATCTTCATCTGCCCAATGTAAGCAGCATTATCTTTGTAATTAACCGTTGGTTCATTATTGGTGGAGTGTAGTCCACAAGTAGTTCGAATATGCCCCGTAATGGCTCTCAGTCATATACATTCACGAACTACTTCGTGAGGAGTTAGAATCTCTGCATGATTTGAACATGTGGCAACGAGGGTTTATTTCATAGACCCCTAAGATATTAATGTGTTCCTATTGGTAAAGACATAATCGGATTGGGAACCCGCCTTATGTGGGTCTGATAAGTAACCTGCGTCAGCTTACCCAACAAGGCGTGCATCATTCTGAGGACCAAAGGTGACAGGACCCATCCCAATCCCCCCGGGATTAGTGCGGGATGAACCTGCTCCCGTCTGACACGAAGTGTCAGACAAGGGATATTTTCGTCCTTTGCCCTCCCGGGCTATCAGAGTACGCCAGGATCCGGAGGAGGCATGTGATATCTCGGTCTCTGCTACAGCCCACATCCGATGTCAACCTGAAGGGCAGTCAAAACATTAAAAACTGTGAGTGGACAAAACAAGAGTTTATAAAAACATTTTAACGAGAAGACATTTGTACCCTCCACTAAAAAGCATGCATGCATTCGAAAACCATTTATCCAAAACAAACCATATGTGGGACTAAGCCCAAAGCATATATAAACTAAGGTCGAAAGGACCACAATAAAAACGACCATACGGGCCACTGCCCAAATCCTGTGCACACCTGTACACACCACATATCATATATCATATATCCATCACATACATATATATAAGTCACACAACCAATCCTGTCACGGTATCCAAAGCTACGCGCGTGCTACCCAGGTCTCAATCCGAGTCTTCTCAAAGTCAAGATCAATGTCCGCAGACCACTGACCCTACCCGAGGTAATAGTAATCATAGCCTTCCTGAGAGTAAGGAACCCAACTGGGGGGTGACTCCACTCAGTCGGTGCTCCGTGACTACTCCGGGGTCCACCCAGGCCAACGACCCTCCCCGGAGGAGATAATAGAAGTAAAGGAAGGTAGACGAACATATATATACATAACATAAACATTCATGACCAGTTCCCCTGAACCGTCATGATCCATAATATCCATAATCAGGTAACATGCCGGTTCCCATAAACCGTCATGTACCGTAATAACATAACCAGGTAACATGCCGGTTCCCATAAACCGTCATGTACCGTAATAACCAACAAGGGTTCATGTCGGTTCCCATAAACCGTCATGAACCTGGGAATCCATTTAAGGTTCCCTGACCTGAAATCAAAACCGTAAAGTGACTGGGTCTCGTACCCGAACATAGGACACCAACTGGGCACCGTGCCCGTAATCTGAGGTCATATGCCCGAGACAAAACCAAATGGGTTTCATGCCCGAGTTTATCCTTTTGAAATCCAAATCTAGTTCATTTAAATCAATAAAGAAATACAGACCCGTATAAGCACCGTATAAGGCCGAAACCTCGAAATACGTGCTTATACGTAACCACATACAATTGCACCCATGGCATCATCAAACAAGTAAATAAACATATAATAAACATTTATGCATGCACCAATTTAGAAAACAAGGTCCACTCACAGACCGTCCGAGCTGCCGCCTCGATTTGCGTGCCATACGGCTCCCCGAGCCGATCACCGTCACCGGGACTCCCAAACCTGTCCAAATTTTAATAGAAGGTTACTAACTACTTAATTAACCTCCTACCAAAGCCCCGTAATTTTCCCGAACTTTTAACTATTTTTAAACCTACCCTAACCCTTCCGATGTCCCGAAACATATCGAGACGGTGTCCGATCGACACGAAACCAGTCCCAAAATGTTCGTTACATCGAATAGAAGATTTCCCGTGTTGAACACTTCCCCAAATTATGGACCACGTGCCCTCACGGGCCCCTAGAAGACCCTGGTTACTGTTCATCACCAGCATCCTCAGGAAAACCGGTTTTTTCCTGGTTTTCCGGTCCAGGCACTGTGCTGAACCGGCGGAACCGGTTCAGCGTTCCTACTCCCTCAAATCTCGTCCGATTTCCTCCATTCCAATTCCTAAATTCCTATTTTCTCATTTCTAATCTATCCTAATCAAGAAAACTAGGAAAAACGCCACAAAACCCGTCCGTCCAATTCTCCCATAATCGGTCCAATTTTTCCGATTGCACCCAGGGCTGCTCAGCCCTTCAACGCTGTCCAAAACACCCTCTACACCTTCCTACAACCTCAATAAACTCATCCTAATCAACTAATAACAACCATAATGTCTAAATCGAAAAATAGAAGAAAAATGGGTTTATCGGGCTTACCGGGTACCCGCTCGGGTTCTGGGCTCCAGCCACCGCGCACGGCGGTTCCAGCCGTCCAGCCACCTCCATCCGGTCTTCTTCCCCCTCTCTGCCTCTCAGTCTTGGTCCTAGGGTCATGGGTTTGGATTTGGGTGAGAATGGTGGATCGGTTTCGGTTTAGGAAAAACGAAGGAAATGATCGATGAAGAGGAAATGGAAGATGCATGAATGAAATTGGTGTCCATTGGATGGGTGACACTTGTCACTCATCCATTGGGCCTCCAACAAATATCTGGGCCCACTAGAGACAAAACTGCACTTTTGTCTCGTAAAACGTGCCGTCGTGAATAGTAACCGGGAACTTCCGTGAACAGTAACTTCGCCGTCGAACGTCCGAATTCGACGTGCCGCCTGTCTACGGATTCGTATCGTCCTTATCTACGTAACGGTCTTCGGCCCTCGGCCATCGGACCTCCTGGTCAAAAAGTCAACTTTTGACCTACTATTCACCCAAATTACCAAAATGCCCCTAAACTTCCGAACGTCATAACTTCTTCTACGAACATCGGAATTGAACGTGCCACCTGTCTATGAACTCGTGACGTCACGAACTACGTCACGGTCATCGGTCAAAGTCCATTTGACCGCTCGATTGAAAAGTCAACGTTTTGCCACCACTAGGGGCAAAACGGTCATTTCGCATCGTTCGTCCGATTTCGCTCTACTAATCACGGATTAGCCTCACTAATCGTGATTAGTCACTAATCTAATCATGAAATTCGGGACGGGTCGTTACAAAAGGGGTTTGATTCATTCCTCTAAACATAGGGATAGAATAAGCCAATATCCATTGTACCTTTGAGGTATCGGAAGATGACTTTTATGTCATTTCAGTGGTAGTATTTTGACGCAAATGTCTTATCTATTTCATTGAACCAAGTCCAATAATGTGCCTATTGTACTTAGATATGGCACTTTTGGTGTCAATATCTCTTCGTCATCATCTACGGGATGAAATAGATTCTTCTTAGAATCTAGACTACGGACAATCATGGACGTGCTTGAAGGTTTTCTTTTATCCTCATTAAAACGTCTTGACACTTTCTAGATGTAATTCAATTGATGGACTAAAATCTTACATGCACGGCGTTCAAGCTCTAGGCCGAGACAGAAGCGCATTCTCCCAAGATTCTTCATTTCAAATTCTAATTTCATGTGCTTAACAGTTTCTTTGATCTCTTCAAGAGTACCAATCAAATTCAACTCATCGACATGAACTGCCACGATAGCGAACCCGAAACTTGTTTTCTTAATAAACACACATGGACATAATTCATTATTCACATATCGCACTCTGATTAAATACTCACTTAAACGATTAAACCACATTTGTCTAGATTGTTTCAATCTGTAAAGTGAACGCCACAATAGAATGGAGAGCGTGTTCCATTGTCTAAAACTATTTACATTAGGTATTTTAAGTCCTTCAGGTTCTTTCATATATATCTCGGTATCAAAATCCCCATAGAGATAAGCAGTAACCACATCCATAAGCTACATACTTAGTTTTTCGAAAACTACCAAACTGATAAGTAGTGGAACATTATAATGTCCACTACGGGAGAATACACCTCCTCATATTCAATCCCAAGGTGTTGAGAAAATCCTTGCACCACTAGTCGAGTTTTTTATCTCATAATCTTGTTCTTCTCATTTAGTTTCCTTACAAATACTCATTTAAATGCTATAGGTTTAACAAGGGGGGGTATGGGAACTACATGTCCAAACACCTTCCTGTTTGCCAAGGAATCTAGTTCGACCTAGATTACTTCTTTCTATTTTAGCCAGTCTTCTCTACAATGGCATTCATCAACGGAGTGAGGTTCAATATCATTACTAGTTATTATTTCGGTAGCTACTGCGAATACAAATATATCATCAATGATAATATCATCATGATTTCATATCTCACTTAAACATGCATAATTTACTAAGATCTCTCTATTCTCGAGAGTGGGTTTAAACGCTGATGCGTCCTCTAACGTCATCTCTTCTAGGACCTACCCATAATCCAAAATTATCTCACGAGATGTATCAGCTGATATTAAGATATCTAAAGGATTCGATTGTGAAAAATTTATCCTCTTTCAGGGAATGGAATCCTTCGAACCTATTGGTCTACTTCACTTCTGGATATGGACATAAGACTGGTTAACTGCCATTGTCCTACCCCGTCTATCTGGAATGACTCGTCCATCTAGTACAAAAAGTCCTACATGGACGTCTATCCTTGCAAGCACATTTTCACTAGGTAATATTCTAAATGGCGGTAGGCAGAGAGGATCTGCCATGATTAATTGCTATGCAGCAAAAAAACGGTGGAAGGGGGATTGGGTAGGGTTTAGGCGGACTCGGAGACAGCTAAGCGGTCCTCGGCGGTCCTAGGAGGCTAGGAGGCGTCGTGGCTATGGGGTGAATCAGTCCAAAAAAGTCCATTCAACATAAAATTATTCGTAAATCTTCAATCCAAACCCAAACATAATTCAAATTAACCCAGATCCTCAATTCAACACAAAATTATTCACAACCCATCAATCCAACACAAACACAAACATATTTTAAAATTAACCCAAATCTTCAATTCAACACACCCAATTTGAAGAAACTAAATTGACACGACCCATCCCAATCCCCCCGGGATTAACGTGGGATGTGTCATGCTCCCGTCTGACACGAAGTGTCAGACAAGGGATAATACATACCTTAGCCCCTACGGGGCTCCTAGAGCGCGCTAGGATCGGTGGAGGAGTGCGATGTCTCGGTCTGTGCTACAGCCCGCATTCGTGATCAACCTGAAGGGCATTAAAACCATTAAGAACTTCGAGCGGAAAGAAATCAAAAAGTTCATAAAAACACATTTCATAAAGATGTTTATGCCCTTCACTAGAAAGTATGCATGCATCGAAAACCCGTAATCAAAATATTTACTTAAATAAACCATTAGGACCTTGGCCCAAAAACCGTAAATCCAAAATCAAGTGGGCCACCGCCCAAATCCATAAACACAAATCCGACCGAAAAACCACTTCATAGATCCAATAATCCATATTTACCACATAACCATCTTCGGCATCCCAGATGCCTAGCGTCACAGACACTTGACGTCCCAGACGTCATATCTCACGGTAATAAGCAACGCGTGCTACCCGAGGTCTCTCAGGGTCAATATCTCTGACATCCCAGATGTCTGACCTCCCAGACGTCTAATCATAGCAATCTTGCTCCTGAGTCACTATACGGTCCAGTAGCTCCGTATAATGACCCATCGCAGGCAATGCATCGTGACTTCCCCAGTGTTCCAGCCACCTGGAGGAGACCATCACATATCCTCGTATCAAGATGGTATATGGAAAACAGTTTTACAAAGCCATTTCAAAACATCTCAATGGGCCCTGCCCTAAATTCCCATAAAACATCACAAATCCATTTAGGGTCCTCGACCCGAAATCACGTTTATGAAACATAGGGTCCTAGACCCGAAATCACATGTATAAAACTCAACTAGACCTCATGCCCGATTTTGTAAACCACTGGGCCCTTGGCTCGATCACATAACTCAAAAGGGTCTCAGCCCGATTTCGTAAACCAGCTAAGCCCCTGGCCCGATCACATAATTCAAATGGGTTTCATGCCCGAGTTCATCTTTCCAAAACCAAAACCATACCATAGAACCATTATTAAACTCACAATCACATAGCAATAGTATAAGCTCGTAAACCTCGAAATATGTGTAAATACAGAATTACTTTGAAATACATGAAATCATGTAAACCACCAGTGCCACAACCATCATCATAGAAATCACTTATGTAAAACATATAAAATAGTTACGCATGCATCACAGTTTAGAAAACGAAGTCCACTCACAGGCCGTCCTACGTTGCCGCCTCGATACGCGTGTCATAAGCCTCACCGGGCTAATCACCGTCACCGGGACTCCTAAACCTGTCCAAATCATACTAGAGGGTTACTAACCACTTCATTAACCTCTCATTAAAGCCCCCTAATTTTTCCAAATTTTTAACTATTTTTAAATTTGATCCTAAACCTTCGGACACCCCAAAACATATCGTAACAATGTCCGATCGACACGAAACTAGTTCCAAAATGTTCGTTACATCAAATAGATGATTTCACGTGTTGAAAGTTTCCCCAAAAATCCCCTCAAGTGCGGCCTAAACCTCCTGCGCGTGAAAGTTACGCGTCTACTGTTCATCGTCTTCTTCACTGGGAAAACCGGTCAGGTCCGGTTCGATCCAACTGGATTGGCGTGACCGATTCAGTCAATTCTGACCCTTTCTTCAACCCGTTTTCACCCCAATTTCCTCCTAAACAATTCTCTAACTATTTCTAATTGATCCATGGATTCAAAATGAGAAGACCAAGTTTAAAAACCAAACCTTCAAGTTCGATTATTGAACCGACCAACCTCTACAGTTGGTTCCCTTGCCTCCGGCCACCCTTCACCCACCGTTCCAAGCCTATTTGGTTTCTAGCAACCTCATACACATCCTCCAATTAATAGCATCGATCAACCATCACTAAATCGCAGTTTTCCATTTTTGAATCCAAAAACCATGAATTCGTGCCTTACCTCTGAATTACCATCACCGTGCACGACGGTGCACGAAACCGATCCCACCCGACACGTATGAGCTCTAGCAACTGCCTAGGGTCATCTAGATAGATCAACAAACCCCCAAAACCATTATCATGATTTTTGAACCAATTCGGTCCCTTGCCACCGAACCAGGCCACCGTGCACCACCGTCCACGACGGCTCGACCCGTGGCCACCATTTGACTCGTCTCACCTCCCTCACTCACATTCATTCCTATCCCAGAAGAAATGGATGAGTTTTGAAGGGGTTATGGTTGGGTTGTGGTTCGGGTTTTAAAGAGAAAATGAAGAAGATGATCGTGGAAATGAGAGAGAGAGAGAGATGAGAGATGAAATGGACTAATCAGAGATCCCCTTTTTTTAGGGAAAAATTCAGCAATGGATGAGTAACACTTTTCAATCATCCAAGGGCCCCACACAAATATCTTCCCAATTGGATTAAAATAATATATAATTATGAATCCCGAGAAGTAAACCACTGATTTCGATTTCGTGACCATAAATTCTCCGTTCGACGTCTGATTTCGACGTGCAGCCTGTCTACGGACTCGTGACATCCCGATCTACGTCACCGTTATCGTTCTTCGTACGTTTGACTCCCCAAGCCAAAAGTTAACATTTTGCCCAACCTAGGGGCAAAACGGCCATTTCGCATTGTTCATCCGAATTCTCTCAATTACTCCCCGATTAGTCATTCTAAACCATAATTAATTAATATATAATCCCGATATTCGGGCCGGGTCGTTACATAAATTTACCCTATACTCCCTTTTTGCAGTTTGAATCGACCGGAGAATAAGACTCACCCTACGTGGCTTCAAGCTCACCATCTCCATCGACATCGCGATGTCGTCATCTTCTGCTCTTTTGTTCTTCATAACAAAATTGCAACATCATACCATCGCCAACGAACATTGTATCGTCGTCATCGGACATTGTCTTCTGTTCTTCTGTTCTTCTCGTCTCTCTCAGTTCTCGTCTCTCTGTTTCCTTCTCCCATTTCCACACTCCCTCTCTATGTCTTTGTGTCTCTCTGCCTCACACCCTCTATGTCTCGCCTCTGTGATGGCAACAAAAACTAGGAAGCAAGAATGCCAAACAAATAACACTGATGGGCTAGTTAATTAGTAGTTACTTTCAATTTAATTAATAGTTACTTTTATTTTGGGCTCGTTATTGATGGGCCTAGTTGTCTCCAAAACTTCAATTTGGGCTCATGGGTCAAATTTAATTTAATTAATAGTTACTTTTAACTTGAAATAAATTGAATTATTAATTACCTTATGTTTTAAATAAATTGAATTAGTAATTTCCTAAATCGATTTAAACTAAACAAAAAATTGAATTATGTTTATTTTTTTAGTCCTATACATTTTGAATATTTATGTTTGTGTTTGAGTTTTATGTATCTTGTCGGTTTATGTTTACACTACACCAAAAGAGGCCTTTTAAGGTGCGCAATGTGTGCCCTAAAAGGGGATTTACCTCGTGCAAGCGCGCGCCTTAAAATGTCATGTTGTAAAAAACCCTTCACTTTTTAAGACACATTACGCACCATCAATGCTAATATTTAAGGCGCGCAGTGCACGCCATTATTGCTGGTGTTGAAGGCGCACATCGCACACCTTATATACTGAAATTTAAGGCACACGGTGCACTCCTTCAAATTAAATATATAAGGCGAACACTGGACGACGTAAAAGATATTCCCGCCAAATATTTAAGGCACGCTTTAAAATTAAATATATAAGGCGCACAATGTACACCGTAAAAGAAATTCCCGCCAAATATTTAAGGTACACAGTACACACCTTAAAATTAAATATATAAGATGCACGTCGTAAAAGAAAATTCCTCCAAATATTTAAGGCACACATTGCACACCATTAAAACGTTTTGTTTTTAAATTCAGTCATTAATAATCAATATCTATTTCATTTATTGTATAGTAGATTCAATAAGAAAGAAATAACCAATTTACACATAGGTATTCAATAAAGAAGGACATATACCAAAACTCAAAGAGAATTCATAGATTGCAACTTGACAAAGAAAATTAGCTTAAATTATATTTAACACACCATCTCAACGTGCATCTATCCAAATTTCCAAAATCCACAAAGATCGATAACGAAAATTATTCTAATAAACACCGAATATGGTTTACAAGAAAATACAAAATTCTTCCATAAACATATACCAAGTCACTAGTTACAAGTTCTTCCCCTTAATTCTTCATGTGTATGTTGCATTGGATTCCATGTTTCGTACAAAATCCTTCCATAAACATATACCAACTCTTGCAACATTATTATGAATACACAAGTTTAGTTTCACATTTTCAACATGAGTTCCATATGCAGGTGAAGAAAATATGAACTTTATGATAATTTGGAGTATGGGCTAATAGCATAGAATTCACTTGGCAGGTTTCTAGATGCTAAAAGGTAGAAGAATTCAGCTGATCGTGTAATTTAAAGTTACATAAGCATTATCTCGTCCTGACATAAATGGTTGTAGGTTGTTATAAGGTACTTGGTATGCTGCCTAAGGGAGGTTTTACTTATTAGTTTATTTTGTGTGCCTTGAAAGACTTCTGTTTTTTTGGCTCTAATAGCTTATTAGTTTTGCATGTAAAAGGGTAAACCGAAACAAAAACGCAACGAAAAGCAACAAATAAAGCAGCCAAGGTACCAACTAATAAGCAAGCCAGCTCCACTATTTTTTATCTGTTTTATTGGAGTTGGAAAATCCTAGTGATACTTGGTTTATCTGTTTTCTTTTGTGAATACTATCATCTCTTCAAAAAAAAAAAAAAACTCCCACTCACCATACCCCAAGACTTGTTTATAGGAAGCAAACCAACAATTAAGAATCATTCTTGTGTATGAAATCGATCTTTCAAAAAAGTCAATCCAAAGCAGGATACCAAAAGTTCAAAACCAAAATACATGAACAACTAAAAACTCAATTGTAACAGACAATATAAAATTCTAATGGTAGCATCGTTAATCTTGTTCCATTAGTGGGTTTACCTCTCTTCGAAATGTGAAGTTTACCTCTTACTACGATTCTTGGGTACCTGGTTATGTATATGTTCTTCATCTTTTACCCTATGGCACCCGGCTGATTGGTAATTTAGATTACTTGACAATAACTGGCAGACTGGAAATGCTCAACCCTAGAGACTTTTTAAGAATTTTATATTTGGCAATTTTGGATTACAAACAACTAATTTTCTTACAGTATATATGTGCATATCGAACAACACATTCCTCCATACTAGGTGTAATCGGGTGCAAATTGCAACGAGGAAACATATCTAAATAAGATAATTTTGATTTGTATAACTATGTAAGTTTACCTTAGTGGACTGAGGCTCCAAGTCTAACATATTAACTGCTCTATTTTTTCAAAATTCCACTATAACAAAGAGAAAATTGGGTTTTTTTTTTATATTTTCCCTAGTTGATCTATATAAAAAATTTATCCAAAAACATATATAGAAATATAACTTTTAGAATATTAAACTTACCTTGTGTGAAGGAGCCTTCTTTCGTAGGTTTTTTACAAAGATGGTAATCAGAGAAGCTGCAATAATTTACAGCAAAATGATGGAAAATGACCTCTATAAACATGGTGATACAATTGTATTTATTAGTGAATAGGTGAATGAGAGATAATTACCTCTATGTCTTCGATAAGCCATGCCACCGTACTGCCTAATGCTTCACGAATAGGTAAAGGAGAGATAATTACCTTTATGTTCTTTATAAAATTTTCATTTTGGGTGTTTATGATTTCTAATCCAATATATTTGTTTTTAAATGTATCTTTATTCTAGATGTATTTAGGAGCATTTATTGTATTATTCATTTATTAGATTTTTCCTTGAGGAAAAAAAAAACTACCTAGGCGCTGGGCCCTTACCTATCACCCTAGGAGCACTTAGCGCCGTTTTGAACATTGATAGCAAGTATATGTGATCTCATCATTTTAGTTAGATTTGAGATAGCGTTCGACACTTTTTTAGCTAAAATTCTCCACACTTCGTTCTCATTTTGTACGGTTCGAGGATCAAGATGAGATATAGTGGGGTCATTCCACGTCAATTCACATCATTCTTCAGGAACATTGATGTTATTATCTCCCCCTAACGCCGAGAAGAGTGTCTAATTAAAGTGACTATCTAAAAATCTAGCAGTAAAGAGACTGCTTATCAAGGGCTCTAAATAGAGTATAATGGAAGAGGATTCATGACTGAAGTATATGCCCCTTATGCGTTACGATTCCATTTTTGTACATTGTGGCGGCGCAATTGGTACTTAAACTGCACACCCAAAAACGCGTAAGTGAAAACCATCAAGTTCATACCCAGTCACCAACATTAACGAAAATAGGGTTGGATGTCAATGGATCTCAACCGGGTCAACATAGATGCATCCAAATTGCATAGCCCCACGCAAAAATAGGGAGTTCGGTGTGCATAACCAAGGTCCATGCAATCATTTTCTATCGTTTAATGAATGCTTCTGCTAGGCCATTCTGGATGTGAACATGTGCAATCTTATGTTCAACATCAATCCTAAGGGGCATGCAATAATTATCGAATGATTTCGATGTAAACTTACCGGCATTATCAAGTCTTATGGACTGTATAAGATAATTCGAGTTGTGGACCCTCAATTTAATGACTTGGGCACGAAGTTTAGCAAATCCAACATTGCGTGTGGAAAATAGTGTCACATGTGACCACATTATCAATGCATCAACTAAAACCATGAAATATTTAAATGGTCTGCATGGTGGTTAGATAGGTCCATAAATACCCCCTTGTATTCTATATAAGAAGGGTGCAAATTATTTACTCATCTTTGCATGTCATGGTCTAGTGTTCGATTTTCCCATTGAGCAAGCTTGGCGTAGTGTTTAACTAAACACGAGGTCCGTACTAGTAAGGAGATATATGTGTGATGTATTGAGGACACGGTGCATCATACCTTAACTTAGGTGTCCCAACTGTCATCTCATAATAAGTAGTTACTTGGATTAGGTAGCTTCGTGCTAGCCATGTGATTTGCTACAATTGATCTAATAGTTGTTGTTGATAACGCTCGAACTACGCATTAAATTAGAACACGTAATTTAAGTATTATACAATTTAAACCCTTTTTGTGTAGTTGTAGTATTGGTAAATAGAGATCGTTCTTAACCGGGAAATTATAGAACATTAATAATGTGTTAGTAAGAAAGAATAATGAATAAAAGAATAAATTAATAAATAGATTAATGAATGAAAGAATTAATAAAATAAATGAATAAAAGAATAAATGAATTAAAAAATGAATGAATAAAATAATTAAATAATTAAATAATTAAAGAATTAAAGAATAAAAATTAAAGAATAAATAATAAATAAATAATTAAAGAATAAAAGAATGAAATGTGAGATTTTGAAAGATTGTAATCTAAACTACATTTTAATCAAACTGAGAATTAAATTCAAATTAACAATTGCATTATTTAAAACTACTCCTAAAAATAAATTTCTTTTAAATACAATTTTTACGAACACTCTAACATTATACTTATATTGAACAAATCACAAAATTCTACATTCATTATCTCCATTACATGCATACATTTTTCATATTATAAATGTACCGAACATCGGATTATTACCTACAATATGATCTACCTTAAGTTTATGATTTAATGCGTTGAACAGCAGTCAAACATTAAATCTCTTCAACCCTATTCTAAATGCCTCGAACAGCGGATCAACATTTAGCTTCGAATTGAAGTTTAACCACTAAAACATATGAAGTAAAAGAAATTCAGAAAGTAAAACACATGGAGATTGTATTCATACTTACAAATGTTAGAAAGAAAATACCCACACATATATGGAATTATAAGTAAAACTAAAACAATAACAAGAATTTAAGTAGAATAAAATGGTTTTTCATAAGAATCACAGAACAACGACAAGAAACATGTGAAAATGGAAGAAGAAATACGAGGAATGCGGTCTTAAAAACTCTTGAATTGCCTTAGAATTATCTAGCCTTGGGTTTTTCTTAAGGAAAATATAAAAATGTAATTAAAGAGAAGTTTAAGAAATTCTAAGAACAAATAAAGAAAATGAAACTAAGAACAAAATAAATAAAATGAAACTAAAATAACTAATTAAAAGAAGTTACAAATGGTCCCAAAATAAAGAACAAAATAGAAAGAAGATGAACTAAAAGAAGAGAGAAAAAAATAGAGAAAAACTAGAACTAAAAACTAATGAAAATGGAACAAAATGAGGACAATTAGGACCCCTAACAAATGAAATGGCCTCCCTATTTATAGAGGGAGTGCCAAAATTCAAATAATAAAATACAAAAATAAAATATAAAAATATAAAATAAAATATAAAAATGAAATGATGATTAATGATGATTCTGGGGTTCATTTGTGCAGGAAATCTGTACAAAAGTGGCAGGTTGCAGCAGTTGAGGAGCAGGTATGGCGTTCGACTGGAAGCTGCTAACAGGAAGAAGTAGGTCTTGACAGGACGTTGCAGGGCTGGCGTGAAGTGACTTCGCATGTGCAGGCTGAACTGGGGTGATGAGACTCGGCAGGAAGCTATGGGGCAGGTGAGGACAACCTTAGCAAGCGTGTACTAATAGGGGGAAGCGAGAGTCGGTAGGCGTGCGCTGACATTGGCGTATGGACTAGCGCGTTAGGCGCTGACGAGGGCAGGGAGTGTTCGGCGCATGCGCATCGAATTGAAGAAGGCGAATTCGGTCAGCGCCTTTCAAAGGGATGTGCTGGACTGAGGAGAAATTTGGGTCGGACATCAAACTGTGCAAGCAGGCCGCGAGGATTGGGCTGCGACTTCTAGGCTAGGCTGATTCTGGGCATGGATTTTGCATGGCTGGGCTTAGAATTTGGGTTTCTTTTTGGGCTGCAAATGGATTTTCAATTTAAAAATTAATTTATATAATTTCACCGAATTTCGTCCATAATTTTTTCGTTCGAATTCCGATCAGGACGATTTTTTCGCCAAAATGCTCCAAATTCCAAGTTTTATTTAATTCTACAAAATTCTCACAAAATATATTATTGTCTCCAATTAACGGCCTATCAGTCGTGTAGAGACCACTCGAGAGGCATTTTAATTTCTCCAATGTATGTTTCTGGCCGTACAGGTTAGAGGTTATGTAAAGATATTCCACATTCTTTTCTTTTGTGGTTTCAACGTTATAACCATTAGCTCGAATATCCTTAAAACTAAACAACGTTTTTCTAAACGTATGAAGTATAAGACTTCATCAATGGTAAATACAGTACCATTTAACAACATAAAGTGGGCTCTGTTGGAGTCTTCAACCAAATTTGATTGGTCAAATATAATGGTCACTAGGGTGTGGTTAGGTATTAAATTTGTTAAAAACTTCCTATCTCGAAGGATAGTGTGTGTGGTAGCACTGTCGGCCAGACAACAAACTTCCCCACTTAAAATGTCTAACCGTAAGTTTAACTAAAAATTAAAGATCACATTTATGAAAATAAATAAATGGATTAAAATGAATAATATTCGAGCCGAAAAAAAAAGCTCAAAGTAAACATAGATCACCAAATATTATCCAAAATTAAAAAAATATATATGTATTAAAAAAAATGACACAAACATCGATCATATCCATATTTTTCGAGATCTCAATCCTCTTTATGTCCAGCGGCAATCTGGAAATCAGTAATGATAAGGGTGGTATCGGCAGGAATTGGTCTTTCGAGTTCTATATCTAGCGTGATACTCTTCAATAATTTGAGTTGATGCACGATAGGTACGAGAGCAATGATCTCGTCCTCCACATTTATAGCATAGATTTTGTTGAACTTGATTCTAGTGGTGATGGACCGGATCAAATCCCTTTCATTTCCAGCTTTCGAATTTGAAGAACTGTGGTTCCCACCACGTGAACCTCAACCACGATTACCTCGGCCACGTGGGTCATGATTACGTTGATCTCGATCATAAGGGTGTCAGTCGCTTCTAGGGCGATTATGCCTTGAACCTCTACAATGACCTTGATTTCTCCACTCACGAGTTGAATCGCGATAGGCAACAGCCTTTTCTCCAGGAAAAGGTGTTGTTTTTGTACCAACATTTTGTTTTCATCGAGCAACATAGTAGTGATCAACTCTGCAAACTTGGTAAATTTACTCTCTTTGTTTTTTTTTTTTTTTTGCAGGACAATACATGAGGCATGAAATGTAAAGAAAGTATTCTCAAGGAAATCAGTTTCAGTGAACTCATCCCCATAATATTTGAGAACGTAGTGGATACGGCATACTTCAGAGTTGTACTCATTAATTTGAAATCATGAAAACGAAGGTTATGTCAGTCATATCTTGTTTCAGGAAAAAAGATATTCTTCTAGTGATTGAATCGATCTGCTAGAAAAAACCCATAGTGATCTCGGGTCTTCTTGACCGAGATTTTCACGTTGTAGTGCCCTATTCATTTTCCTTTGAATGAGGATCATTGCATCAGCTTTATGATGCTCAAAAGTCACATTGTCTTCTTGGATGGTGGAGCGAATTCTCTTCGTAGTGAGATGAAGTTTCACATCTTTAGTCCACTGGTAGTAGTTTCTTCTGGAAACGTCCAACGCATCATAGTTGAACTTGTCGAGATGTGTCATTGCCTACAATGATCAAAATAACGATATTAGTGATGTGAGAAAACTCATCCATAAGCAACTAATGAGAAGTGCATGTTTTATAACATAATATGATTAATTTTTAGAGTAAGCATGTAATGGTGAATTTATGTAGGAAACTTCGGGTTCCTCTCATTTATTATTGTATATGAACTTTTGGTTTATTTGAATACATATATTTCCTAAATAACATTTAAACAAGTAAATAAAACATTTGAACAATTAAGTGATAACACTATATAACATGTATGAATGTTTGAAATAAATGCTACTAACATTTGATTTAAATATATAGTACGATACTTCAGGCATGCGTATTCATGTTTTAAGATCTGAAGGGTATATTTTATATATATAAAAAAAAAATTGAGCTGAGTCGCCACCAGTAAGCCGCACTACTGAGCCAAGCCAGTGAACCGTGTTGACAAGCCAAGTCGAGACAAGGTGAGTCGAGTCAGTCCAAGTTGTTGAGCTTCCAACTATGGATTTCAAACCATGGGCTTGTGAACCAAGCCTAGCTCGCGGGCCTTCTGGGCCGAGCTAGACTTGCTGGCCAAGCCTAGCTCGCGGAACTTCTAGGCCGAGCTAGGTTTGCAGACCTACTAGCGTTCTGGGATGGGATTTTGGGCAGTCTGCTGGGCTGTATGCCTTCTGGGCTACACGAAATGCTATTTGGGTATAGGCTTTCGATTTGATGCCTGCTGGGCATTCACCAATTGGGCTATTTGATTTGTAACAATCAATTCTGCCCTAGGTAAGGGAAATTCTGTAGCAACCAAAGGTTGTTGCAAACCTTCTGGGCAGCCGCATTTTTCAGAATTGAATTGATCAATTCCAATACCAATTTCAGATTATCAAACATAATTATTTATATGAAATTATCAAAATCAAATCCAACATCAAACATAATTATTTATATGAAATTATCAAAATCAATTCCAACATCAAACATGAAATTATGAATTATAGGGCTAATGAATTATCAAATATGAAATTAGCAAAGCATGATGTTCGGCATATATAATTTTTTTCCATCAATTATCAATATAATCAAATAATCCTAAGCTTCATACTTTTAATTTGGGTTCATCAATAATCAAAGAACTAGTAATATTGAATTTGAAATCATTCTTAGTTTGAAGAACGAAAATCCTCTCTTGAACAATCACCAATCCAAAGTACGTTATTGTGCTAATGGACTTAAGAATCTGTGTAAATAAAATATGAATGTTTTTGAAGACTCTCAATAATCTAGAATAATTTTCTTCAGAAATAATAATAAACAATATTATATAGTTAGAGTTTGGCATATGTGTCATTAGACACATATGATGTTAGGCGCTCCTAGAGCAATCGAATATAGTAGCCACAATGATGTTAGGAGCTCCTAGAGTTTGGCATATGTTTCTTTAGACACATATGATGTTATTGTGGCATATGTTAATTAGTAGCCACAATAACCAAGGTTCAAAACGACGTTAGACTTTCCTAGAGCGATCGATAGGGGCTTAACGCCTAGGCGGTTAGGCGGAACCTAGACGGTTTTTTTTTTTTAAAAGAAAAAATTCAAAAAATTAATAATATAATGAATACTATCAAAATAAAAATTAATTATCTAAATAAATAAATTGAGTTGAGAATCATAAATGTTGAAAATATAAATTTTTTATTAATTTCAATTTACAACATTCTATTTTTGTTAATTTATTATCTTTGTTTTACTTAATACTTATATTATTAACTAAGTATTTAATAAATAAAATAACTTATATAACTAAATATATATATATATAAGGATGTATACGCAAATTCACCTAAGCGGGTTAGGCGGCTGCTGTTTTGAACAGTGACAATAACTAATTATTTACAACAACATTATATATATAATACGTTTAATAATGTAATTCCTCTCTGATTGAAACCGGGTTAGATTAGATTGGATTATAATCTTACGTCGAGTTTGACTACAAGTATTAATTAAAAACTGATTGGAGCCAATTATGAACACAACCAGAAAAATCCATGGCTCTTGCTGCCGATTAATTTACAACAAAGATTTTTATGTTTCTATGATGATGATGATGATCTGATCGATCTGCTGCTTCTTTTTCAAAGTAGAGAACAAGGAGCATCTTCTCACTTCAGTATGACTAATGTCCGCAATGCGTAGCTCCTTCTAGTGTGTCATGCCAACTGTAAAGAGAGCTCCAATAAGTCAATAATACCATCGCAATATTGATCAAAACATACACGGTAACTCACCTGCAGCTTTTGAGCCTTTTTCACAAGTAAACCTCGTCGTATAAAAAAATAAAAAGAAATCTCAGTTGAGAGAATGATAAGAAGACGGTAAGTTTTTCATCGGGTAGTGTTGTTCGATTATTAAAAACAGTGTAGTGATATAGATGGTTATTAATTATAATATATAAGAAAAAGTAGGTTAGTATTTATCGAATACTTCTCTTATAATTAATATGATGCGAAGAGAAGGGATGAGTCTGTGTGAGTTGATGAAAGTCCCTATCTAATAAGGCAGCCCCACATATCTGAGTCAAGTTGTCCTCAAATGCAGAGCTTTGTTAGGATGAGTATTCCATCTCTCTATGATTGTTAGTCCCTTTCAATCTTCTGTTACCCAAAGAAGCTAACATCATCTCTTTAACCCCACTCATTTCAGTGCAATCATATTCATAGCTACCCACCCAATCCCATGCATACTCTATCTCATCAATTACCTTAATCAATGATTAGCATCGTAGTTATAATATATCTAATAAGTTAAATTCCTCATTCTAAAAGTACACAGCATTTCATCTTGCATGCATATAACATATTAACATATTGAATGTGTGTTTCCATCAACCAAACCATATCTATATATTACTTACTCATATCGATCATATCATGAAAAATGTATCCACATGCAATATCAAACACAATATTCACCTTAATCCATTATTTTTGAAAGTAATCCACGAGGTCCCTAAAGCTTAAGGGCGTGAATTTGATTACAGCTTATAAGTAGACCATGTTGAGTATACGTGTTAGAAATCAAATGCTAATTTAGCATTTAATGTTGATTTAGTATTGAATCGATAATATATGTTTTTGTACATTAATAATATATATTATATTGGTTGTGTGTGTTGGTTGTCCAATGCGTCTTTATTATTCATGATGCTGATGGGTAATCGATGATTGATCGATGATGATGAAAAGGATCGAATATATGGTGATGAAGAGAGTGGGAAATTAAAAAATATAAAAAATTCTTCACAGAGGCCCCCACCCGACCCCGTCCAAGCCAAGGATTATTGATTGAAATTATATACGTATGTGTAGAACATATGTAATCACAATAAGGGTGTTAGGTGGATCACATATATATATATATATAGGTCGTCCACTAGATTGACTCAGTTTCAGACTTCACAGAGAGATTGTGATGATAAATCATTTTCCATTCTTTCCTTCCAACTACAAAATTAAGGAAACAATGGGTATCTTTCTCTGACTTTCAAAGCACAGGACGGTAAGGGCCAATGATCATGTTACCAACACTTGCATATGTTGGCTCGATTTTAATTACTTTGTGATTATCAGTTGTTGATATATACATAATGCATATCACATCCGATAATCTTTTACAAAATTCTCAAAGAGTTCGATCATTAAAATTCTTTTTTAAATATAATATATACAAGAAACTAATTATTATATTCATAAAATTAAAGATTTTACCGTGTCAATGTCAGATATTGAGCAGAGACAAACGAATAGGTAATAGTAATACACACATGTAAAATATTGTTACACTTTTCGATCATTGTGATGGACGGCCATGAATGAAAGGGCATCTTCCCATTTTTTGATTGCTATAGGTTTGAGTGAAGGCAATCACTTTTTTGGTACTGCATATCGGAAGAGGGGATGTCTATTTTCTACATTGATCATATATATGTAAAAGTTGGATGTGTGGGAGCCAAGAATATTTTGTCTTTCAACACACTCAATTTTTACAGCAATGAAAAAGGTCACAAAAGCTACCCAGAAAAAGGGTTTCATTTTATACCGTACCCTTTTTCTTTTTTGGTTATGGATGACTCCACAAAAGCTTTTTCTGGGCCAAATTTGCGACTTGCTATGCCTTCACGTGACTGCCTTAGAATTTTTCCATCATACCCCTTTCTCCTTTTAATCTAATAACTCATAATTTAAATTATTTACAATAAATATAATGATCAATTTTGAGCAAGTACTATATACTGTTGTAAGTAATAATGGATTGTGCAGAAAATAAATTCAGAATTAATTGTGACACATGCATTTTGGGAAATGTGGATGACATAATTTTATATGAATGCGAAAACAAGTGATTTGGTTAAGTGGATATATAAGACATTTCATCACTCCAAGAAACACTGAAATTTAGAGTTTTGGACATGAATCATATAAAAAATTCACAGAAAACCTAATAACCACCCTTTCTAACAAAACCAAATCACTGACTAGTATTATAGTGTTTCAGCTTTTTTAAGACAAAAGAGGAAATAACACAGCCCATCATCCCTGAATTTAATACAATATCAAACATTCCAAACAATATCTATACAAAGAAATTACATTCTCTGCTTCTATACACAATTCATTAATCAGTCATTTACTTAATAATTCATTAGCTAAAGATGTGTGGTGGTTTGAGGAGGAGATCGATCATATGCCTGCTTTAGATCAGTGTGCATTGCTAGATATTGTCTCCTCTCGTCCCATAATCACTATACACCTTAGGAGCATGTTTAGTGGTAGAGGCAAGGATAAGGGACTAAAGACAAGATTTAGTTCTTCAAATTGTATTATTCATGACATCTTACCCAAGGCAAGATTTAATGTTTCTGATAGGGAGAGATAAGAGGTAAGAATTCAAATTTTTATTTAAATTATTTTCTTAAATATAATTAAAACATATATTTTAAATTAAAATAATAATAATAACTATTTATGATGAAATAAGGAATGTTAATACTGAATAATTAGATTATTAATTATTAATTATATTATAGCAATGAAATTGGATCACCTTAATTAGTAGAAATGTACAATAAATAATAGTATTACTATAAATATATTCACATCCACAATATCATAATAAATGTAAATGTGCAATTAATTAATTATAGTGATGAAATTACTTAATTATTGCAGAGTTAATATATGGGTGTATATGGGTTTTTACCTTTATTTTTTACAATTAATTTATTTTAATATATTCTATTTTAATATACCAATGTTATTTTTATAGATTGTTTTACTAATAATATATTCATTTATTATTGTAGACCCACGGGGGTGAGTGATTTATGCACCTATGTACTTGGAAATTTTGGTTTTAGTTTGATTTCTGCACTTAAAATTCCAATTTGAGATTTTGGGTTCTGATTCGTGAGAATGAATTTTGATTTTGCCCAAATTTCTGTTCAATTTTCTAATCAATTGTTCAATTTCCGGAGCTAAATAACCGTTGGGATGGTGGTTGCTTAGTGGGCCAACTGCCTTGCCTGGGCATGAAGGGAGGTAAGAATAGCTCCAGAGCAAGCCTTGTCCAGGCCATCCTCCCCTCCGTTAGAAAAACTGAAACCCAAGGGTTAGAGGCCAAGAGCTGCCTTGCCCAGGCCAAAAGTCTCCCGTTAGACTTGCTCTAACAAATTTAAAGACACTCATAAAATTTTATTTCTCTTTTTATAAAGCACAAATTCTTATATTTATAAAATAACTCATTTAAAATATAATAATTTTAAAAAGTAAATAAGAATGATTATTTTTTTTAAAGGAGAAAAGTCTGATAAATATCCGTAATTTACTAGTTATAATTCGTTAGATTAGATTGAGTTTAAATATTTAAAATGGGAGGTATATATGGAAAGATGGGAAGAGCAGAGATTCCATTTCTACATGGAGGGGGGGAGCTAGAAAGGGATGGGGGCAAGTTTGAACACCAATCATCTTTGACCAACCTCTCTCTCTCTCTCTCTCTCTCTCTCTCTCTCTCTCTCTCATCTCTTCTAATTCCATTCTTTGCTTCCATGCCAAACTTCTCCCATTTCCATCTCCAAAATCAATTTTTGGAAATTTTATTCCAAAATTAACTAAACAACAATAAAATGTGTGTAGACCACGACAATGACCACCACCAATAAAATCCAAACCTCACTCAATTGTTGCCCAAAACACACCCCCTTTTGCTTACATCACCGCCATCAGACCTTGTCTCCAAAATTAATATTACGAATATTTTACTAAAAATCTCTGCCATCCCTTCAGAACAAGCAACAGGGGGAAAAAAGAGAGAAAAAAAAAAACTAAAAATTTGAAATTCTGTACTAAAAAACAATGCACTTCATAATTAACTCGTTCGAAGACTTACAAATACGAAGTACCTGATATACCGCATGAATGAATTATTACTATGCATTGCATTATATATATGAGATATATATGTCACAAATTAAAACTAGAAAACAGAAGCCATGGAGACCCCCCCTTGCGCTCTTTATCATCGCATGGAGACATGGAATCATGGATGGGGGGCGACAAGAACCAATAACCAATCCAAAGAGGAAATTATGGAGATGGCCGGCAATTATGTGTGTCGTTGTCAGTTACCAGGGCCTCGATGCATGGATGAATGAAGGTGACAAATGTCTGGTAAATTTACATACTGCATGCTGTTTACTGTTTATATTAATAATGATCGGGAGAGGCGACGGATTTGTTTGTTTATTTTTATTTGTTGTGAAATCTAAAAACTACGAAGTCCGAAAAGTATGGTCCAAGCAATGATGACGTACAGTGTGTTGATACCATATCAGCCCCGATCAATTTGTGGTCAAATACCTCTAATCTAACACACATCTACAAGTTTTAGAGTCTAGGCTCACTCTCACAGACAAGCCCTAGTAAGATCTGAACAAACAGTACATGTGGACAGTACATGTGGATAGACTTCAGTCTTCCATGTATCGATCTCACAATAAATGTTCATTGTCCCACATCAAAAGAATAAATTCAGTGTACATATTATGCCCATACAAAATGAGTTCACTTTTCCACAAAGTTAATTAAGCATTAACTATTCACATCTACCTTACGAATTACTATTCATCACTCACTCCTTACACCCAAATCCACCACGGACTTGGATGTCGGAGTATCCTTAAATTGGTATCACACCGATATCTACCCCTGACCAACCGACTAGCTTTCCTATTTTGCGGTGAGAAATAATAAAATTACTGATACCTGCCTCCTTTTGCTCATCATTTTCCTCAGACATGCTGCCATGCACATAATTATATCTACAGAAATTAAGTAAGTTAAATTTGCAATTATATTCAGTCATTAATTACTTATCCCTAACTGATCAGACGTACTGAGACCTAGTCACTACTCACTAGGAAAGTACATCTTTAATTAATGAGCGTCGAGTTGTGATTTTTTTGGCTGGTACATGAAGATTAAAACGATAATATTGTTAATTCAGCGTACAAAGTTAATTATTTCTGCATCCCTGTGATCTGTACGAACGTATTATGGTATAAACTAAGGTTCATATATATTCTGAACCCTAGCTAGCTAGCTGATTCCACAACCACATGAATATCCTACTCCGGCTGCTGCGCTGGCCGGCAACAGCTTGATACTAAAACGTAAGCAGTACGCCAATGCCTCAGGATCACGGCTTGATACTAAAACCTTCACCTTTGCTCCTTCAATATAATTAGAAGTTGAAAATGGCCAATGCAATTGCATTTATCTTAATTAACTAACTGATGTGATAACATTTCACTTGTTAATTAAATTGATATTCGATCAACGAACAATAGGCAGTTATACAGAAATATGCAATTGCATGTTCTTTGATATATGCTTATTGTGGAACCCAAAATCATCCAAAAATTATGGAGCCGCCACGTGTCCCGTAATTCCCAAAAATGACCAAATTGCCCTTGGCAAATAACGCTGATCATTTGAAAAATACCCACACATTAAATAATATATTTACCAGTTAAATACGTTATTTGATCGGGTTAAAGTCTCCGTAGTATTGATATTCTCCCTGAGAGTTAATTATCGTTATTCTTAATAATGGATAATTAATATTAATATTAAAATACAATAAATATCATTACTATCATGATGAGCCATCATTACAATTATTAAATAATATATTTAATAATAATATATTATTTACTAATTAAATATTCAACCGACCAATCAGAACGCTCCAATGCTCCAAAGATTTTTCTATAAATAGCAAGGTACATTTCATTTCCAAGGTACGTTGATTCTTCGTTTCGAAGTATATCCCTTTCCTCTCTCAAAGCTAACTTAAGCATCAGAGTGTTCTTGGTCGAACAACCCCCCGGGTAAATCGATCGAAGCAACGATAGCTAATTGTTTGCTGTTTGCAGGAATTGTGAGGACTTTTCGCGACGAGTTCAATCTTTGATTCAACAATTGGTGCTTTCATTGAGAGTTATTGAGTTATACTCAGAAGAAGCTCTCTCATTTGTTCATCGTTCATCTTTCTTCGTTCGTCGTTCATCGACATTGTTCAAAGATTTTGAACATTGTTCATCACTCATCAAGAATTCGTTCATCGTTCATCTTTCTTCGTTCGTCGTTCATCGACATTGTTCGAAGATTTTGAACATTGTTCATCACTCATCAAGAATTCGTTCATCGTTCATCTTTCTTCGTTCGTCGTTCATCGACATTGTTCGAAGATTTTGAACATTGTTCATCGTTCATCTCCCTTCGTTCGTCGTTCATCGACATTGTTCGAAGATTCTGAACGTTGTTCAAATTATCCATCAACAAGCTTTCCAAATTCAAAATTCTTCGAATCAGCATGGCTAAGGCTCGTCGATCCGCTCAGTCAACCGGAGAAGGTGTTTCTGCCTCAACAGCTCAGACGAGGAATGAAGCTCACATAGAAACTCCGGAGAAGTGCCCGGCTCAACTCAGGCGCGTGTCCATAGAGGCGCCCATTGAGACACTCGAAGGGAGGCCAACTTTCAGTTTTGGAGCATTCCCCTCTCCAGCTAACCAAGTACCCGCGCTAGGGGAAGGAACTTCGACTTTTCAACAAGCGAACGAGAGGTTGATGGGAAATGCATCACGACATGATCGACCCACAACAAACGTGGTCCTAAAGGACTTTCTGGACGGATGTCATGACATCTCAGGGAGAAGTCGTCACCAACCTCCCCAGGACAACTTGGCGCAACAAGTTGAAGGGTTAAGCAAACAAGTTCAACTTCGGTCAGAGCTCCTGCAGCAACTCCTAGCAGGGAGACCAATCCAGGAGCAGGACAGACGATCCACGTCACATGGCCGACAAGAGAATGCCCAAGGACGTCCTGGGAAAGAGCAGGCTCACTGCCAAACAATGTCACGAGATACTTCGCTAGGTGACTCTGGAAAAGAAAGTCACGCTCATCGAGCAAAAAACCCACAACACCTAAAGCTGTTAGTACATGAACGGCTAGGAGGTAGGACTGGGGCAACTTCATGGGCAGAGCACTCACAACACTCACATGGGAGTAAGGGGCAACTTCGAACTCTATACAAAAACCCAAAACGATCTGCCCACGGCAGTAAAGGGGAAGATGAAGCCTACTCCCCTACACGATCCCAGAGATCAGGGGGAGAATCTCAAAGAGATTCTCAACGATTTGCAAAAAAGGACTCATCGCCTCAGCAAGGAGCGTTGCGGGCTAATGATGTTCAAAAAATGCTGGACATGCACCTTCGTGCTCAACAAGGTGGCGATCTAGAGGACGATCTACGTCGCCAGATACAGCTCTCTACACCCTTCATAAGGGATATTGAGGAGGAGCCATTCCCCCAGAAGTTCGCAACCCCAAACTTCACTCCATTCAAAGGAACCTCTGACCCGGTAAAACACATAGATTATTACCGAGGAGTCATGATCCCCCACAGGTCTAACGATGCGCTCATGTGCAAAGTTTTTCAAGCTTCCCTTCAAGGCCAAGCCATGACTTGGTTCAATCATCTCCCCCCGAGGTCGATTGAGTCCTTCGAAGAGTTGGCTTTGGCATTTGTGAAGGAATACGCACAACTTCGGACGATCGAGGTGAAAGATGACCATCTTTTCTCTGTCCAAAAGAGAGCAAAAGACACTCTGCGACAATACATACGGAGATTTTGTGAGGAGAAGTCTCGCATTATCGGTTGTAATGACCTTGTTGCGGTAATGGCATTCAATCAAGGACTCCCTCGAGACAGCCAGCTTTACGGGGACATCGTCATGAGCAATGCGCGAAGTTTTTCCAAAATACTTTCGCTAGCAGAGCGACATGCAAGTTGGGAGGACGAGAAGAGCGCCGCTCATACCCATGACCATGCCGAGACTAGTGAAAGGGCCTCCAATTAGGATGAGCCTCATGGAAAGTCAGCGACGGGAAAGCTCAACAAGCGAAGGGCAGGGCAACACTCCCAAACGCCAGTTATGGGAAAGCCTAACTTGCAGCTATCTTTACCAGCCCATCAAATCC
The DNA here is from genome assembly GCA_032719365.1 of Prinsepia uniflora. Lineage (NCBI taxonomy): Eukaryota > Viridiplantae > Streptophyta > Magnoliopsida > Rosales > Rosaceae > Prinsepia > Prinsepia uniflora. The sequence continues at coordinate 15,778,551 of CM064863.1, forward strand.
ACAATGAAATTAAAAACAAGCCATGGTTTGAGAAGCCGGAGCCAATCAAAGGCAATCAAGAGAATGCTGATAAAACCAAATGGTGCGCCTATCATGAATGTTATGGGCACAATATCAGCACATGTATATCTTTCGAAACATATCTCCGGAATCTCCTGAGGGAGGGACATTGTACAGACTACATCAAAATGAAGACTGTAAATCACATGGATAACAAAGAGCCAAATGAACCAGCTTCAAAGGTGATCCGCATCAACTAGACGCAAGTCAACATTAGAGAGACATAAAATTCCATGGAGCTTTTCAATTTTGCTTTTCAAGTTGTCTTCTAAATTCAAGTATCAATGAAATGAGATTGACAAATTGATTTGTTCACCATGTACAAATTTCAATGCTTATTCTCTCTAGTGTAAAAAGCCTTCGTCATCGAAGCACCTAAGCCTTCGTCATCGAAGCATCCAAGCCTTCGCCCTGCGAAGCATCTAAGCCTTCGCCATGCGAAGCACCTAAGCCTTCGTCATCGAAGCATCCAAGCCTTCATCATCAAAGCATCCAAGCCTTCGCCCTGCGAAGCATTCAAGCCTTCGTCATCGAAGCATCAAAGCCTTCTGAGTCCTGCAAATTTCTGCGCAGCAGGGAGAGCTCATCTCGAGCGGTATCTCGCTCATTCTCTATCAGCATCCTCTCTGCACGGCTCATCTCCAACTCGCCCATTTTGGCTTCCGATGTGAAATTGGGACCTCAAGTTTTCTTAAGTTATCGTAATCTCACATCAACAACATAACTTTCCATTTCTGCAGGCCCTTCGCGTCAAGATGGTACATTCGCGGGACCAGTGCAGATAGGTTAGGAAAGAAGTTGCTGGGTATGCTTATAGGTTAGGAAAGAAGTTGCTCGACATGCTTTTTTCTCCCAAGAACCAATAGGTCCTTGTTTATCGTCCTTCTTCAGAACAACGGTCTCCTTCGAGCACGGTGGAACACACAACCACTCCTTGATCGGGATGTCTGAAGGCTTCCCGCCATTCATGGAGAGAGTAGCCGGCTCACGTCCCGAAACTCTGGAAGAAAATCTGTCGCCAAGCTCCACGAGAACGTCGCTTGGAAGGGCAATTTGATTGCGAACCTTCCACTCCATGAAGTCTTCGGGCTTCTCAGAATCCATATCTTTCCCTCGGAATGGACTTAGGCCACGAAAACCGCCACGCTCCCACAGGGCAAATTTGCTGGGACTCTCGGCATCTTGACGCATGGCGAGCATGTATGTGGTACTAGCAAGAGTCACAGTGAGTATGATCCTGCCTACCGATGCTCACTAGTCACGTCTGCAAGCGCACTCAGTCGCCACCAAATTCCCGTCTTCTGTTCTTCCCCAATTCGACACGATTCCTCTTCGTTTTTGTTGCAAGGAGTTTCGTTTTGATCCTAGGAGCTTAAATTCAAACCTCAAATTCCCTTCTCCTAGCTCACAAATTCGAATTCAAATTTCCCTTGATTTTCTGAATTTTCGAACTCTGGATACACCCAGTTCTCTCAGTCCCTCGATTTCCTCTCTCTCTGTTGACACCATATCTGACCAGACCCACTGGGCCGTATACTTAAAGCCCTGACAACGCTCAAGGCCCAAGAACACCATACTTGCGACAGCCCTAACACCGGGCCCAATGCGGGATGCCACGTGGAAGCATATCCACTCTCGATTTACGTAACACGTGTCCGCACGTAAATCGAGAAGCATTTGTCCCACATCGGAACTTTGGGAATTGAACATCCCACCTACCTATACATAAAGGGTACACATTTCCCAATAAAGGTAACTAAGTTTGACTATTACAATTACTCTACCGAACTTACCATTTACTGTTTCCTCTTACGAACAAGGTAACTGACTTGATCGTCAGAGAGCCTTAGGCTGGCACCACACCAGTGCCCGTACTAACGGAGACCCGCGATCCACTTGAGTTGACAGGTCACAAGAGGGACACGCTTCATTTGGTGATTGGGCAACGAGTACTCGACAGTTGGAACATTTAACGCTTCAACAGTTTGGCGCCGTCTGTGGGAAATCTGACTAAGGTTGCCCACGCTCAACTAGACCGAGTTACGACTCATCCACAAGTTATACCGAGAGTCAGCTCTTCGTCACCGAACATGCAGGGCGAACACGACCTCGGTGAAATCACACCCGGGCAAGGCCCCAGAACGAGGGGAGAACCCTCTCCCAACTTCTTGCAGATAATCGAGAAACTCCAGAGCGACATGGCCGAGGTGAAAGCTAAGGGCACCCAGGCCGAGTCGAGGTGTCAGGTGCTCGACGATCGATACACTGAAGTGGCCGAACAGCTACGGGTCGCACAGGCAGAACTCGCTTCCCACCGAGCACGCGTCGGTAGTGCTGAGGCTGACAAGGTAGTGGCCGAATGCGCGGAGCGTGCCGAGAAGAATCGTCGACTGGCGGAAAAAGGAAAGGAACATGCAGTCGCCGAGCCACGGAAGGGAAGGCATGGGGACACCGAGCCGAGCAAGAAACCGGCTCGGATGTTGATCATCCCCGGCAGTCAACCCGGCGACACCAGGATCTACCGGGACGCCCGAGACGCCCTCAGCGAGGGAGGGCGGAACCGATCGGTCAACGTACAACCTTCACGCCGACCTGACCCTTGGTCGGAGGTGGGAAAAGGAGACCACCACCGAGGAAACGTAACCGCTCGGTGGTCCCGCCCCAATGTCAGCCATAGGACCTTCGTGACCAGGGATCCTGTCCCCATCACCGACTCGTCCATGGAATCCGAGAGCACGGCCAAGTCCGCTCGACATCTTGGCACCAGGACCAACCGCTCGAACAGGGGGAGGCAAACATCGAGGTCCCCTCGCAGCGACACCGAGCGGTCAACCCACCTCGGTCTCCCGCTCCCTCCTCGCCCTAAACCAACCCGCCGAAGGAGCACCGAGCGGTCAGGGCAGGCTGGGCGGCAGAACGACAAGCCTCAGGAACGATCCCGCCTGTGGGACACCGAGCGGTCTAGGCAGCTCGGTCAAGATGCAAGTATATGCCGGAGCATGCCCAAACAGGGGTACACCGAGCGGTCACGGCAGGTCGGTCACAGAAGGAGTGAATCACAGAGCCCGCCAAGCGGAGGTGGCACCGACCGGCCTTATAGGGTCGACCGCGACCGAGCATCCAGGGATAAACATCAATCCAAGACCGACTCGCTCGTCCAGCACCTCATGGACCGAGTCCGGACGCTTGAGGCCGGGACAGCCCGGGAAGCGAGACCAGCCTGGTCAAAAACCAGCCCGGGCCCCTTCACAGAAAGAATCAACCAGTTCAGGATCAACCACGAGATTAAACCCTTGAAAATCCCCCTTTACAACGGGAAGGACGACCCGTGGAATCATCTGAACAACTTCTACTCGGCCATCGCCCTCAAGAACCTCGCCGATGAGGAACAGTGACTCATCTTCAGTTCCACACTGACCGAGGCAGCGATCAATTGGTTCTACAAGTTGGAATCTAGGTCCATCGACTCTTTCAAGCAGCTCACCTCCACCTTCATGAACCAGTTCATGATACAAACCGACCGCCTGTCCTCGGCCGAGGACCTCTTCTAGCTCAAGCAAGGTGAAAACGAGTCGCTGCAGCGATATGCAGCGAGATTCAGTCATGAATACTCTCGGTGCGCGGAAACGGACGATCGAGCAGCCTTTACGGCCTTCAAGGGCGGCCTCCGAGACTCCCCATTCAGGTACGCAGCTCACACCCAAGGTTGGAAAACTTATAACGAAATAATGAAACAGACGGCGATCCACGCCAAGGCTGAGGCACTAACCCAAAAGTCCAACACTGCCAATACCTACCAACCCCCACGGGCCGACTCGGTGAAAACATACCCACCGAGCGTCCCGGAACAGCAGGGCCCGGCATAGCGTCCGCAAGAGCAGGGGCAACAGGGCTATGGGGGAAAACGGAAAGACTACCCCCACAGCAACAATCTGTACAGCCCTGGGAAGAAGGGTAAGAACCCGAATCACCAGGAAAGACAACAGGGGGAGCGGTCAAACACCGGGGAAAAACGGGTTCCTCGTTCCAAGTACGAGACATACACCATCCTCAACACCCCCTACGAGAATGTCCTCCTCAATGTGGAACACATGATCCCGAAGTCTACTTGGGCACCAGCGAAGGGCAAACTTGGCAAAGACACGGGAATTTATTGCCAATACCACAAATACAATGGTCATAGCATTGACCAATGCGTTGCATTTCGGGATCTGGTGGAGGCTCTGACCCGAGATGGGAAGATCAACCAGTTTCTTCAACACGCTCCACCTCCACCTCGCAACCCACAGATCAACACGATCTCCGGAGGACCGTCGATCTCTTGCCCGCTCACTTCCAACCGGGCAAAGAAGAACTTTCTACGGGCCACCAAATAGAATCAGCAGCTCTTCAGCATAGAGGAGGGAAGAGCCAAGAAAACAAATCGACTCGGTTGGGAGCCGATCACATTCTCTGAGGAGGAGGAGCGCGGGATCGTCTACCCTCACGACGACCCCATTGTCGTTATGGCGGAGATATCTAACTTCGACGTACAACGGGTAATGGTCGACACTGGGAGCTCGGTGAACGTCCTTTTCATGAGAGCTTTCAAGCAATTGGGCATCCCAGAAGCAAGTCTGGACCGCTCACCCACGCCGCTCTTTGGCTTCACGGGGGACTCCATTGTCCCGCATGGAACGGTCACTCTCCCCCTCTCCCTCGGAACACACCCACGAAGGGCAACCGTACTGGCACCTTTCTTGGTGGTAGACTGCCCCGCGACCTACAACGCCATTCTCGGGCGGGGAATACTCAACCAGATGAGGGCAGTCGTCTCCACCCACCTACTACTGGTAAAGTTCCCAACCCCTATGGGGATTGGTCAAGTCAAAGGAGACCAAATGGCTGCAAGGGCCTGCAATTCTGCCACCCTCATCCAACCTCCGAAAGAAACCATGGCAGTATCAGAGTCCGCGTTCGAGGCCGACCCCGTGAGCCCTCAGGACGCACAAAAAATCCGGGCCGAACCAATCGAAGATCCTCGGGACCATTCCGCAACACCCCATCCACAGCCCATTGAGGATGTCGAAGAGATAGTACTCTCCCACGACTTTGCGGACCGGAAGGTAAAGATTGGGACAACTCTTTCGCCCGACCTGCGCTCACAACTGATCCGGTTTTTAAGGGACAACTCTGAAGTCTTTGCCTGGTCGTACGCCGACATGCCCGGCATCTCCACCGACGTGATCTGCCACCGGCTCAGTATCGATCCTACCTACAAACCTGTCGAACAGAAACGCCGCATCTACGATGCTGAGAGGACCGAGGCTATGAAGGCAGAGATCATCAAGCTCAGCACCATCCACTTTGTCCGGAAGGCCGTCTATGCTGCCTGGGTTGCCAATGTTGTACTCGTCAAAAAACCCTCGGGGGCGTGGCGAATGTGCATTGATTTCACTGACCTTAACAAGGCCTGCCCCAAGGACAGTTTTCCTTTGCCCAAGATTGACCAACTGGTCGACGCCACGGCAGGACATGGGCTCCTGAGTTTTATGGATGCGTACTCAGGCTACAACCAAATCTTTATGCATCCGGCAGATCAGATCCACACAACCTTCCGGACGGATCAGAGGTTATACTGTTACAATGTCATGCCTTTCGGACTCAAAAACGCCGGGGCCACTTACCAGCGCCTAGTGAACTTCATGTTCGCCGACCAGATTGGGAAAACCATGGAGGTTTACGTCGACGACATGCTCGTCAAGAGTAAATCGGCTGACCTCCACATCCTCAATCTCTCGCGAATGTTCGACGTCCTCAAACGGTATCGAATGAGGTTAAATCCGGCGAAGTGCGTGTTCAGAGTCAGCTCTGGGAAATTTCTGGGTTTCATGATTAGCCAGAGAGGCATCGAGGCCAACCCGGAAAAAATCAGGGCCCTGGTCGATATGGAGCCCCCACGAACCCAGAAAGAAGTGCAAAGCTTAACGGGCCGAGTCGCAGCCCTTACACACTTCATCTCCAAGGCCACGGACAGATGCGTGCCCTTCTTCAAGGCCCTAAAAGGCAGGTCCAAACACATCACCTGGACCGATTACAATGACGGTGAGACAGTGGGATATCACGGATCAATTTGGACAAAATGATTACAATTACCCTTAATTAAAGGTGAGTATCATTACCCCCAAAACCGGATTCCATGTTATCTGGGGTAAGAAGAAGACAAAGGACAGGTGTCATTGTCTGATCAAGGTTAAAAGACCATTTTGCCACTGGTTCGACAAAATACCATTTTGCCCCTAGCCTTCCGTGACCCGTAACGTTCGCATCTGAACTCCATTTTCAACGTGACGAGCAGAAGTGTGAGGCAATCCTCAGGTCCGGGGAGGCATGTTTGTCCCATGCACCGCCAACTTCGATACAGTTAACTCTGTACGTGCTGTCATTGAACTCCGTCCTAAAAAATAGCTCCGCTTTAGGTACGACCCGAGGAAGCCGACCACCGACAGGGTTTTTTTCCTCTCATGCTTAAAAAGCCTTCATGGAAGAACATCTGTCGCCAGGCTCCACAAAAACATCATCTGGAAAAGCAATTTGATTGCGAGCCTTCCACTCCTTGAAGATTTCAGGTTTCTCAAAACTCCATATATTTCCCTCGGAATGGACTAAGGCAACAAGAACCGCCACGCTCCCACAAAGCAAGTTTGTTGGGTCTCTCGGCACCTTGACGCATAGCGAGCATATTTTGTGGTACTAGCAAGAGTCACAGTGAATGTGATCCAGCCTACCAATGCTCACTAGTCACGTCCGCAAGCGCACTCAGTCACTAAGGGTGGCAATTTTTGACACGACCCGATACACGACTCGAAACCCGCACGAAATTTATGCGGGTCAACCCGCACGATTAAAATTTCGGGTCATTTTCGGGTCAACCCGTTATGACCCGTTTATTAAACGGGTGGGTTTCGGGTCAACCTGTTAACCCGTTTAATAACCTGTCAACCCGTTTAATAAATGGGTAGATTTCGGGTTAACAGGTTAACCCGTATATTGGCTTATATATTGACCCATTTAATAAATGTGTCATTACTAACCCATATATCTACCCATTTACTACATAAATATCTATTAAATTTTATAATTTAAATAGGTTAAACATGTTAAATGGGTTAAACGGGTCAAACGGGTCATAGGTTAATTGGGTTTTGAGTATGACCTGTTTATTAAATGGGTTAAACGGGTTAAACGGGTTACACGGGTCATTAACAGGTCGGGTTCGGGTTGGACATTCTTGACACGATTATTAAACGGGTCGGGTTCGGGTTGGGCATAAATGGGTAAAACAGAATTCATGACACGACACGAACCCGACACGACACGACCCATTGCCACTCCTATCAGTCACCGCCAAATCCCCGTCGACTGTTCAGCCAAACTCCGCCCACCACGTGGCGCTGTTTGTACACCCGCTTCAACAAAGTTTCTAAACACCTTCGACGGACTCTTGGCGTATAGGAAGCATTTTGTGGTACTAGCAAGAATCACATTGAATGTGAGCCAGCCTACCAATGCTTGCACACACCATCCAAACCGCTCGCTTTCTAAGCTGCACACGCTTCCGTAATTTCCGACGCTTTCTAGTAATCTCGAATCCTGTCCAAAAACATCATAAAATGTCAATAATAACTCTATGAGTATCATATCAATCTCCCACAATTTTTTGGGTACTAAATATTAATTTAAAACATAACCTAAACCTTCGGTGAACAGTGATTTGCTACAGTGCGCGGTGGACAGTGTTTTGCTACAGTGCGCGGTAGATAGTGTTTTCCTACAGTGCACGGTGAACAGTGATGTGCTACAGTAATCAGACTCTTCAAACACTCAAATACTCACTCTCATGAACAATTTTTGTTGTTCACGGATTGATGAAGGAAGAGGAAGATTAATGGTGTTTAAATAGGATTAGAGATGGATTAAAAAATGATTAAAACATGATGATGATGTTTTCCATGAAATATGGATTAAAACATGATGATGATGTTTTCCATGAAACATGGAGCACATTTTAAGGGTCCTTAAATCAAGGGATGGGTGACACTTGTCACTCATCCAAGTGTTCACAATCAATGGTCACTATTCACAATTTAATATTATTTTAATCGAAATCCCGGTTTGTTCGGTTAATCATTTTCGTCCCCGAGACCACAACTTCGCCTACGAATCTCCGATTTCGGCATGCCGCCTGTCTATGGATTCGTATCGATTCGACCTACGTAACGGTCCTTGGCCCTCATCCTTTGGACCTCCCGGGTCAAAAGTCAACATTTCGCCCTTACCTTTCAAAATTACCAAAATACCCCTCGACTTCCGAACGTCGTAACTTCTTCCTCGAATGTCGGAATCGAACGTGCCACCTGCCTATGAACTCGTGACGTCCCAAACTACGTCATAGTCATCAGTCAAAATCCATTTGACCATCCGAACTAAAAGTCAATATTTTTCCCACGCTTGGGGGCAAAACGGTCATTTTGCACATTTTGTCTGATTCACTCCACTAATCCCAGATTAGTCATTCTAAATCATAAATTAATTAATATTTCATCCCGATACTCGGGACGGATCGTTACACCCCGCCTTCGCAGACCCATAACTTTCGCATCCGACCTCCGATTGACGCATGCCGCCTGTCTACGGATTCAGCGCCTCGGTACCTACTCAGCAGTAACAAGTAAACATGGTAAAACAAGACTCCAAACAATGTACATCCCTTCGGATTCCCTGAATTCCGAATCGATGTGGGGGCATTTGTGGAACCCAAAATCATCCGAAAATTATGGAGCCGCCACGTGTCCCGTAATTCCCAAAAATGACCAAATTGCCCTTGGCAAATAACGTTGATCATTTGAAAAATACCCACACATTAAATAATATATTTACCAGTTAAATACGTTATTTGATCGGGTTAAAGTCTCCATAGTATTGATATTCTCCCCGAGAGTTAATTATCGTTATTCTTAATAATGGATAATTAATATTAATATTAAAATACAATAAATATCATTACTATCATGATGAGCCATCATTACAATTATTAAATAATATATTTAATAATAATATATTATTTACTAATTAAATATTCAACCGACCAATTAGAACGCTCCAAGGCTCCAAAGATTTTTCTATAAATAGCAAGGTACATTTCATTTCCAAGGTACGTTGATTCTTCGTTTCGAAGTATATCCCTTTCCTCTCTCAAAGCTAACTTAAGCATCGGAGTGTTCTTGATCGAACAACCCCCCGGGTAAATCGATCGAAACAACAATAGCTAATTGTTTGCTATTTGCAGGAATTGTGAGGATTTTTCGCGATGAGTTCAATCTTTGATTCAACACTTATAATTGGTGGTTCATTAGATAAAGGGATGGAGGAGGCTAGGGTAAGAATTAATCAGGTTTTTTTTTTCCTCTTGGGATTGAAAAGAGTGATAATAGGCAATATGTGTGTCAGAAGTCAGAATAGTAATAATAATGCGTATTATTATTCATTGGGGTTGGAGATAGAAAAAAAAAAGAAAAAAAAAAAGAGAAATGGAGAGATACTCAATACTCATTACTCATCACTCATCATCAATCATGATGGAGTCTGAGAATAATAAGGTTCTTTGGCCCCTCGGATCATTCATGATTGAGATGACCTTTACAAACAAGAGATTATTATTATATATGATATATGTTACTAACTCAGCTATTATATTGGCAATTCATGAGTACATAATTCATACAACTAGAATCATATGTAGGAAGGGGTACTTGTTTGTGAATACACTTAAAATTAATGAATCGTTGGGAACCGAAAAGAAAAACAAGGTGGGGCCTGATGAAAAAATTTCATTTTTAAAAAAAATTGGGAAGAAATCTTTATTATTTTCACACTATGAGTCTATGAGGGGGGAGGAGGTATAAATGAGGGAGGAGCATGTTGACGGATGGTCTTATTATATAAAGGAGGGATGAGATGGTGAAGTTTTCCTTGTCTTAAAAGATTACATGTGAAAACACAGAGAGATTTGAGAGATCACCAAATTAATTATTAATTAATAATTAAATTAATGGAAGAACATCATCATCATCATCCTCTGAGCCCTTTAGCTGTGACTCATCTGCTTCAACACACACTCAGAAGCTTATGCACTCATGAAAACTCTCAGTGGATTTACGCAGTCTTCTGGAGGATCCTCCCCAGAAACTATCCTCCACCTAAGTAAGTAGAAAATATATTAATGGCAGCTTATTAGCTTATTCAATTCATTTTCAAATTAATAAAATTATTAAAACTAATATTCTTTAAACTTGGTTTTGTAAACAGATGGGAAGGTCATGGAGCTTATGATAGGTCAAGAGGGAACAGAAAGAACTGGTTCGTATAAGATTTTAACGAGATTAATTACATGTACTCCCGTCATCTAAATACACAGATTGTTAATTAATTAATTAGGTTTACTAATAAGTATATATGTAACAAATGAAAATGTCAGGATATTGGTTTGGGAAGATGGTTTCTGCAACTTTGGCGCGTCCACGTCTGCAGGCCATGATGATCAGATGGATGGTAGTGACTGTGGTGCAGCCGGTCCATCGGTGTATGGTGGTAACTCATCGTCGTCGTGCGATCATCCATCACTTCAACAATACAATAATGGCCTCCAACTCCAACCTGAGCTTTTCTTCAAGATGTCTCATGAGATCTACAACTACGGGGAAGGGTAATTGATTATTTAATTAAGCTTAGCTATACCTACATGGATATATCTATACTAGTCATATCATCCTGATTTCAAGTGATTCATTAATTAATAACGATCAATTTTTTAATTTATTTTTTGTTTTTGTATTTGAATATTTTTTTTTTTTATATATATATATATGCTTGTTGAGTAGGTTGATAGGGAAAGTGGCAGCAGATCATAGTCATAAGTGGATACACAAAGAGCCAAGTGATCAAGAAATCAGCTTCTTATCAGCATGGCACAACTCAGCAGACTCGGTATTAGTGATTATACTTATGTAATTAATATATTATAGGCTATAGCTAGGTTGTGAAAATGTCCGTCTGTTTTGTTAGGTCTTAATTATTTTCCCTTTTTGCTTCAGCACCCTCGGACATGGGAAGCCCAGTTCCAGTCTGGCATAAAGGTACTCGATCACTCCACAATAATATTGATCCAATTATTTAAATTAAACCCTCCAAAATCCCCTTTTTTTCTTCTAATTAATTTGATTCAAATGTTATGTCGCAGACCATAGCCCTAATAGCAGTTAGAGAAGGTGTTGTTCAGTTAGGAGGCATGCATAAGGTCAGATCTCTCTCTTTAATTTCTCTCTCTAATTAACTAATTAAGTAGTAGCTAGCTAGGTCGTTGAATTAATTAATGGTGTTAATGTTAATGTGAATGTTAAGTAGTGCAGGTAGTTGAAGATTTGAGCTATGTTGTTTTGCTAAGGAAGAAGTTCAACTACATTGAGAGCATCCCAGGGGTGCTTCTTCCACACCCATCATCTCCACTACCCTTCCCCTACAAGAATCACAATATTGATGATGCATCATATGGCCCCACCCCAGATCATCATCCACATCATCATCATCATGCATGGCACTTCCAAGCTGGCGCTTCTCCTCTTGCGCCAACTCATCATCCAACTACCCATGAGTTCATGTATGACCATCATCACCACCATCAATACCTCAACGATACTAATAATCAGGTGGTTGCATTGAAAAATATAACTCCCTCCATGAGCAGCCTTGAAGCCCTCCTCTCAAAGCTTCCCTCGGTGATCCCCACAAATCATGATCATGATCATCATCAGTCGTCATCCCAGTTTGTATTATCCCATGGACCTCTTGATTTTATGGCTGCAACCACTGATCATCACGAAAGAGTGGCTGTAGCAGCAGCAGCAGCCAAGGAGGAGATCATCGCCACTACCGTTGATCATGCTCAAAATGACAATAAAGAATACAGGCCGTACGATCAAAGTAACATTGGTGGTGGCGGTGAGACCAGCACTTCTGTGTCTGCTTACGGCCGTCAACAACAGTTCCATCATCATCATCATCATATATAGTTAAGCAATAATAATCAAGACTAGTTTCTTCAATCTATATATTGTCATCAGCTTATAATCCTAATTACCATTATTTTTGTCTCGCTCTTGATCGTATGAATGCACATCTTTTATGTATTACCTTGTTGGACCACCAGTGAATTCGAATAGGACGACCGCAAAGACCCGAGAGGATGTTTATTTATGATCCGTTTACTTTTAATCTAAAAAAATAAAGATAAAATAAAAATTACAGAAGCCAGCCTTCCGCACGTGTAATTTTCGGTCAACCGGACCGAGTGGGTAACAACCAAGCATTGGTTTAATACCACCCTCCACTGAACCAACCAAGCATTGGATCAATTAATTAAACTGAGTAGATAAAACCACCCACTCAACCCACCAAGCATTGGTTCAGTTATTGGAAACAAGTGGGTAAGACCATCCACTGAACCAACCAAACATTGGTTCGGTTAATTAGACTGAGTGGGTAAACTCGGCCACTGAACCAACCAAAGCATGGTCTTATAGTGGTTCATTCTCTTCTTAGGAGAGGGGAGATAAAAAGTTAGATTGGGAGAATGGGACTCTTGGTTTTAGATGCTCCAAAATACATGGGACTTATTTTTGTGTAAATTTATAAAGGGCAAGCAAACAACACTACATCTAATTAAGTAGAAAAAATCTTTCCATCCATTTTTTTTTTTTTTGACATTGGAATCCGGAAAAAAATGGATTGCAGTAGCAAGAAAAATGTGACAAGAATTAACAGCTAATTCTCAATGCCATCGCCACAAAAGCCAATGTCTAGAAGGTGGGAAGGTCTAAGTTTACTTTGTTCGAGCATTTTTCAAAAACAAAACCCCTAATGGAATGCTTCAATTTCAGACTTGAAGTGCTTGAGTAGATTTTCCATACTCATTACTGTGACATCTGCCTTATCTCTAACCCGTAAGCTAACCTGCAACAATAGGGATCCAACATTAACTTCTCACTGAAATAGAAGAATTTCATCGCAACATACACAACTAGAGTTGGAATAGAATAGAACCTGTCCAGTTTTAACTTCCTCCTCGCCAACAACTAGAATGTAGTTGTATTGTGCCATCTGAGCTTCTCGTACCTGCAGATCAACCAAAATTTGTGGGTCAGCTATGGTTATTTGAATTTTGAATTTTGCAATTCAATTCCCAAACTGATTCCTCTTGTATAGGGATAAGAATTTTTTAATTCAACTACTACAGAATTCACGGATGCATTGAAAATGTTCAGAACTTTCACTTCATCGCAGAGACAGAGGTGAAGATAGAGGAAATGAAAATTCCAAGTAGTACGTCCAACAGTAAATTTTACTAAATCCTGTCTTAGTCTTAACCAGAGTTGAAAGGGTTTAAGGGATGAGACTAGGAGAAAGAGCTCGATGCAGGGGACAGAGATATTAAAGCTAACCTTTTTTTGGATGGTTCTGTCACTTGTGTCAACGTCAGCAAAATAACCAGCATGGTGGATCCGATCCCGGACCTGCAAAATTGAAATAATAGCTTTTACCCTTAACCTCAAATTAATAAATATTTTAACCCTCAGACCTCAACAGATTTCACTCAAGCTCGTTGTCCAATAATAACACCAAAATTTTAAGATAAATCAAACTTCAAAAAACAAAGAATATACTTCAGTTTTGTTAACTATGGAACCACCGAGTGTTGTATGTACATTATTAACGGCTTCTATGGATCAGATAGAAATTTTCTGAAGGTGAACAGATAACTGCATACATGTTCACATAGGGCCAATAAACACAAGAAAAGCAAATTATCGAACTACCTCAAGAGCATAAGATTGGGACTTGTCCGAGACAGCGCAAACAATTACTTGACGTGGACTAAGCCAGAAGGGCCATTTCCCTTTATAGTTCTCCAACAGTATAGCAAACATACGCTCAACAGAACCTAAAATAGCCCTATGAATCATAACAGGTGTCTCCCTTTTGCCATCTTCACCCTCTGCAGAGAAATACAGCTCAAAACGAGCAGGAAGCTGGAAATCAAGCTGCAACCACAGTAGTTTTCCATGATAGTTAAAACCAACAAAACAAATCGAAAAGACGTGCAAAACGGAAAAAGAGTGATCATCAGATACCTGTAAAGTAGCGCACTGATATTTTCTGTTCAATGCATCAGATACACTGATATCTATCTTTGGCCCATAAAATGCACCATCCGCTTCATTTATCTATGATGTGTAGCACCAATATCAACATAAGCACCCAGACACAAAGAATAATTTCAGCGGCACCTAAAGTACTGCTTAAGAAAACAAAGTACAGATAATGGACTAAAATGACAATCCACCGATTACGCAAAAAAAAATAAAAATTACATTCTAATCTATGTCGATGGAGAACAGGAAGAATAGTGAATGCCTATGTGGGCCCAATCCTATCCCTTTAACTCAATGTTCCAGCTAAACATTTTAAAAACGGGGGGGCTACTGAGCTGAAACAAGGTTTGAACCAAGTTTGGACTGACCTTAAAAAACTATAACTCGGCCCAAACATAACCCAAGGGATATAAACATATGCATAAATTCAACGGTCATACTGCATTAAGTTCCCATACAAGATTCAGCTAAATGATTTATAACATCACGTATATCCTTATTAAATAAATTTAAAACATAAAGTAAAAATACCTGCCAGGGCTTGCCAAACTCATTTAATGCTTCTGTAAGTGCAGCCTCAGCTTTATCCCATGTTGCCAAATCTCCCATATATTTTTCTGGTCTCTATGACAAACACCATTACAATTATGAATATTGTACAACAAAAAAATCAAGCCAAGAGGTTTAATGCTTTAAGAATAAGTATCAAGAATCTTACTGTTGATAGCTTCAGATCAAAAGTGAAGCCAAATATATCATAGACATACTGGATGAAATCTAAGACACCCTTGACTTCATCTTTTACCTGAAAACAGAAGTACGCAAACATAAAACTCTTATAAACAAAACAGAACCAAAATTAAAATTTAGGCGCAATTTCAATTATGTTCAACTCACTTGGGATTCCCTGCAAAAGATATGAGCATCATCCTGGAGCATATTTTGGATTGGAACTTGTCAGAAGAGTTCATATATTAACCAGGAAATTAATAAAGTTCAAAGAAATATAAAAGTTTAAATCCCCTGATTATTAGAGTACATTCATTAGGGGTACTAGCCAAGTACAAAAGTACATAATAATACTAGTAACTAGCCCAACACTATAATTATTAAAACTAGATCGAATCTAACAGAATACCTGCTGGAACCTCCTTACGCGTGTTAATCCAGTCAGTGCACCACTTGCCTCATTCCGATGGAGAACACCAAAATCAGCCAGTCTAAGTGGAAGTTCTATGTCATAAAGGTTCACAAGAAAAAAAAATTAAATTAGTGATATTGTTAGGAAAAGTAACAATGTCAAGCCCTTGGAAAAAAAAAAAAAAAAAAAAAAGCATAGTCTATCACAAGTTTAATAGCATTAAGAAAATAGTGGCAAAGGTTTTTTTGAAATCTACAAAAATAAATAAAGAGAGTGATACCACAGATACAGAGCATTCAACAGAGATTTTTTTGGAAAATCTAGGGTGCAAACTTATGCACATATCAAATGTACAAGGGATGGACACTATAACATGTTTGGACAGTCTCCACCGTCAGAGCAATTTTTATAACAGTATTGATGGATCTTTGCACAAAAAGGTTTTGGTGAAAGACAACTATATCATGGGATGCCCCTTTAAGAAATTATCGTGTCCCTAACTCATCACCACTTTCTTCAGAGGTCATATCTAAAAGGTTAAGAGTATAGTGAATCCGGTCCAACATGAAGCCGCACCAAACAAACAGCTCATAGCTCAATACAAAATTAAATTACATAATACATAATAGCAACAACAATCATCTTACATTAAGAAAAGACCAGAAACCTGCAATACAGAACGACTCATGCAACAAGCATCAAGTTAAAACTACACCAAACTCAATCACATAGGTTTAGAGTGTTTTTCTAAAAAACTAGAAATTTATTATGAAAAAGAATCAAAATGGATGAGATCCATTGGAAATAAAGAAATCCCAGGAGAGAACGCACGATAAGGAACAGAAGAAGCCAAACAAAACAACGCCGATAAGACAACAACGCAAACTTCCTTAAAATGACTAGACATGGACGCTCAAAGGAAAGTTTTTAATACCACCTTATACAGAATTAAGTTCCTATTAAGCAATTCATTAAGGGTCAAGAACCTTTTCTTAAAAGACACACCTCTATAAGAACGAACCCTATGCTGAAACATCAAACAATGACCTGGGCAATTCATTGGCTTCAGTCCAAATTCCTGTTTCTCAATCTGCAACGTTAACATAAGAAATCAAGCAAATTAAACATTCCTGATAGTTTCAAACATAAAGACACATTATAATCTCATGGTTAAACATAGTCATGTTCATTAACACAGCATAACTACTCGATGAAAATCACAATCATCTGCATTGAACTCAGACTATTATCTACATAGCATTTACTCAGACTACTCAATAAAGACACATTATTTGCCGAAAAAACTATCAGAAAAGTTAGGTGGCTCCAGAATAGCTGCTAAGAGATTAATATATATATATATATATATGGGCAAATTACACTTACTACCCTGTGGTTTATACCTTGTAACACGTTCATACCTAAACTTTCAAATGTTGCAAATACCCCTCTATACTCTTTAAGACGTGACCAATTGGCCCCTCCGTTAACCATAACCATTCCATTAAAATTCCATTAAGCACTGAAGTAGACAAAATGGGACCCATCGTTTAATTTAAATAAATGAAAAATATGTGCCACACGGGAAAAATAATAATAAACTAATTAAAATAACTTAAAACAAAAATAAATTATAAAAAAATTACTCTCAGCATGGTCTCACACTCATCTCACCAAACCTGCCACACATCCTCTCCGACAATGAAGATGATGAGTTAGAGCTTGTCAAGCATTTGGGGGGAAGTGAGCTTGCTATGCTAGTGGAAAATGTGCGATTTTGCTGGAATTTCACGGCCAAATGGCTGCAAGAATTGGTTGAGGATGCTTGTTGTGTTGGAAAAGGTGAATATTGGGGATTTGAATTTTGGAGGCAGCAAACGAATTTGAAACCTAGATTTCGTAGCCAAAATCCAAGGTGGCTTAGAAGCTCTTTGCGATTTCGCGGTTTACATTTGCAAAACAAAGGCCGGAAAATTTTGGAAATTTCTGGAAGAAAAATAATGAATGCCCATGAAGTTTTGTCACTAAAGGTGAAGAACACCTTTAGTGACGACATTTCTGATGAACACCGTCACAGAAGGCAGAAGAACTTCCATTTTAGCAACACTGTTCATAAACTAATCCATCAGTACAGGTGTTCTTCGCCTTTAGTGACGAAAAACACATAGACATTCATACTTTTCCAGAAATTGAAGAAAATCCAGAAAAACTCCACAGCCTCCCCTCTATCTAACCCTCGTGGCAAACGATTCCCTTTCAATAAATCCACCATGAAACCCAATCTAACTTGCTTCAACTCTTATTAGTCTCTCATGTTTTGATCAGTATATGCACGGGTGGTGACAATGAATTAGAGAGAGATTTTTAAAAAATATTTTCTTTAATTTTTAATCAATTATTATTGTTATTATTATTAATCAACTATTTAATTAATTTATTATTATTTTTTCCATGAGGCACCTATTTGTCATTAATTTAAATTAAATGGTGCGTGCCTCTTTGTTCTCATTAGCACTTAATGAAAAATTTAATGAAACAGTTTACAGAGGGGCCATGTTGTTACATTTTAAAGAGTCCAGGGGGGTTATTGCAATATTTAGAAGTTCAGGTATGAACATGTTACAAAGTGTAAACCACGGGGTAGTAAGTGTAATATGCCCTATATATATATATATATTAGGCAGATTGGTCGCAACATATTTTTTACACAACTTGTAGACCATTAGATTAATTCATTTTAATGACAGATCTAATGACATGGAAATTAGCTAAAATTTTTCTTTTTGTAAATAAATAAATATCATAATAAGAAAACTTAATTAAATATTCCAATTATGATTTTATCTTTCTCCCCAATAATTAATTATATTCTTTTTCTGGCAAGCACAATTAATTATGATTTCATTCTTTAGATCTCAACCATTAAAAAGTGAACTAATGTAATGGTTTACGATCTGCGTCAAAAAGATTTTTATTCTTTCAAACTTTCGCTTATGCTTAGTTTGATCAAAGGACAAAGATTTCTTTGGATTTTTAGTTATTATATCTATTCATTGAATAAGTGATAATCCAATGGTTCTTACTCAGGGAATTTTTGGACTTAGTTTGAAAGGGTTTTGTTGAATCATCGTGGTTTAGGATCTGTGTCAAATCTTGTGTCAAAAATGTGTTGCCATGGATCCGCCCCATATATATTTATATATATATATATATATTAAGTATTCATTTATTCAAACAAAACTATAATTTTTTTCTGATCAGTGTTATTAATCTGATTTTCATATTTGCCTGTCTTAACAATTTGTTACTTTCAAGTTTCAGCCGGTTCAAAAAAAAAATATTAGACAGAAAGGTGCGTTGTCGATATATATAGCCAATATCAAGTATTCATTTATTCAAACAAATCTATAATTTTTTCCTGATCAGTGCATTAATCTGATTTTCATATTTGCCTGTCTTAACAATTTGTTACTTTCAAGTTTTAGCCCGTTCAAAAAAAAAAATTAGACAGAAAGGTGCATTGTCGATAATCTCAATGATTATAACCCAAATGTTACCTCAATCAAAAACATATTCTCTTTGTAATTTGCAGCGTGACCAGATGTTTCCCAAAGCTGCATATTGTACATGTTTGGTGAAATAACCTGCCAAAGAAAAAAGGTAAATCAAGTGCAAGATTACTTAAATTAATAATTTACCCCACTAAAAAAATAATAATAGGGCAATGTAAGAACTTAAAATTAAATGTCAACCTCATGATAGCCTCTCTCTCTATATTGATTTTGTATAAACTCCATTAGTTTTTTATAAATCCGAGTCCCATTAGGAAGGAAGAACCAACTTCCTGGGCTGAACTTGAAAACAAGAAATAATCAAATGGAAATCGTCAGGAATCATAATCAAATATAATAATGAAGAAACATTATCCCAATCATACCTAAGTGGGTGACAAAAGAAAAGCTCCTGCTTTGTACCCAACAGTCTATGGTCATATTTTTTTGCTTCTTCCAGCCTCTGGAGGTATAGCTGTAGAAAAGATTGATGTTGGTAAGAAACTGTAAAATTCCCGATAAAGGTCTAGCAAATTGTATTGGCACAGCCTTTAGTCCTTTTAAATCATAATACACAAACTGAAAACTTCTCAGTTTCCGTAAATATCATAAAACCTGCCACATCTTTTGATTATGAAATTTTCTTGCGTACGAGGTCATAGAGCAAGCAGATTCAAGTTTTAAAGATGAGAGAAAAATATTTCAGATACTGTTTCAGAGGGGTATTTGGTAACTAGAATGCATCATTCTTTTATCTTCATAGATGTAAATCATTTTATATTTCATTGAAGTACACTCTCCAAACTTCTTTCTCGGTAAACAATCTGAGGAAATAGTGCATCAATACAAACAAGGAACTTCAGATTTTAATAATCCTCTGTAACTTAACTGAAGCAGCTTATTAAAGTAAGTAGATGAAAAATCCAAATCAATGGTCAAACTAAATGTCACCTGCAAACTTTTCTTATCAGGATATGATATTCCATAAACTCTCTGTAAACTTTCACGATCTTTATTTCCTCTCCAATAAGCTGAAGAAGCCTGAAATTACATATTCCAAGTCAAATATAAACACAATAGATGCGAACAAGATGCAGATACAACTAACCGCTCTAGCATCCCATTGAAACACATACCTTCAAACAAGCAAATGCTTTGACAAAGGATGTATTTGGTATATGGGGACCACGACACAAGTCAACCAAGGGGCCACATCTATATACGGTGATAGTTTTGTCAGCTGGAAGATCATTGATGATTTCAACCTGATTAAACATGGCCAAAACAGAAATGTTTCTGAAACTGATTTTGACAGTATCGAATTCATATATGAAAAGTAGGAAAAAAAAATCCTCTATTTATGAGAAATCAAATGAGCAACATCACTTACTTACCTTGAATTGATTATCAGAAAAAATCTCTAGGGCTTGTTCCCTTGAAACTTCAATGCGCTCAAAAGGCTGTTTATCCTGGGAATAAAAATGCAACAAACCAATCAAGAGAGAAAAATATTGAAACTTGTTATTAATCTGCGATCATTCAAGGAATCTCAACAAGAAATAAAAAAAAAATTGAAACACCTTATCAATTTGTAATAAGTCAAGAAGCAACAAATTATTCCATACAACAAGTATACAGAAAATTGTATACAATAGAATAACCAATACCTTAACAGCCTTCTCTGCTGCTGACACAATGCCCTTGAAGTGTTCATCATTCAAGCCCAAATCGCCATAAAATGCATCATAGTAGAAACCCTGTTATTGAATTTAAGGGATCAAATGGGTAATTTAGAAACACAGCACTGAATGAAATCTATTAAATTCATCTCCAAGACTGGGATCACAAAATTCAATACCCACGAAATAAAGGTTACACATGAAAACAACTGCATATGCACATAAAATAACATCCAACATAATGGTCAACCAAAGAACAAAAAATGTAAAGACAGAAAGTAAGCAAATTGTGACATGTGGTCAAGCCAAAATTTTCTTCACATTCTTCACTGCCCCCTTTTTCTTATCAGGATCGTAGTACTATAAGTTTGATCAGAACACCTCTAATATTTCTGGGATTAAGTTGAAATGCTTTAGCAACATATGATAATGTCTTGTTGAGTCACAGCCATGGTAAAATGCAAGCCAGTATCCTTGATAACCTGATTATGAAATCATGATTATCTAGCATTGGTAGTATGTACAATCCAGTTTAAGGCACAAGTGTTGCAAGAGATTTGAAATCCAACAAAGGGATAGGGAAAAAAAATTCTTAATCCTTGAATGCCCAACCGTGATAATTGCGTACAACTTGGCTGAGTATACTATGATTCTCTTTTCACAAGGCAGTAATAAGTAGGAGGACATGTACATCGCTAATGTGAGTATAGGTATGCCTCTCCTTGCATAGCTACCATATCAACGTTAAATTTTTCAAGTTTGGAAATTACTTAGAGTTAAAGATAAGAGCTTTAGCACATTTGAATTCTCAGCATGGTTTATCAAATTAACCCAAACTGCTTGAAATAACAATATAGCCAAACTAATCAAATTACTCAATCTCAATGTAGTCGAGCATGTAACATAGCCAAGGAAAAAAAAAAAAAAAGAGAGAGTAGAGAATCGAACCTCTCCTCTAGTAGTGCAGGGACCAATGCAGAGCTTGCATCCATACTCAACCTCAAGTGCCTGTACAGTAACCAAAATTCAAACACACTATAAATTCCCTAATTGAATACACTAAACCACAATTTCAGAAACTCTCAGTACTGTTCGGGCTCATTTACCTCTCCGAGAATGTGAGCGCTAGAATGCCAGAAGGTATCCCTTCCTTCATCGTCTTCAAATTTGAAGATCTTCAGCTTACAGTCCCCCTCCAAAGGCCTGGTCATGTCCCAAAGGACCCCATCGACCTCAGCAATCAAAGCATTTGAAGCCAAACTCTTCGCAATCTCCTTTGCAATGTCAAAGGGCGAAGTTATCCACCTCTTTCCTTCTTTCTCCTGCCCGCCCGGCAATGTTATCCTAAAAAATGCCCCCCCAACAGTTCAAAATACAAGACACAGAAACAGAGTTTAAGTTAGGGTTGAGGGTATATGGCTTACTTGATGGGGTCATTGGGGAGGGACTGGCGATGGGCGAGCTGTTTGGCCTGGATGGCCTCGAAGAGTTGGATGCGCTTCGGAACTACAGCCCCGAGATAAGCTTCGTCTTTCGGGTGCGCCACCATGGAGGACACGCTTCTATGCAGCTGAGGGCAAGGCAGAGGAGGAGGGGCAGCGAGTAAAGGAATTACGGAGGAGATAGAAGGCGAAGGTTGCTGTCCAGGTTTTAGATTCCAGCTGAATATACGTCAGAATCGAAGTGAATGAAACGCTAAAACTTGGATTCCTTAAGGACTTTTAATTGTAACCGTTAGATAACTTGGGCGGGTGAGATGTAAAACTAAAACTTCACTAAGATAACATATGTTCACACTTCAATAGCTGAAATCATCGAAACCGAAGGGCCTGTCGGCCCTCTGTGCAGTAAGAGGGCCTGTCTGCTTGTTTGGGCCTAAATTTTGGGTTTTTTTACCTTGACGTTTTTGTGGGCATAATCTGTGTTTTTGCGGCCTCTGATCCATCAGATATTTTTCCCTCAAAAAAAAAAAAAGAATTGCGAAGGCATCCTGGGTTGACGAGAAAGGATATACGCCTTCGGGTGGTGGAGTCGGAAACTTTTGTACGAGTGGGCACCGTGGGCAGGGGTAAGCTCTAACAAATTCTTAAATTTCATAAAAAAATATTATTAAATATTAAATTTTTTTCATAACCCTCACCGGACTAATCCACGTCCCCAAGGCGAAGGGTAGCTCCTCCGCCTTTGAAAGTAAGACTCACATTCATCATACGACTATTCACGATTAATTATCAAATGCTATTCATTTAAATGTGGCAATTTTGGTCGTAATTTTTTTGAAACATTATATAAAAATCATCTCCATAAAAAAATTCAAATGAAATTAGCATAGTTATGAGCTAATTGTATTAGCATAGTTATAAACATTATATATATAGCAAATTGTATTTTAATATTCTATACTTTGAGCTAAATTTCAGAGTTATATTTGACTTTTTAAATTTTGTAATTTGTATTATGAATTTTTTAAAACGTAACAACTTAATTAATTATTCCGATAAATTTTTTGTTAAGTAATGGTAATAGATGGATTAAAAAATAAAAATCTCTCTTCCTCTTTCCGAATTCTCGAAGCCCCCCAGCAGCAACCTTGCAACTACTCACAAGTCCAACATTGAAATGAAGAAGAGAACAAACAATTCCTCGTCTCACTCATGTCACACTGTTTCTCACTGTCTAATTAAAACCTTTCATATTTCAAACTTTTTTCAACAGCATTTGTAAACTAAGCACAAATAATTGTTACTTCAATTTTATGTACTCTGCTCTGCATTTCCTTTCAATTCCGCCATGTCCACCGCCAAAACCGTGACATGGGTATTCTTCTTCTCGATTCTCCCCATCTTTCTCTCTCAAATCCAACAACAACCCAAAAGAAACAAGTATCTATAACTTTATCCATTTATTTTGGAAATTTCTATTTCTATAATATTACGTCACTAAAGGTATGGAATAGCTTTAGTGACAAATTCGCAGATAAACACCCGTCGCAATAAAATGATCGGGTCATCGTGTGAGTAGATGACTCCCCTCTCTTTTTCCTCGGAGAATGTGATGGGCTCCCAACTGGCATTGCTTACTTTCTTGGCTCATGCGTCTTCAATGTTGAAATTTTGCTAGTTCTGCTGGGAAGCGACAGTGGACGTTCTTCTTTGCTTGGTTGGAGATCAAAGAAGACGAGACAGAGGGTCCTCCAGTGATTGGGTTGATATGTGGATTACGGGGCGGGGGTGGCACGTGTTGGAGGAATTGATTGATCTTCCCGTCTTGAACAAAAGCCTCAACCAAGTCCCTAAATTCCACACATTGGTAGATGTTATGACCATTGTATTTGTGGTATTGGTATTACGTCCATGTGTACTTGCCGAGTTTTCCTGTGGCTGGTGCCCAAGTGGACTTCGAGATCATATGTTCAATATTCATTAACTGGTTCACGTAGTAAGTTGACAGGACCCATCCCGATTATTCCTCGATAACCGTGAAAGATCCTGCTCCCGTCTGACCATGACTTTAAAATACCACAAGTAGTCCAAATATATATATATATATATATATATATATAAATACACAACACAACAAACAACACACATAGTCAGACCAGGGATAGGTACGTCTTTAGGACTGTTGACTACCTCAGTTGTCAACCAGTTTACAGAGCATAAGAAATATTTACAAATAAGGATTAAAGTCCTACGCGGTCAGAACTCGAGTACGCAACGGTCTGTTTATTCTTCTGCCTCGATATGAGCCTCAGTACCTGTGCACGGGCCTGGATGGTACAAAAAAACATTAAAGGTGTGAGTGGACGAAAATAAGGGTTTAGAAATACATTTATCAAAATAGTCTTACCCTCCAGTTTTCACAAACATGCATGCATATCATATAAAACATGAGTTATATAAATCAAAGGTAAAAGAAAACGGCTAATACAATGCAAAATCAATCATGATAACACCATCCTCAACATCCAATTTTGATATCCAATAACCTGTCAAGATATCAATGCAAAGCGTGCAACTCGTGTCAGGACCCACCTCGGTTTCACCCCGAAACCCGAGGTAAATCCTGCTCCCGTTTGACTCCCCGACACCTCACCAAAGTAGACTTACGCGAACCCACCAAAGTATTCAGTCAGACGCAGGAGAACTATACAATACATCCCGAAGTTAAAAGT
This sequence comes from Prinsepia uniflora, assembly GCA_032719365.1. Lineage (NCBI taxonomy): Eukaryota > Viridiplantae > Streptophyta > Magnoliopsida > Rosales > Rosaceae > Prinsepia > Prinsepia uniflora. The sequence goes on from CM064863.1 coordinate 15,803,402, forward strand.
TTACAGAGTATAGTTCTAAGTACAAAAGAAAAGAAAAATCGATAACAGTATACGCACACGGAAAAATTAAACACTCGGGGATCCCTCTCGTGACTTCTATGCCTCAGACGCTGCCTCGACGCCGAAACCCCACTCTAACTCCACGACCTGGATGGCAATTTAAAACAGAAGGTGTGAGTGGACCATAATAACAGAAAAAGTTCGAAAACCATTTTATATTAAAACCGGGTTTAACCCTCCGTTTTGAAACCACATGCATAACCTAGTTATTAAAACAGGTATAAATCGATCCTCATAAAACATCATAAGAAACAGAAACACTATAAAACGAATAGAGAAATCATATTATAAGCATCATAAAAAGTGAATAACAAATCATCATTTTCCGATCGAACCTGCTGGACCTATCCGAGTCTTTAAACTCTCGAGTCTTTAAACTCAATACAGGCCTCAATAATCTCCGAGTCTTTAAACTCAACAGGCCTACAGGGGAAATATCAATATATCCGATTCTTTAAACTTCCGAGTCTTTAAACTCAATCCGGGTCTTTAAACCCAATCTGGGCCCGTCCCCCGTCAATCAATATCCGGGTCTTTAAACCCAATAACCAGATCCAGCAAATCCAATCCAAAACCATTGAAAACCATTTCTAAATCCATAGCCAAACCCGAATCCGAAATCACCGGTCTGAAGCCCTTCTGGCGTCCAGAACCGTCATTCCGAACTCAAATCCAGAATTCCACTTTTTCCGACTTAAAACCAAATTCCGATTCTCGAAATCTGATTCCAAAACCGAAAATCATTGATCATCAAATCATGTTCCAAAATCCATTTATAATCATTGAAACTCATTTAACGTTTGAAACCCCAAAACCACAGCTTAATATGCAGAATTCACACTTTCTAGTAAAACGTGCCAAATAGTTATTTCTCGAAAACCGTGCAATTATATAAAACCACATCATAAATCCAACAATCATGAAATCACGTATATAAAACAAGTATAGAAAACAGTTATGCATGTTCGAGTTTAAGGAAAGGGTCCACTCACAGTACTGAGCCCTCAATCGCGTCCTGAACGTCTGGTACGTTCCTCAGCTTCCTCGGGAACTCCCGATCCTGTCAACAACCGCCAAAGCACGTTACTAACACGTCTACGAGGATCCACCTAAATTCCCTCAAAAATCCTCGGGTCTTAAACGTAACGAATCGGAACCCTAAGCCTTCACCCTCGCGGAACTACTTCGATTTGACGTCCGATTAACCCGAAACCAACGCTAAAAGACTCGTCACAACACCTAGACCAAAAACCATGTTGACAACTTTCCCCAAAGACCGCCGCACGCGCCCCCACGCGCCACCCAAAGTGGCTGCGCGTGGCCCTCACGTGCCTGCTACAGTACATCTTCAACCTCGAGCAGACCCGGTTCAGCACAGTGTCTGCAACTTGAACCGGCGTCCACGGTTCTCCGTCGTACCTGCACCAAATCGGCTCCTCTCTTCACCCACTGCTTCGTCCCGATAAACCCCTGTTTCCTTCTCCGGCCACCCAGGTCTTCCCCCGTCACGGTGGCTACCCCAAATTCTTCCTAGGACTGTCCTAAACCTCACCCAACTCACCAAGACCGTCGACTCTCACCCAAAACCCACGACTTTCAAACTGAGCAAAATGGATAAAACAGAGCACACAGGGTACTCTCCGTCGTCTGGACTCCACCGTTCATTCCTCCGTCACGGCAGCACAACCAGCAGCTACCTAGGACTCAACTGAGTCTCCTAGACTTCACTAGACTCCTCGATTCAACCACTAACGCTACAACTCTCAACTTGAAACTCGACGGCAAAACAGAGCATCGAAAGGGAAATCAGAAATTACATGTCGTCCTTTCGCCGTCGTGAGCTCAGCCGTGAGGACACAGCTCCTCCCGTCCACCTCCAACCTCTGGACACCTCCTCTGGCCTCGATTGGTCGAACACGGCACAACCACTACCACGATCTCTCTGTTTTTCTCTGAGTTTCCTCCCTGGTTCCCGTGGCTCACTACTCTCACACACACGACCACCGTACCTCCCTGTCTCCTCCCAAGCTCTCTTCCACTCTCTGATCACTCTCACACACTCACAACTCACCAATACCCACGATCACCCCTCAATTTCTCTCAATCCTCTCCCTCTGTTTCTGTCTGGTTCGAAGAACACACACACTGCACGATTACACACTTGAACACACACCGTGCACGGCCTAGAAGCCACTACACACACTGCACGTGTCACCACCCCATGGTCCCTTTCCAAAAATATCCCCATCTCACTGTACACTTGTCCTGATCTGGTTGCACACTGCCCAAACGACCAAAAGACTAAAATACCCCTCCTTTTAAGTCAAATTTACCATTGTGTCACTACCTTTCTAGACCCGTAACTCACACATCGTAAGTCCGATGAATACGTGCCGCCTGTCATCGAACTCAGGACGACGAGATCTGTTTAACCATCCTAGGTCAACATCTCAAAACCCGATCATACAAAAAGTCAACTTTTCCCCTATTTTAACCAAATTACGGTTATGCCCTCAACCTTCCGAACATCATAACTTCCTCCTCGGATGTCGAAATCGGGTGCACCACCTGCCTATGGATTCGTGACGTCCTAAACTACGTCCTGGTCATCGGTCAAAGTCCAATTGACCGCCCGAACTAAAAGTCAACTATTAACCCGAACTAGGGGCAAAATCGTCATTCTACACTAACGACCTTATCGGGACTAACTAACCCCCGATTAAGCTCACTAATCTCATCTTAATCACTATCTTAACCCTAATTTCTGGGACGGGTCGTTACAACTCGGGTGTCTCACGTCCGAGTACCTCCCCAGGATCAACGACGTCTGGGGTGATATCATCTCCAGGATCAACGACGTCTGGAGGATATCATCATAAACTCACTCTTGAGACTGAGCCTCCCCTCGGAGCTACTCATCTCCAGGCAGTGGATCGTGACTACTCCAGGATTTACGACGTCTGGAGGAAACCATCAAATCACAGAGGATGGTACCAATAGCCAATATTCTCATTTCAAAACCATTTAAATCTCAAAATCAAATCAATAGTTCAACAGGGCCTCTGCCCGAAATATAGCATTTCCAAAGCACAAGTAAATTCCATAAATCCATGTCTAACATATCATTTATAATTCAATTGCATCAATGAAATCACATAACTTCAATTCCGAGTCAAAAGCCATCTGAAATCTCAGGCCATCGCCCAAAATCACAATTTTATGATTTTCTCGAAAATCGTGCCCAAAAACAATATAAAATAATATAATATTCCCAAAATTCGGAAATCATTATAACACATCATCAATCATAGCAAAGCGATTTAAATCATATCATAAGCATTTAAAAACAGTTAAAACATATATGCATGCATTTAGGGTAGAAAACAAAAGCCCACTCATACACCGTCCAGATTGTTCGGATTCGAGCTGTTCGTTCTCGTCCGATGTCCCGAGAATATTTTGGCCTGTCAAACATGTAATATAGGGTTACCAGAGTATCATATAATCTTAGGTACGAATTTTCGAATCGTCGGAATAAAATAATATTATTTAAACGTAACTTATACGCTTCAGATACGCAAAACTACTCTCAGTTCACATCCGATTGACCCGAAACCAACGCTAATAGGTCCGTATCATCGAGAGTATCAAAATTGATGTTGGACCCTTCCTCAGATTCCCGTCCACGCGCCCTCACGCGCCGCCGCAAGCGGCTGCGCGTGAAAGCCACGCGCCGTGAACAGTGCCCTGCTACAGTGTCTCTTCCTCGCCCGTTTCTCTGATAAACGGGTCTGCAACCCGTGATCAGACCCGACTCGATTTCCTTCAATTTCAACTCAATTCTTTCCGTTCTTTCATTCATTCATATCAGTTCAATCTAATTTACAGTTCTATAAGGTCAATTTAATCAAATAAGCCCTAGAACGTCTCGACTCAAGATGAACACCCGTCGGGTTTGGATTCAGGTCCTATCCAAAAATCGCATGTTTCCTTCAATTGTTCATACCAGAAGCATCATAGGACTATTATAAACACGAAATCGAGATCAATTTCATGAGTTATTACCTCTAAGTCACTGAACTCAAGCTCGATTTTCTGAACTAGTTGCAGAATCTGTTCATCCCCAATTCAGCTCCAATTTTTGTCACCGTACACTGCCCTGTTTCCTTCTCCGGCCACCCAGGTCATCTCCCGTCACGGTGGCAACACCAGACGGTTCCTAGGACCCTTCTAAACCTAACTCAACTCACCTGGACCGTCGACTCAGTCTCTATGGTCACGACACTGGGTTTGAAACAAAATGGGAAAACAGGGCACACAGAGTCCCTCCGTCGTGCCAACCGCCACCGTGCACCTCCCGTCACGGCAACACAACCAAACGACGCCCTGGACTCGACTGAACTCCCTAGACTCCCCTAGACTCTTCGATTCAACCTCTCAAGCCACAACTTCCGATTTGAAGTTCACGGCCAAAACAGAGCATAGACACGGGAAAATAGAAATTACCTGCAACCTGTCACCGTCGTGAGCTCCGCCGGTATTGGTTGACTCCTCGCACCCCTTACAACACCACCACGGTCTCAGTTGCCCCGTACACGGCCGCCGCCGCCACGATTCTCACGACCTCCCTGCTTTTTACCCCTGGTTTTCCCGCAGTTCCCAGCTGCCCAACCACACAACTTCCTCACCTCCCAACCTTCTTACCGTCTCTCTTTCCCTCTCTGGACACCCACACACACTCACAACTCACCAGCTCCCTCAATCAACCCTTCAATGCTCTCAATTTCCTCCCACAATCTCCCTCTGTTTCTGTCTCCTTCTGCGCATAAACACTTACACGGGCACGGTTGCACCCCAATTATTTGGGCCGTGTACACATACTAGAATCCCCCAGAACCCACTACACACTTGCCACATGTCACCATCCCCCACTCTCTCTCACACACATGGCCCTATCTCAGCCCTTCATCTGCTTCTCTCTGCACAAATCCCCAGGTGCAAAAAGACCAAAATACCCTTATGTTTAACTCAAAATTACGGTTTTGCCAATAACTTCCTAGACCCATATCTCGCACCCTGTAAGTCCGCTGAATACTGCCTGTCATCGAACTCAGGACGACGAGATCTACCTAACCGTCCTCGGTCAACATAGCAAAACCTGTTCGTAAGAAAAGTCAACTTTTTCCCCCTATTCTACCAAAATTACGATTATGCCCTCCACCTTCCGAACATCACAACTTCCTCCTCGGATGTCGGAATCAGGCGTGCCACCTGCCTACGGATTCGTGACATCCCAAACTACATCCTGGTCACTGGTCAACACCCATTTGACTACCCGAACTAAAGTCAACATTTTTGCCCAAGTCAGGGGCAAAATCGTCATTCTAAACTTACAGACCTATCGGGACCACCTAACCACCAAATAACCGCACTAATCCCCCTTAATCACACTACTAATCCCGGCTCTCGGGACGGGTTGTTACAAAGCCAATCTTCGGCACCATCCGGTCTCGAATCACCACGAAACACAGTGGCTCCTAACCGTCGAGCTCGCTCAATATCTGGGCCTTTACTAATACTACTCTCGCCCTTCCCATCTTCAGACCGTGTACGGGACGCACGACTCGGATGCATGACGTATCAACAGAAATCAAGAACCAAATGCTCTGATACCAATTTGACAGGACCCGCTCCCGTCTGACAAGTCAACTAAAGGTCCGAAACTCCCCTTCGCTGCTTGCCAGACAAGGGATGTTTGTGCGGATTTCTGCTGCTGTCACTGCCTCACGATCAGTCCCGAACGTCGTACCACGGCCTGGAGGGTCACAAAACAGAAAAGGTGTGAGTGGACAAAAATGACCTCTTATAAAAACATTTATCAAAATACAATCTTACCCTCCAGTTTTCACAAACTTGCATGCATATCGTAAAACATGAGTGACCGATAAAATCAAAACATATTTTCCCATGGTCCATAAAACTCATGTTCACCAAATCAGTTCATGTTATAAAACATCAAATCCCGGCTCTCAGGCCAAACCATGTGAAAACATAATCACTGGCCACAAAGACCAAAAACCCGTACTCCATACCAGTACGTCATCAAAAATAACATCAATCAGCACTAATCACAAGTGCACAATACATATATCAATCCAATCAATCCGCACTACTCACAAGTGCACAATATCACAAATCACATCTGCACTACTCACAAGTGCTGCACTACGCGTAGGCCAATATCCAGTCACTCTCTCGGGAACAGACACCTCTGGGCTCAACCCCCTCGGGCTCAGTCACCTCTGGGCGAACACATCCCCAGGATCAGACACCTCCGAGTGGTACATCCAGGCTCAGTCTCATCCGAGAAGCTGACTACCACAGGATCAACTCCCGATCCTACAATCACATCCCCCAAGCTCCGGTCGTCTGGGTAATCCCCCCAAGCACCGACCGTCTGGGAATATCACAATCACAATGAAAACCATCCCGGGAATTACATCCCAAAACATTTCAATCAAATCTTGACTTCATACCAAGTCAAGAACATTCTCAACTGGGTCTCAAGCCCAAAATACCCTTTACACATAAACCGTTAAAATCACATTTAAATCAATAGAATAATCCGGAAATCATCATTGACTCACCAACCAAGTCAAAATATCATTTTAGAAATCATTTAGACTCCGGGCCTAGCCCAAAACATCATTTGCACGTACCTCGTAAAACGTGCCCGAAAGACTGATTAAAATAATCATAAAATCACAATTTCACAAGTGACTCCAAATCCGAGTCAAAATCACTATTCACTTGGGTTCTCATGCCCAAAATAACATTATCACGCAAATCTATGCATTGCAACCTCCGTTGCCATTTTCACGTAAATCCACGAAATCCTTGACTCATTCCCGAGTCACAACATCATTCTCAATCCATGACTCATAATCCGAGTCCACACATTATTTCCAACCAATTTTAATCCCGGACTCACAAACCAAGTCCGAACATCATTTTTACCAAATTTCGTAATTTCTCGAAAATCGCCCAAAATAATAATATAATAATCATAAAACCGAGAAATTACCGGATTGAAACATAAATCATGCCCAAGCATATAAAATCATATAATAAGGCATTAAAATCATATATGCATGCATCACGGTTAGAAAACAAAGTCCACTCACACACACCGTCCAAAACGGTCCGTTTCCAAGCTGCACGTTTTTCCGTAAAATCTGGAAATCACAACTCTTGTCCAAAATCATTATAGAGGGTTACTGACATCTCAAAATACAACATATAATTTTCCCCAATTTTTCCGGGATTTAAATACGTATTTTTAACGTAATACAAAACTTCGGATACACGGAACATTAACGAAACAATATCCGATTTCATCGAAATCAACGTCAAAATGTTCGTTACACTGAGAGGATCAAAAGTCATGTTGACCTCACCTTGAGACTAGGCCGGACGCGCCCCCACGCACCGCCGTGAGTGGCTGCGCGTGAAACCCACGCGCCAGCTACAGTGCTGTCGTCTCAACCCGTTTGTCTGTAAAACGGGCCATTCCACCCGCGATCAGACCCGGTTCAATGTCCATCAATTCAGCCTTAAACCTTCCAATTGATCATTCAGTTAGGTTCGTTTTAACTTAAATTAAAGGTCTGAAAACTCAATTGCACGATCACTTACCTAAAACCCATCGATTCGATGATGAACACGAAGAACACCTGGGTACTGTGCAATCATGGAATTTCCACAATGGCCACTGATTTCTCCCAATTGATGAACCCAGAAGCATCAATGGACTAAGATAAACAATTTCCCTCCATCAATTGAGTCGTTTGATCCCTCAATGATCACGACTCAACCTCGACTCAAGCTCTCTGTTACCAGGCCCGTTCAGAGCCAATTTGGCCTCGATTCCTCTCATTTTTGATCTGGTCCACTCGTCTCAACCCTAGGAAGCTAATTCCAAGCTCAATTTCGATCCCCGTAGCTCATGGTTCAAAATCCGATTTTCCCCCCAAAATTTCCAAACCTTCGATTCTCAGTTTCTAGCTTCCCTCAATCCCTCGTGTTTTCCCCATTCAACTCAGTTTCGAAAATCTCTCAGTTCCTCAGTCTCTGGTTCAAAAATGGGAGAGAATGGAGGTTGGGAGAAAATGGTATTATGGTGGTACACGGTTAAGAAAACAGAAGAGATTAATGGAAATTAAGATTAATTAATTAATTTAATATAATAAAACATAATAATTAGGTCTCCCCCAAAATCATGGATCCATGTTTTGTGCCTGATTTTAAGGGATGAGTGACACTTGTCACTCATCCAAGTGTGTCCAGTCACCGGGTACTGTTCATATTAAAATATTATTTTATTCCCGGTTCGTTCGGTTAATCGAGCCCGATTCTGTGACCATAACTTCGTCGTCGAATCTCCGATTTCGGCATGCCGCCTGTCGTTGGATTCGTATCGACGAGACCTACGTAACGGGCCTTGGCCCTCGTCCATCGGACCTCCCGATCAAAAAGTCAACATTTGGCCCCTAACATGCCAAATTACCAAAATACCCCTCAACTTCCGAACATCATAACTTTCTCTACGAATGTCGGAATCGAACGTGCCACCTGTCTATGAACTCGTGACGTCCCGAACTACGTCACAGTCATCGGCCAAAGTCCATTTGACCGCCCGAACTAAAAGTCAACATTTTGCCCACGCTAGGGGCAACACGGTCATTTTGCACGTTTCGTCCGATTTCACTCAACTAATCCTTGATTAGTCATTCTAATTCATAATTAATTAATATTCAATCCCGATATTCGAGACGGGTCATTACAGGTTTTCCAGCCCATACCTACTGAAATTCAGCAAAAAATCCATCATTTCCTCATTTTAATTTTTCTTGGTTTAGTTTTTTATTTTGTATTTTATTTTCTTGTTTTTTTTTTACTTCCTTTATAAATAGGAGGTGTTTCTCATTGTTGAGGACCTTCTTTTAAAATTTTCTTTTAGCACTTTTTTTAGACACTTTTCTAGACTTTTCTTTCTTAGACTTTTTCTTAGATTTTATTTTAGGATTTTTTCCTGCTCCTGTCCGACTGATAAATCACCCCAATTATATTTAACTCAAGATAAAAGTAATAACCTGAATATTTCTGTCAGACAAGGGATACCATCAGTGTTTACAGAGCATAAGTACGAGTAAGATACACCCATAAAGAAAATCTAGTTCTACTCTAACCACCTGTAGAGTGCGTAGAGTCCGATTTATTTATATGCCTCCAACAGCAAACAAAACGATCCCCAAAATCCTGTCACAGCCTAGAGGGTAGTTTTAAAAAAACACGGAATTTTGAGTGAACAAAAGAAAATAAGTATATGATAAAATAATTACGAAAACCATTATAACCAAACAAATCACCCTCCGTTTTATAAAACCAGGCATGCATATCGAAACTAAGACTTTATAAAGCAAGTGAGTACATAAAATATGGCAGAACCATGCACACAAGCATATACCATCAGTCAATCCAGCCTCAATGCCTGCAAGACAAATATCATAGCAAATATGCGTTACCAGTAGGCTATATCACTCGGGAATTATGGAGCCCGGATTAACGTCCTAGTGTGGACCGGCTTAGGGATTACGGAGCCCTGCTCGACATCCGAATCACGGTCCTAGTCTCAGGAATTACAGAGTCTCATGCTCAACGTTTGAGACATGTCTCGAGAATGACGGAGCCCAGCTCGACATCCGAGACTATGCATCACAATCAGTATCTCGAGGAGGGTCATCAACCACATCACATCATATCAGAGTCACACAGATTCAAAAATCACAATCATATCTCAATTATAGCAAAGAGAGACCCAAAAACCAAACTAAAAGCCTATGCCCAAAATCACAAGCCTAGGAAGATGTGCATTAAGAATTACTATTTAAATATCCATAAAATCATCAAATTCATGCAGAATCACTCAGTCGCACACAGTGACGAACCCATTGAGGGGGTAGCCCAGACTGCAGCACAGGTCATATTTTCTCTTTATATATTTTAGGAGGTTAAAATTGCATTAGGGAAAGGTTAACCCAGTTGGATTTATGGTTGCTCCCTTTGCCAAGGGGCCCGGGTTCGAAACTTAATATTGTTAACAAGTTGATTATATATAATAATTTCTATTGTTTCATTTTCTTTCAATTTTTTAATAAAATTTGATCATATTTTATTAAATTTTTTCCAATCTTAATATATTTGGACTTATTTTAACATTTTTCTTCCAATCTTTGAATAAAATTTTGCCCATATTTTATCATTTTCTTCAATTTTTGAATAAATATTGATGAATTTATTTTATCCTTCAATTTTTTTAAATAAACTTAATGAATTTAACCCTTCTTCTAATTTTTGAATAAATTTGGATTTATTTTATCATTTTTCCTAATTTTAGAATAAAAATTGATGAATTTAGCCCACCCAACCTTGAATTCCTAGATCCGTCCCTAGTCGCACATCAAGAAAACACGTAGGAAACCACTTAAAATGATGGGGTATGCATGCACCAAATATAAATAAAGAAAAGTTCACTCATAAGTGTAAGAACACTGCTTAACCACAGTTTGGTTGCTCCCCCACTGCTCCTGAAGTTGTATCGCCTGTCAATCCATACCAAACTTAAGTCATAAAAGTCCTAGACAAGTTCTCAAAGAAACTGACAGGACCCACCCCGATTATCACCGCGATAATCGAGGTGAACCCTGCTCCCGTCTGACAACCGAACCAGAAAGACCCAAACAACCTCACTAAAACCACGAATTTACATTGTCAAACAAGGGAGAAAAGTTATATCGTTTACAGAGCATAGTAACAGTACGAATACGAAAACAAGCCCTACTGTAAGCTAAGCGCGCAACGGATGACTTTATGCCTCGACTTCTGCCTCAACGGTAGCCCCAACACTTACACCACGACCTGGAGGGTGTTAAAAACATTAAAAACGTGAGTGGACTAAAAAGAAATAAGAGTTATAAAAGCAGTTTCATAAAGGAAACAGGGTTACACCCTCCGTTTTGAAAACATGCATGCATAACCAAGTAACTTAAAATAACAGTAGTACGAAAGAAAATAACGTGCAGAAATCATCAGAAATCAAAACCGAAGTTCAGGCCCTCGGCCCTAAATCCATAAAAACCAAGTCATTCGGGTCACAACCCAAAACATTCGAAAACCAGTGAAAAACAACAAGCATACAAGTTACTGGATCTCAAGTGCGCCCGAGTCTTTAAACTCAAAACATAATGCGCAGTAACCAGGCCTTCCCGGGATATCAACGAGTCTTTAAACTCAAAACACAATCACAGGCCTCGGGGGGTATCACATCCGAGTCTTTAAACTCAAAGCCATACCGAGTCTTTAAACTCAAAACTATCAGTCCAGGGCCCTCCCCCCGTAAATCAATCCGAGTCTTTAAACTCAAAACCAGATCCAGTGGATTTTCCGAGTCTTTAAACTCAAAACCATTTTTCACATATAAGAAAATCCATCAAAATCCGAAAACCAAACCGGAAAGCTTCAAAAACCGAAATCACTTTTGCTTAAAAGGGGACTTCCTCCCGATTTTCACTCCCAACCTCAAATCAAATCCCCAATCATTCATCCGAAACCATACTCAAAAGCATCACAGAAACCATTATTCTCGAAGTACGTGCAAATCCGATAAGTAAAACAGTTATATAAAGCATAATTAAGTAAAGCAGAATATAGAAACATAATTCATGAAAGCATATATCGAAAGCACAAAAGCATGATCGAAACATAATTAAATAAGTAAAACAGTTATGCATGCTCGGTTAGAAAACAAACAGTACACTCACAACTTCCTCGAGCGTCAGTCGCGTCCCGTGCGATCCTCGGCTGTCTCCGGTAAATCCCGACCTATCCAAAGTCACCAAAACTCGTCACTAACACGTTAACGAAGGTCCTCCTAATTTTCCCCAATTTTCCCGATCTTCAAACGTAACTAACCGAGACCCTAAACCTTCGACCTCGTAGAACTAACCCGAGACGTTGTCCGATTGTCCCAAAACTTGTCCCAAAAGATTCGTTACAACGATTAGACCAAAAACTATGTTGAACACTTCCCCGGAAAACTCCCCACGTGCCCCCACGCGCCGCCCAAAGTGGCTGCGCATGGGCCTCACGCGCCTGCACACAGAACACTGTTAATCTTCTTCCTCGATGGTCAGACCGGTCTGAACCGGCGTGACCGGTTCTCCGCCTTCCTGCAACCGTTTTCCTTCCTTTCAACTCCCCTAGCTTCGTCCTACCCTAAGCAACTCAATCCCTTACTCAAAACACGACAATACCACCTCTAACCCGTCGTCCCAAACTCGAACCCGTAACCAAACAAAGACCCCTGTTTCAGTTCCCGGCCACCTGTGAAATCCCTCGTCATGGCTTCGACTTCTACAGGTTCCTAGGGACTTATTGAACTCAATAGAACCTACAGAACACGTCGACTCAGCCCCTAAGTTCACGACTTTAACTTTGAAGTTTACGGAAAAACAGAGCATACGAAAGGAACTAAGAAATTACCTGCGTCCTGCTCTCCACCGTGAGCTCCGCCGTGTCTACTGGGTCCCTAAGGCTCCACTACGGTCACTGAACACCACCAATAGCCACGAGCACTCAAAGCACGACAGCACCACCACCAAACTCCCTCGACACCTCTCTGTTTTCCTGAGAACTCACCCCTCACACCCACGAGTTTTCCTCACACAATTTTCCTCACAACTCACTCACTAACTCTCACTTCGTCCCTACTCACTCACTCGATCACCAGAACACACAAACACACTTTGCAATCGATCAATTTTCCTCTAATCCCAGTCTCTGTTTTCCCCTCTCAAGCACGACTCAAACAAACAACAACCCCTTTTAATTGAACCGTGCAAAACCCTAGAACCCACTAGATACAAGCCACATGTCACAATCCCATGGTCCCTAACTCAAAATATCCAATTACTCTTGTACACTTGGCCTTATCAGATTGGCCCAATTTCCAAGGAACAAAAAGACCATAATACCCCTAATGTCCAAATTACGATTCTACCCTTAACCGTTTTAGACCCGTATCTCACTCGTCCAACGTCCGATGAACGCATACCGCCTGTCGTTGAACTCAGGACGACAAGATCTACCTAATGGTCCTCGGTCTATGTGTAAAAACCTTGTCGTGTGAAAAGTCAACTTTTCTCCCTATTTTAAACAAATTACGGTAATGCCCTCAACCTTCCGAACATCATAACTTCCTCCTCGGATTTCGGAATTGGGCGTGCCACCTGTCTACGAACTCGTGACGTCCCGAACTACGTCACGGTCATCGGTCAATGTCCAATTGACCACCCGAACTACAAGTCAATATTTTTGCCCAAACTAGGGGCAAAATCGTCATTCTGTACCAAAGTCCAAAAGTACCCAACCTAACACCGATTTACCTCACTAATCCATCACTAATCACTTCACTAATCCCGACTCCCGGGACGGGTCGTTACAGAAACCCTAAGTCCCGGGCTATACACACGAATTTTTATGAATTTTAGAACACGAGGCATACACTAAAAACCCTTAAAAACCCCTCAAGACGGTGTTTGATCGCCTCAAAACCATCACCATTGGATTCAGAAGGTCAAAAACTACCAGACACACGTCGCCATGTCTCGGAACTCACGCCCACATGCCACCACACATCAATAGAAGTTCGGCAACCAGCACACGCGAGGCCCCACACGCACGCACGCTCGGTACAGTGTTGCTGACGCAGATATCATGCAAGCTGACAACTCTAACATGAGCTCCACATGGATGACACATGGTTGCCACGTGGCAAACACGTGTCCACCACATCACCCTCCACGTCAGATGACACGTCAATGCCTGTCAGAACTACTCTGCCACGTGGACTGCCACGTTAGCGCGACCACGTCATCATCGTCGTCAAGGTCTCGACGGGTCGACCCAAAGCTCTGGTTTCAGGTTATTCGACCCAGAGGGTCGACTCGGTTCCAAAACTCACTTTTCTCACCTGTTTTTAACTGTTCTTCAACCAAACTACTCTAAAAACTCTCTAGATCAACTCTACTGGCTCGAAAACGAAAGAAAACAGCATGATTTCATACATGAGCCTTCAAAAATTCTTCCCAGATTTCGGCCTCTGTTTATGGACAGATTCCACGTCTGGTTCCTCCTTCCAACCTTTGTGAAGCTGTGTACAAGTTTAAGGAACGTTTCCAAAACCTTTGTTCTAAGTTTCTCCTACACCAAACTTGGGAGTAATGAACTCTTTGAATTGGAAAATTCTTTGTCCCTCGAGTTCTTCTTCTTCCTTCACAATCACACCTTCTCTATTTATTCCTTTCTTTCCTCTCCTCTTTATCTCTCTATTTTCTCCCATCCTTGCTCTCGGCCGAACTCCCAAAATAAACACACACACATTTTGACGCAAGGTGAGGTGGTGGCACAACTCCCTAAGAGATCAAGGACATGTGGCAACCTCCAATTGCTCCTCTAGAGATTTTTATAGGGTAAAAAGTCCAAAATTTCCCATGGCATGGCAAATGACCAAAATACCCCTCACCCATGCTTGATCAAAATGACAACTCACAAGGTCCGATGAACACTTACTAACCATCTATGAAATCCTCATTCCAAACCCTACGCAACCACGGTCCTGAAAATTTCATTGGCAAAACGAATAAAAAAAATTATCAAAAATCACTACTAGGGGCAAAAGCGTCTTTTTCCATTAAACATTATTTAAATACAACCTTCGATGTTCTGGGGCGTTCCATTTTTTTTTACACATTTTGAGCTTTCCTTAAGGAAAATTTCGGTGCAATTTTAGAGTTTAAGTCCAAAATTCTCGTGCTTAGTCCTCCATATTTACAAGGTTTCGTCCGTTGTCGGAGAATCGTGCGAATAACAATCCATTGTTTCCATCCACCCTGAAAGTGTAACATTTGCTCTCCATCTATTTAAACTCTTATTATTGTTATTGGTTTTATTTATAATTCAATATATGTGTGGTATTTTTTTTCTAATATTTGTAAGTATTAAATACAATCTCCATGTGTTTTACTTCATGAATTTTAGTTATTTTATACGTTTTAGTGCTTAATACTTCAATTTGACGCTAAGTGTCGGTCGTTATCGGTGCACTTGGAAGTTGATTGAAGAGACTTAATGTTGATCGTTATCGGCGCATTTAGTAAAAAACGTAAGGTGAATCATATTGTAAGTGTTGGTCGTTGTCGGGGTATTTATAATATTAAAAAGCGTATGTAGGTAATTGAAGTGATTGAGGTAAGATTTCGTGATTGGTTCAATATGTGCAAAATACTAGAGTGTTGGTAAGATTTGTGTTTAAAGAAACTCTATTGTACAATGGTTAAAATAGTAGTAGTTTAAATAATGTGATTGTTAATTTGAATTTACTTATGTAAAAGTGTAGGTTTTATATATGAAACTAATCTATGGTTTGTAATTTCTAATTAGCATGAGTATTCTCATTTTAATTCTTAATTTGTTTAAAAATGTAGCTTCGGCTACAAATCTTTTCAAAACCACATATTTAATTCTTTAATTCTTTTATTGTTTCATTCTTTTATTCATTTTATTCTTTGATTATCTTTTATTCTTTTTCACTAACCATTATTAAATGTTCCATAATTTCCCCTATTGAAAACGATCTCTACCTATTTACCAATACTATATCTACACACAAAAGGATTTTAATTGCATATGCTTTCATAAGTGTTCAGTGTTACTTTGTGTTTACTTAAATGCTTAATTAAAGCTATATCAATTTTTGGTGGCGTTGTCGGGAATCGAACCCAAGTCACCCGCATGACAGAAGGGAATACTACTCTCCTTTCTTAAGAATTTTTCTTAGATTTTCTTTTAGGACTTTTTTTTTTACACATTTTAAGCTTTCCTTAAGGAAAACCTAGGCAAAATATTTCCGATGCAATTTTAGAGTTTAAGTATGAAATTCCCGTACTTATTCATCCATCTTCACAAGGTTTTGTCCACTGTCGGAGAATCGTGTGAATAACAATTCATTGTTTCCATCCACCCCGAAAGTGTAACATTTTCTCTCCATATACTTAAACTCATATTATTGTTATTGGTTTTATTTATAATTCAATATATGTGTGATATTTTCTTTCTAATATTTGTAAGTATTAAATACAATCTCCATGTGTTTTACTTTATGAATTTTAGTAATTTCATACGTTTTAGTGCTTAATACTTCAATTTGAAGTGTCGGTCGTTTTCAGTGCACTTAGAAAAGAATTGAAGAGACTTAAAGTTGATCGTTGTAAGTGTCGCCCGATGTCGGGGCATTTATAATACTGAAAAACGTGCGTAGATAATTGAAGTGATTGAGGTAAAATTTCGTGATTGGTTCAATATGTGCAAAATGCTAGAGTGTTGATAAGATTTATGTTTAAAGAAAATCCATTGTACAAAGGTTAAAATATGAGTAGTTTAAATAATGTGATTGTTAATTTGAATTTACTTACGTAAAAATATCGGTTTTGTCTATGAAACTAATCGATGGTTTAAAAGTTCTAATTAGTATGAGCATTCGCATTTTAGTTCTTACTTTGTTTAAAAACGTAGCTTCAACTACAACTCTTTTCAAAACCCTCCATTTAATTCGTTTTGTCACAACCCGACCCATCTAGCACAATATTGTCCGCTTTGATCCCAGTCCTCACTGTTTTGTTCTCGGGAGATCACGTTCAACTTACCAGTAGGTCACCCATCCTGAGATTGCACCAGTCTCAACTCGCTTAACTTTGGAGTTTCCAAGAAATCCAAAGCAATGAGCTCCTAAAAGGCCTTGTGTTAGATAGATACGTGTCTACACATATAAGGCACTTCACCTTTCCCTCCTCGAGCGATGTGGGATTGTTCACCGATCTTGCCTTGCCAAGCTCTCGGGTCTTGCTCATTGTTCTTGCTTCCAATACTAGGTATTACAATCCACCCCCTTGGGGCCCAACGTCCTCGCTGACACACTTCCAGTCGGGGTCCGGCCCTGATACCATTCTGTCACGACCCGACCCATCTAGCACAATATTGTCCGCTTTGGTCCCAGCCTTCACGGTTTTGTTCTCGGGAGCTCACGTGTAACTTCCCAGTAGGTCACCCATCTTGGGATTGCACCAGCCTCGACTCGCTTAACTTTGGAGTTCCCAAGGAATCCAAAACTAGTGAGCTCCCAAAAGGTCTTGTGTTAGATATATTCGTGCACCAGCCTCAAACTCACGGGTCTTGCTCACCGTTCTTACTTGCAAGGCCGGGTATTGCACTTTTATTCTTTTATTCTTTAATTCTTTTATTGTTTTATTTTTTTAATTTGTTTATTCTTTGATTATTTATTATTTTTTTTCACTAACCATTATTTAATGTTCCATAATTTCCTCTGTTAAGAACGATCTCTCTTTACCAATACTACATCTACACAAAAAGGGTTTAAATTGCATATACTTTCATTAAGTGTTGAGTGTTACTTTGTGTTTACTTAAATACTTCGTAAAAGTCATATCAATTTTTGGCACTATTGCCGAAGAAATTGAAAATCATTTTTTATGTGTTAGTGTTTATAAAATGTTCATATTATACTTGTTCATAATTTTTAATATTATACATGTTCATAATTTTTACTTTTATACTTGTGCATATTATACTTGTTCACATTTGTTCATATTTGTACATATTTGTTCATACTTGTTCATATTATATTTGTTCATACTTGTTCGTAATGTTCATATTATACTTGTTCATAAATTGTGCATAATGTTCATATTATACTTGTTCATAAATTGTATATTATACTTTTTCACTTTTTTTATTTTTATTTTTATTTATTTCGATTTGTTTTTGTAAACTATAAAAAAAATCGTAAGAAAACATTTTGTTCATCATTACTTGTGCATAAAACCATACTTATGAATAAATCTTGTATTCATGCATTAGTCTCGACTATATGTGGATCACTTGTGCTTCAAACTTTAGATTTTGATCTTTAATGAAATAGGTGAAGTCTCGTTTGTTAATTCTCACCTAAACCCTTCATGGACCGTAGAAGCCATGAGGTTGAGGGCGATAATTGTTAACACTACAAGTTATCTTGGAACAAACACTTATTCATCTGGAGTAAAAAAATTTTGAGGGTGATGTCTAGGACAAGAGATGATATTCATAACGAATTTTGGGTCTAGGAAAAGGACATCAATGGAGTTTAAGCCTCGGGATGTCTTGAAATTAGCTCTGCCTTTTATGTTTATTCTTTCTAACCTGGTTACCTATGAACTTGCCCAAATAGTTGAATAATTCTAAGATATTTACTTAGGCCGCACGAACGTAGAAGTCTCTATCTAAACTTTGAAGCTATGTGAACCATATATATCCTTCATTTCCCGAACGTGTAAATATTGTTTCCTATTCCATTGGTAAATTGCATAACCTTCCTAAGATTTTTTTATGCTCAGATTTCATCACCAGATCCCCTAGACTAAGTGAATCTAGGGAAGTGAGATTGAAAGTGCAGGTCATTCTTTCATACATTGTCACGTAACTCTTATGTCTTGTGCATGTTCTAAAAATTCCTCTCTTATGCGTTCACATCATTCTAAATGTAGATACATATGTGTTGCATTGTTTAGACACTCTTGGAATTTGTACATTTGCTTGCCATTGTCGTGACTCTACTTTAGGCATTCTACACTTGCATATACTTTGTCATTTCTTACTTGTATATATGTTATTTCCTACTTGCATATATTTCAGTTACATTTGTTTATACTTTCTCTTACATTACTTGTCATTTTTTATT
Source organism: Prinsepia uniflora (assembly GCA_032719365.1). Taxonomy (NCBI): domain Eukaryota; kingdom Viridiplantae; phylum Streptophyta; class Magnoliopsida; order Rosales; family Rosaceae; genus Prinsepia; species Prinsepia uniflora. Next base: position 15,822,372 of record CM064863.1, read on the forward strand.
TAACTTGCATCTTTAGCTTTAACTTGCATTTTTAATTTGCATCTTTAGCTTTAACGTGCATCTTTGACAAACTAACTTGCATCTTAGTCTAAGTTGGATGAATGTTAAATTTCAAGCGCTTGTTGCAAGGCAACACAATATGTTTCCGAGTTGTGAAGGAGTCATCCATAGAGATTTGCATCTCCTAAACCCTTCACTCTCTTTGACTTTGTCTATTTAATGTCTTTTTTGCTTTATTTTGGTAAATCTTCTTCCTTACTTTGATTCTATGTTCAATTACTTTCTACTTGCTTACATTGAGGATAATGTAGAATTTAAGTGTTGGGGAAAAGTTTATACTTTCTTTATTTTACTTGTTTACACTTTCTTTGTTTACAATTTTTTTCAAGAAAATCGGGAACACATAAAAAAAAACAAAACAAAACCAAAAGGAAAAAAAAACAATTTTTATTTTAATATTTTCAAGTTTTTAAAATTTTCTTGAGTCTTTTCGTTTTAACTTAGTATTTTTACAAGTTTTATGATGCCCTTTAACCTGTCGATGATAAGAATGAAGGAAAAACAAATACGACATGGCTAAAAGATGATCACCAGAACTTGAATTCGTTTGTTAATACTTTGTGATTAAGTGTTTATGACTTGTAGTGGATGATGCATGATAAACTGGTACAAAAACGAGCATGTTAAGATAAGTATGAATCATATGAACCTTATGTGAGTTTTAGAATTTTATATACATCTTTGATGAGTGATTCATAGAGTTCTTTATATAAATTGATATGCATATGCCTCATAACTACTTGCATAGTTTTTAATGAACTTTAGAGTACTAGAACTTACTTCTATGTGATTTTCAAAACTTTTAAGTCAATAAATTCTCTGATTTTGAAATTATTAAGGCATTAGGGTTAACACCGCATATTCAAACATCCATGTTCCCTATTTGTGTGCACAAGTTGCGACCCCCTTAGTTTTAACCTCTTTAAGCCCATATTAAGCATTTCTTTCATCATTATGAATATATGAACACTTGAGTCTAGTATAGACATCTTTTATCCTTGTTCCAAAGACTCGTTGAAGACATGAAGATGGTGTGAAGAGAAATGGATGATGTTTTGAAGACTTGTATGTGTGTTCTATGGATTAGCTTGCCCAAACCTTGTTGTAATATTAACACGTGTTATTACCTTGAAAAAAAAAGATGAAAACACAATGTTTTTTAGTCTCTCTTAAGGTAATAAGGTTTGATTATGTAAAGTTTGAGTTAAGTCCCTTTTACTTGTAAATCCGACACAAAGAATGAATGTGAGGTCCAACATGCTAAAACTTGGCTAATTTTGGAAGGGATGGATTATTGATGTCATTACAATAAGGATGGGAAGCTATGCTACAATTTGTGAGTCTTTTATTTGAGTCTTGGAAGGATTTTGAGCACCACTCGTTCTATATATTCATTGGCTCTAAACTTAACCTCATTACAACCTTCATAAAGACTTTATGATCCTTAAGATAGTAAATTTTGATTAGTTGAGTTTATCACTAAGAGTAAGCTTATGGTTTTGGTTCATTTGTGCAAGTATGTTTAGTTTTATCTTGAGGTGTTTTTTTGAGATTTTGCAAAAATACTTTATTCTATTATTGAACATTTTTTCCCTTACATACTTTGAGTGCATACACAAACCCCTTATATTGAGTGAAATTATGAGTGTATACCCTTGTGAATTGATTCATACTTGTTTTATTCATGTTGAGATCCATATTACCAAGTTTACTGATTGTCTTCCCTGTTAAAGCATTTAGTCACTTTTTGTTAACTCTTGAATTCCATATACTTAAATGCTTTTGAGTGTAAATCTTTAATGACATATGTATAATGATGAAATTTTGAGACGAATGGTTAAGAACTTAGTTGTTTAAATTTTCATTTTAATTTTAGTATTTGTTAGGGACTAGCAAAGTTTAAATGTGGGGGGTATTTGATAGGCCTTTAATTAAACATTATTTTATATCATTTTATACCTTTCATGCTTGTTTTAATGCAATCAATAATAGAAAATAATATATTTTGTGAGAAATGTACAGAATTGGATAGAGCTTGAAATTATGAGAATTTGGGCGAAAGAATGTCTCAATCGGAGTATTATTGAAAAAGTTATGATTGAAACAAGGGTGGCCACCAAATTTTGCATGAAAATTCAGTAGAGAACTATCGAATTTAGAAGCCCAAAACCAGCCCGGCAAGCCTCCAACCCAAAAATCCAATCCAGCCCATCAACCCGCGAGGCCCATCCTAGATTGTGCAAAGCCCATGCCAGAAACTGCACGCCTTCGACCCAGCTCAGCTCACTCCCGCATCGGCGTGCGTCTACCGAACCCTCATTTGTCTTTCGATGTGCATGTGCTGAGATTCCAAGTCTTCAGCCTACCCCTCGTCAGGAGCTCGTACGACTGCTCTGCTCCATCACGCCGAAGCCCCCACTCTGTATCAACACGCATGCACCAAACTCCACCATCCTTCCACAGCGTCTGGAACGCCTATTTCCACCCGCACATCTACACAGCCATGCCGAAGCCTGCCTCACCTACTCTGCAGCCAGCCACATAAACATGTCATGCACACTCTGCATCAAACCTGCTCCATTTGGGCAGGTTTTCCAACCCATACCTATTGAAATTCAGCAAAAGATCCATCATTTTCTCATTTTAATTTTTTTTGTTTTAGTTTTTTATTTTGTATTTTATTTTCTAGTTTTTTTTTTTTTTTGCAATTCGTCTATAAATATAAGGCTATTCTCATTGTTGAGGACCTTCTTTTTACCTTTTTTTAGACTCTTCTTTTAGCTATTTTTTTAGACACTTTTTTAGACTTTTTCTTTCTTAGATTTTATTTTAGATTTTTTTTTACACATTTTGAGCTTTCCTTAAGGAAAACCTAGGAAAAATATTTCCGATGCAATTTAGAGTTTAAGTCTAAAATTCCCGTGTTTTTCCCTTCATCTTCACAAGGTTCCGTCCGCTATCGGAGAATCGTGTGAATAACAATCCATTATTACCATTCACCTCGAAAGTGTAACATTTTCTCTCCATCTACTTAAACTCTTATTATTGTTATTAGTTTTATTTATAATTCAATATATGTGTGGTATTTTATTTCTAATATTTGTAAGTATTAAATACAATCTACACATGTTTTACTTCATGAATTTTAGTAATTTCATACGTTTTAGTGTTTAGTACTTCAATTTGACACTAAGTGTCAGCCGTTGTTGGTGCACTTAGAAGAAGATTGAAGAGACTTAATGTTAATCACTATCGGCGCATTTAGTAAAAAATGTAAGGTGAATCATATTGTAAGTGTCAGCTGCTGTCGGGGCATTTATAATATTGAAATCATATGTAGGTAATTGAAGTGATTGAGGTAAGATTTCGTGATTGGTTTAATATGTGCAAAATGCTAGAGTGTTGGTAAGATTTGTATTTAAAGAAAATTCATTGTACAAAGGTTAAACTATAAGTAGTTTAAATAATGTGATTGTTAATTTGAATTTACTTACGTAAAAGTGTCGGTTTTATCTATGAAACTAATCCATGGTTTGTAAGTTCTAATTAGCATTCACATTCGCATTTTAATTCTTCGTTTGTTTAAATATGTAGCTTCGGCTACAACTCTTTTCAAAACCCCCATTTAATTCTTTAATTCTTTAATTTTTTTTTAATTTTTTTAATTTTTTTAATTGTTTTATTGTTTTAATTTGTCTATTCTTTTATTATTTTATTCTTTGATTATTTATTAATTTTTTTCACTATCCATTATTTAATATTCCCTAATTTCTCCGGTTAAGAACGATCCATATTTACCAATACTATATCGTTAAGTGTTGAGTGTTGCTAATTTGTATTTACTTAAATGCTTTGTAAAAGCCATATTGGTCCACATACGTGACATTTCGTCGAACGGTTCGTGTTTCTCATGGCCAATCGACCATTTTTTCAATTGGCCAAGGGTGTGACCCTTGTCCTAGGGACAGATTGGTTATGTTCGACCGAGCAGTGACTGGTTCCTCCGAGATCCCTCTCTCAAGGGCTCGTGTGCGTCTCGATAGATCCTAGTCTAAGCATGCCCCTTGCTAGGGATAATGACCATCCGAGAGGTTTTTTCGGTTGATTTGTGGGAGTCTTGAGTTTTTCCTTTCCCGTGACTCGGTGCGCTCAACACATTCGACCACCACCTTATCGGTCTCCTCAGTCGTGGCCCTAGCTCAGTCTGTTGTAAGCTCTACCTGGGCAGTCCTCAGTTGCTCAGCTACCTCGGTGTACCGCTCGTTGAGTACCTGGCATATGGACTCGACCTATGTCCCCTTAGACTTCAACTCAGCCATGTCACTTTGTAGTTTTTCGATTACTTTTAATTAATTGGGAGAGTTGTCTCCTGGTGTCCTAGGCCCTTGTCTAGGCATTATTTCACCGAGATCCTGGTCGCTTAGCATATTTGCTGTGTTGGACAAGGGTGTGCTTGACTCGGTAGAGAAGTGGGCAAACTTATTCAGTTCCCACAGACGGTATCAAACTGTTGAAGCAAAAAATGTTTCAACTTAGGGTTACTCCTTGTCCAATCATAGTTCGTCATGTGTCCCTCCTCGTAACCTGTAGACTAGGCAGAGTAGTGTATGTTCTGTTAGGGATGAGCATGGGTATGGTGCCGGCCTAAAACTCTCTGATGGCCAAGTCAGTGAGTTTATTTGAAAGAGAAAATAATAAGCAGTAATTTTGACATAGTAATAGTGAATAGAGAAAATAGTTATCTATTCGGAAGTATGCACCCCTTTGTATGGGTGGTTTATGTAGTTTTTGTTAATAGTTTTGATATGAGTTAAATGCACCTCTATTGTAGTACTAACATGTGACATATAGATCGATGGTGAAGATGTGTCCATGTGTCATCTCATGATTGGCCCTTTGCTAGGGTTGTTTAGGTTGTGTGGGCTTGGTCTATGTTATCGACCTTATTCTTTGATTATTTTTGGGCTTTGAGCATTTATTTGGCGTTTGGGATTTAGGCATATAGCCCAATGAGTTTGGTCTTGTATGGTGTCAACATATCCTATGAAGTGCTATAATGAAGCAAGTAAGAATCAATCAAAGATCAATCAATCTCATTCTTTCTACTTTTCTTCTAAAACCCTCTTCTTTCCTTCGTGTAAAAAACTACTTCTTTCTAAGCTCAAAGCCTAATAGGTAATAAACATGACATTTTTTTCGAGTACAGTTGGTAAAGCGTTTCCATCTTTTTGGGACGACAGAGTTAATATTTTTCATTATTAAAGTAAAATATACAGATATATTCATATTGTAATCAGTGAATGGGATGTCACATATAAATGTAATATATATATATAGGTATATATTCTACCACTCCATTCACCCCATTCACCTATCTTATATTATATATCTTTATTTAATAAATAATTATATATATAATATAAATCGTTGATTATATATGCATATATAGATACCAAATGGTCCAAATCTATCACAAGCCAATTTGTGAACCAAGTTGATGATGACGATCACAGTGGGATGGCATGGGTGTGGAGGGCTCTTAGTGAAACGGAGTTACATGAATATGGCGAGATGTACATGTGCAAGCACGTGCGTTCCATTCCCACCACAAGTCGTAGTCTATATATCTCCATTCTCCAGCTACCCACACAAATAAACTTGATGCTTGCCCCATTGCTTTGTAAGCCACTATATATATATATATATCAATATTATATCTTGAGAATATTATATCGATGCTTGAGAATATATATATATATATATATCAATATTATATCGATGCTTGTAAGCCACAAGCCGTAGTCTATATATATATATATATCAATATTATATCTTTCTCCATCTTCAATATCCACGTACAACTGCCACAATACCACTGCATGCCCTACCATGACCATTTGACCACACTCGATTATCGTCATCATATATATACTTTATAATTCCTATATATATGATGAGGTCCCCTACCCCAACCTCCTTTCGATCCGCATGCATGTGACTATATGTTTTTAGTTTTTTAATATTTATTTTCCCCGTGAGATTTCTAGCACGTGTCTCTCTCTGTCTCCATATAACGTTGTTTCGATTGAACATGGTGTGTCTACAGTTGATGATTAATTAAAGTATATATATATATATATATATATATATCTGGCCACGTACACGCTCCATCCACCAAATATGCATGCCAGCTTTAGTGATCTTCACTTTAATTAATGCTTTACAATTTTAACTATATTTATTTTACATATACAAAGAAGAAGTTGTAATGAAAAATTTCACACAACCCCTCTAATCATCCATGTATGTGGCCATGCCGGCTAGCTGGCCGCCGCATATAGATACATGGAGCTTATTAATTTGATGATAATCCTTTCAACCTCATTAGAACTAACGAGATGTTGATATATATATATATATATATATATAATGAGTTGACATACCACATGAATCTTGATGATAGATGTTATTTATATATATATATATATGAATGAATGAATCGTTGATATCATTTGAAAACAAGGGACTCCATATATATATATATATATATATGTATATATTTGTTGAGAGATGGAACGTACATGTGACTCGTGGGGTGTTCCGTTAATGCACACACATGTTGGGTTTAAGAGATCAAAAGTAATCCGTGGAATTGAATAAATCATATGCATTTGTCTCGCAGATCAAAGCCAGTAATTAAATGACTTAATTGATTAAGGTGATTTTTTTTTAATATTGTGTATTTGATTTCATATGAGATCAGACTAATTAAAAAAGGGAAGAACAGTAATAATAGACTAATGAATTGTTGATCTTCTAGAGATTTGACTTGGAAATTTAAAACTGAATTAATTAGGGCTAATTAAATAGAGATGCACTAGTTAAGTCAATATATAGTCGACATTCATAATCATATCAACTTCCTAGAATATATAGCTAGCATGGGACATTTGCATGAATGCTGTGGAAATTACCAAACGGAGAAGATGGAGCTGATATGCATGGTTAAAAAGTTTGAAAAGGGATTATCTAATCTAATCACTTTCTTTGTATACACACGTCGTTCATAATCCACGACCAACCAAACGCTTTGACTTCATTTTTTGGAAGTTAACTATTAGTTAACGACCGCTACAACCAAGCACACACGTGTGCCGAGCCACATTTATGTACCTAGCTCACATGGTGTGGTTACTTTGATCATCAATGTGACAATGTCTCTCTCTCATTATGAAATATATTTAATACAAATTACATAATTCCTTATTTTCAAATGGACGATATATAGTTAAAAATAATAGAACATGCATCACATCCTTTGTATTTTGATGTTATTTTCGTCATTCGTATCATTTTTTCAATTTATCTATTTGTAATAATATAAATTAAGAGAAAAATTCACAGAAACTAAACCAACGAAGGGCCTAAATTATTTGGGAGCATTTGGGTTCATCGTGAGCATTACTATCACACTCATTTATTATTCGAAAGAATTTAATTCCTTTTAAATTTAAAAAGACAAAATATATTTTAATCATAATAATTTGAATTTAAAATAATTTGAATTATTTAATTGAATTGTATCAATTTAATCACGCTAAGAGTATCTTCAATATTGTTCCTAAATGTGTAAACCAAATTTTAACTAAAATAGTTGGAAAGCTATTTAACATACTATTTTTTTAAACATACTGGAGTCATTTCCTTTACAGTTGGGGTTTTGTTTGCCCTGCTAGGGTTTTAGTTCTTATGTTGTCGTTCGTTCATGCGCTACCGCCAGTGGTGCGCAGCTGCTTGCCCACTCCGTTCTCCCTCATTTGCTATTTGTTGAATGATGTGTGTACGATAGCCATGGACATGCTCTCCAATTCTCTCAGGCTGAACCTGGCAATGTCACCTGCAGAGCCGAAAGAACTTGATGTAGTGTAGGAGGTATCATGCACAGCTGCGGTGTGGTCGCTGCTAATTGGGCGCCTGCTTACTTCTTGGCCGTATAACCAGGAAGCTCTCATTGGTACTATGCAAAACATCTGGCGCCTTCGAGAAGGGGTTACTGCAATACCTATGGATCCGACCGTATTTTGATGTCCTTCTCTAAGGCCTTGGATAGGAAGAAACTGATGAGAAGGGGGCGTCGTGGACATTTGATCGGGCCCTGTTTGTCCTTGTAGCCACGGACCCCCGTTAGGAACTATACAGAGTGGCGCAGGGCCACTAAGAATTGTGGATCAGCATTCAGAATATCCCTTCTACTTTTCTAAAGGTTATGATGGCTGTTAGGGTTGGGAACCACCTAAGGCGGTTCTTTTAGGTCGACGAGGGCTCCAACGAGGATTTTTTGGGATGTTTCCTTTACATCTACATGGAACTGCTTGTTGGTGTGCCCTTAAAACGATTTGTCACGCTGAAGGATCTGCAAGATGAGTCAGCAAAACAGTATGAGGTTGAATATGAACGCTTACCTTATTTCAGTTTAGGTTGTGGTTGTATGGATAATTTAGGAGGCCTTTGTCCTTCTAGGCAATCTGGGAGTAAGGGGGTGGAAGCTTATGGGCGCCTTAAGACCTCAGTAAAATATGTTTGTAGTATTTCTCCATAGAGTAGTTCGAAGGGGCTGTGTTTGGACTCAAACTAAGGACCACGAGTATTGCCTTTGCCCGTCCTCCCCCATGTCGTGGGTTGGATTTGTGAGGAGCTTTGGCCAAGATTTTGATGGGGCTGTTTCTGAGAGACCTGGAGGGGATATGCTGGCGGAGCTCGACGACGTGTTCTCTGTTGTGAAGATCCAATGTTACTCGCAGTTAATCCATGCGGCCAAGCCAGTTACTAGTCCTTCTATGGCTAAGGTCGGTGCTAATTCTAGTGGGTCGAATGTAACAACCCATCTCGGAAATTGGGATTAGATTAGTGGATAATGCCGGATTAGTGAAGTTAATTGGTGATTAGTTGGGTGATCTCGGACGGACGGTGCGGAATAACGATTTTGCCCTTGGAATGGGCAAAAAGGTTGACTTTTAATTCAAACGGTCGAACAGAGGTTGGTCGAGGACTATGACGTAGTTCGGGACGTCACGAGTTCATTGACAAGTGGCACGTCTGATTCCGACATTCGAGGAGGAAGTTATGATGTTCGGAAGTTTAAGGGTATTTTGGTAATTTGGTTAAAAAAGGGTAATTTGTTGACTTTTCACACGACAAGTATTTTTCACGCAATTTGAGGAGCTTTAGGCAGGTCTCGATTCCCTGAGTACAATGACAGGCGGCACGCCGTCATTGGAAGTTGGATGGTTTAGTTACAAGTCTAATTATGTGAGGGGTAAAATGGTAATTTGGACATTGAAGGGCAAAATGGTCTTTTGGCAACTTGAATTATGTGAGCAATCAGATGAGGACACCTGGGCTGGATGAATTGGATATTTTGGCTGAAAACCACAGAGATGAGGACATCTGTCCACTCTCCAGTGGCTTCTAGCAAACTCTCACAGGTTATCAATTTTAAAAATTGGGCTGAATCGATCAAATGGGTGAAAACAAAGCCAGAGAGAAAATCGTCCATTTTCAGAGTATGAGTCGTGTGTGAGTTCATTGTGTTAGTGTGTGAGAGATCAAAGGCGTGTTGTGACTTGAGTGGCTGTGTCTTGGTGAAAGACTGAGTGAAAAAGTGTGTGAGAACTGAGAAAAACCCAAAAAAACAGAGAAGGAAACCGTGAACCTCAATCGATCAAACCAGCCTAAATATGACCTGTGGTGGTGATTAGTGAGCTGAGAATTGACTCTTGGACGTTGAGAACCACGGTGGAGGTCACGGCGGAGGACAGATGGAAGGTAAGACACTAAAACTGCTCTATTTTTCCTGAAATGGTTCAAATGAAAATCGATAGTTTTGGGGAGTTGTTGAGTAACTCTGATGACCCTTGTAGTCGTAGAAGACTACATTTGGACTTAGGGTCAAAAAACCGTGTCGGAGAGGCTCGTGGTGGCAGGAAACAAATAGTGGAAACCTCTGGTTTTTCTGTTCGACTTTGAGAGGTATGAAATAGGGTTTCATTTTGTGTTTTAGTTAGTTAAAACAGTTCTAAATTGAAGGACAAAGCTAAGGGTGAAGGAAGGATCGACAATGGTTTGGGAATGGTTGAAAACCGGCCCTGCCAGCTCAGTTGAACCAGTCTGAACCGAGCTGGCTGGAGGTTGATGATGATAAATAGTGCTGCGCGTGGCTTCCACGCGCAGCCCCATTGGGCGGCGCCTGAGGGCGCGTGGGGCCTCTTTTTTGGGAAGTGTTCAATATGGTTTTCACTCTAATCAATGTAATGAACATTTTGGGATAAGTTTCGAGTCGATCAGACATCGTCTCGATATGTTTCGGGGTGTCCGAAGGTTTTAGGGCTCGTTTAAAAATAGTTAAAAAGTAGGGAAAATTACGGGGCTTTAGTATAAGCTTAATGAAGTAGTTAGTGACCTTATTATGGGATTTGGACAAGTTTGGAAAAGTCGATGATAGTGGATTGGCCGAAAACGGCGTAAGTGCACGCGTATCGAGGCAGCGGCGTAAACGGTCTGTGAGTGGACTTTGCTTTCAAACTTATGATGCATGCATAAAAGTTTTATATACTTTCTATACGTGATTTCTATGATTATGATTATGAATTTGATGATTTATGGCTTTGCACGTATTTCGAGATATTTACGAAAGTGCACGTTTTACGAGATACAGTTTTATGCTACGATTTGATGATGGTTTTGATGATTTGATTTCAGGATTTGAATTATGATTTGATTTCAATGATTTCTAATGGATTTCGGAAAAGTGATTTCGGGCTTGAAGCCCAGTTCATAAAAGTGGTTTTGATAAACATGATTTCGGGTTTTGAAATCGGATTTCAGGATGACGATTTGGGATTCGATTTTGGAACTTGAAAGTGGATTTCAAGATTTGGGTTCGGAATGGTTATTCCGTATGCCGGCTTACGGAATGATGGTTTTAGATTCGGCTTTGGAAATGGATTATGGATATGATTCTGAATTTGGATTCGAGATGATGATTTCAGATTCGGCTTGTAATTCGAAATGGTGATTTCAAATTCAGATTTGGACATGGATGTGGAAATGGTTTTTAAATGGTTTTGGATTGGATTTTCTGGATCTGGTTATTGGGTTTAAAGACCTGGATATGATGGGGTTGTTTGTGAGGAGCTTTGGCCAAGCTTTTGATGGGGCTGTTTCTGAGAGACCTGGAGGGGATATGCTGGCCGAGCTCAACGACGTGTTCTCTGTTGTGAAGAGCCAATGTTACTCGCAGTTAATCCATGCAACCAAGCCAGTTACTAGTCTTTCTATGGCTACGGTCGGTGCTAATTCTAGTGGGTCGAATGTAACGACCCGTCCTGGAAATCGAGATTAGATTAGTGGTTAATGACGGATTAGTGAAGTTAATTGGTGATTAGTTGGGTGATTTCGGACGGACGGTGCAGAATGACGATTTTGCCCTTGGAATGGGCAAAAAGGTTGACTTTTAATTCAAACGGTCGAACGGAGGATGGTCGAGGACTATAACGTAGTTCGGGACGTCACGAGTTCATTGATAGGTGGCACGTCTGATTTCGACATTCGAGGAGGAAATTATGACGTTCAGAAGTTTAAGGGTATTTTGGTAATTTGGTTAAAAAGGGGTAATTTGTTGACTTTTCACACGACAAGTATTTTTCACGCAATTCGAGGACCGTTAGGTAGGTCTCGATTCCCTGAGTACAATGACAGGCGGCACGCCGTCATTGGAAGTTGGACGGTTTAGTTACGAGTCTAATTATATGAGGGGTAAAATGGTAATTTGGACATTGAAGGGCAAAATGGTCTTTTGGAAACTTGAATTATGTGAGCAATTAGATGAGGACACCTAGGTTGGATCGATTAGATATTTTGGCTGAAAACCACAGAGATGAGGAAATATGTCCACTCTCTAGTGGCTTCTAGCCAACTCTCACGGGTTATCAATTATAAAAATTGGGCTGAATCGATCAAATGGGTGAAAACAGAGACAGAGAGAAAATCGTCCATTTTCAGAGTGTGAGTCGTGTGTGAGTTCATTGTGTTAGTGTGTGAGAGATCAAAGACGTGTTGTGACTTGAGTGGTTGTGTCTTGGTGAAAGACTGAGTGAAGAAGTGTGTGAGAAGTGCGAAAAACCCAGAAAAACAGAGATGGAAACCGTGAACCTCAATCGATCAAACCAGCCTAAATTTGACCTGTGGTGGTGATTAGTGAGTTGAGAATTGACTTTTGGACCCGTTGAGAACCACGGTGGAGGTCACGGCGGAGGACAGATGACAGGTAAGACACTAAAACTGCTATGTTTTTCCTGAAATGGTTCAAATGAAAATCGGTAGTTTTGGGGAGTTGTTGAGTAACTCTGATGACCCTTGTAGTCGTAGAAGACTACATTTGGACTTAGGGACTCGAAACCGTGCCGGAGAGGCTCGTGGTGGCCGGAAACAAATAGTGGAAACCTCTGGTTTTTCTGTTCAACTTTGAGAGGTATGAAATAGGGTTTCATTTTGTGTTTTAGTTAGTTAAAACAGTTCTAAATTGAAGGAAGAAGCTAAGGGTGAGGGAAGGATCAAAAATGCTTTAGGAAGGGATGAAAACTGGCCCCGCCGGCTCAGTTGGACCAGTCTGAACCGAGCTAGCTGGAGGTTGACGATGATGAACAGTGCTGCATGTGGCTTTCACGCGCAGCCCCATTGGGCGGTACGTGAGGGTACGTGGGGCTTCTTTTTGGGAAGTGTTCAATATGGTTTTCACTCTAATCGATGTAGCGAACATTTTGGGACAAATTTCGAGTCGATCGGACATCGTCTCGATATGTTTCGGGGTGTCTGAAGGTTTTAGGGCTCGTTTAAAAATAGTTTAAGTAGGAAAAATTATGGGGCTTTAGTATAAGCTTAATGAAGTAGTTAGTGACCTTATTATGGGATTTGGACAAGTTCGGGAAAGCCGGTGATAGTGGATTGGCCGGAAACGGCGTAAGTGCACGCGTATCGAGGCAGCGGCGTAAACGGTCTGTGAGTAGACTTTGCTTTCAAACTTATGATGCATGCATAAAAGTTTTATATACTTTTTATACGTGATTTCTATGATTATGAATTTGATGATTTACGGTTTTGCACGTATTTCGAGATATTTACGAAAATGCACATTTTACGAGATACAGTTTTATGTTATGATTTGATGATTATTTTGATGATTTGATTTTGGGATTTGAATTATGATTTGATTTCAATGATTTCTAATGTATTTCGGAAAAGTGTTTTCGGGCTTGAAGCCCAGTTCATAAAAGTGGTTTCGATAAACGTGATTTCGGGTTTTGAAATCAGATTTCAGGATGACGATTCGGGATTTGATTTTGGAACTTGAAAGTGGATTTCAGGATTTGGGTTTAGAATGGTTATTTCGGATACCGGCTTATGGAATGATGGTTTCAGATTCGGCTTTGGAAATGGATTATGCATATGATTCTGAATTTGGATTCGAGACGATGATTTCGGATTCTGCTTGTAATTCGAAATGGTGATTTCAAATTCAGATTTGGACATGGATGTGGAAATGGTTTTGGATTGGATTTTCTGGATCTGGTTGTTGGGTTTAAAGACCCGGATATGATATATGACGGGGGAGGGCCCGGATTGGGTTTAAAGGCCCGGATTGAGTTTAAAGACTCTGATATTGTGATTTCCCCTGTAGGCGTATTGAGTTTAATGACTCAGGAGTTTAAAGACTCGGATTATATTGAGGCCTGAATTGAGTTTAAAGACTCAGGAGTCTAAAGATTCGGATAGATCCAACATGTTCGATTGGTTGAAATGGATTTCGAATGTGTTTTGGATTGATGATAACTTGATGATATTCAATAATGATGGTTTTCAATAATGTTTTTCTGATGTTTTGGGCTATGACCCAGATTATATGGATTTTGATGGTTTTTGGGTTGAGGCCCGGGATTCAAGGAAAGGAAATGATTTCGGTTTGCATAAATGGTTTTGATTATTTCGGAAATGAACTGGTTTTATATGCATGCATTAGTTTTTAAACTGATGGTATAAATGTCTTTTTGATAACTGTTTTCTAAACTTATCCTTTATTTTTGTCCACTCACAACCTTTTCTGTTTTCGATACCCTCCAGGTTGCTGCGGTGTGGGCTGTTGGTAGAGAGGGACGGAGACATCACACGCGCGATCCATGGTAGATTCTGAACGCTCTGGGAAGTCCGGAACTTTTTGACGGTTCGTTGGAAATCTCTTGTCCAGCTTACGTGTTACATGGAGGTTGGTCGTGGGTTTAGCCTTCAAGTCACGCGTAAGTTAGACGGGAGCATGACTTAGCCCTTAATCCAGGGGGATTGGGGGTGGGTCGTGTCAAATTGGTATCAGAGCAGGTTTTGTGCGCTCTACGCTAGGTTTGGTTCCTAGAGTCGTTGGTTCGTCGACTTGGGTGTTGTGATGCTACTGTGGATGTGATGTCTCGACGTGGAACAGCCTGTCATCAACCTGGACGTGATAGTGACAGTACATTCATTAGTGGTTAGTTAGCGGTGATTGTTAGTGCCAGGGTGATAGTCGCTCGATACGCGGTGCGAGGTATGACGTATGTCGGCTTAGGACCGGAGTAGTTAGCGTGTTTGGCGTTGGATATGCTCGATGGTTGGACCATATGGTCAGATGTATGCCAGCGTGGTTAACCTGGATGGTAGCTAGTGAGCTACGATTATGAGTAGGTTGGTCGGCCTGTGGGGTCCGATAGTAGCCTGTTGAGCTGGTGGTACACGTAGGCCGAGGAGGCCGGTTGACGGTGGCCTGTTGGGCTGGATGGCGATTGGGTGACGATAGTATGGACTTGTGACCATTTGATTAGATTGTTTGAGCTTGGACTTATGCGGTTACGAGTCACCGGATGCCTCGGGTAGCGGGGGTAAAGGAACCTGCTTTTAGGATTTGAGGGATTCCCCTTAGTGTTGGTAGCTAGGTATGACGACCCGAGGGGAGGTTGTTATGAGTTAATGGATGTCGTGGGTTTCGATAACCCGTATGATGAGGATAAGTTGAGAAACCCTGTTGTGAGGGCTAGCTGGTCACTGTGAGTACCTTGGTGAGAAACCCCAGAATAAGTACTTTGTGTTGGCTCATGCTAGGTTGGTATGGTCAGGTTGACCATAAGCGACTTGGGTCTACGTAGATACCGCCAGAGGCGACGAATGAGTCAGCATATGTTGACTGTTTCGGTGGTAGTTGGTGATGCTGAAGCTGGTACTTGGTGACTCCTCGAGATTAGGGATTAACAACTTCGAGGATTGTGACTGAGGAGTCTGAGGTGAGTAGTCATTGATTTAGAGTCCGAGAGTTGGTTACGCTTAGGATAGTGGTGCTCGGGGTCGAACCTCGGAAAGGTTGGGATGTGATCATCAGAAGGAGTGATGATTGACATCCTTTTGGATGTGCATAAACGGGGATAACCGACAGGCGAGTTGGTCAATAAGTTGATTTGGCTACGGACACGTAATTGTGATTCGTAGGAGTTGTTTCTTCACTGTAGTAGAGGAAGTGACATTTGGACAGTTAGTTCGGAGATGGCATACTTAAGGATGAAGTCCCATAGCTGGAATCTCGGAATCATGAAATGTTGAGATTGAGACGATGAGATGCTGTGTTTGGATTCCGAGTTGGAGTCGATTTGGGAGACTCATTGTTGGGATGTCAGGATTTATGACCCCCCCTTAATCGTGGACACTTGTGGATGTGTTCAGGAGTAGAACGATACTTGGTGACGCCGAGTGTGGCTTGTGTGGCGAACGTCTTGGGATTGTGCTGAGTTGGGTTAAGACAGGATGACTTGTGATGTCATAATTGTGGACCATTGTGAGTTCCGTTGTGGGATAACAGAAGGAAGCTGAGAATGAGTGACAATAACTAATCGATATGAGGTTATTGAAGAGAACCCACAATCTAGACGTATGGTATTCTAGATTGATTTAATTCGATGTGATGGTCTGGTGGTATGAGTTGTATGGACAAAGCATGGGATCCACTTAGGAGTGAGTGGATCGAGACTGGATCACTTCTGGCTCAAGAGCAAGGAGTTGTGGAACATGAGGATTCTAGGCAAGACAGAGGTTGGATATGTTGGACATACAGCCAAGGAGATTGCTCTGTCTTGCAGGCGTAAAAGTGGCTGGATATCTTGACCACCTTGGAGTCGTGCAGGACGTGTGTGGTCCATCTCGCATACGTTTGGGTTTTAGCTTGGATCTAGTGCTGGGTCTGCCCTGCGTACGTGATTGAGATGTGATTGGATTTCATATTGGTCGGGAAACCCAGGAAACCGGGAGATTCGGAAGTAGACTTGAGCAGGTGTTTTTGGGAAGACGTGTTGGCCTAGAATTGGATTGGACCGATGGGATTCAAGTGAAGCGTGTTTGATTCATAGTCAGGTGGTAATCAGCATGGGTACGAGGATGTTTTGTGTGCCCTGGAGATACCCTGTGAGGGTGACGGGTACACTATGGTGTTTTTGGATGGACTTTGGGTGTAGTAGAGCTCGGCTGATGCCGATGTGGTTGAATGGTGGACATACCGTAGGATGTTGTTGGAAGTACCTGAGGATGTACTCTACGAGCTGTGTTTGAGGTATTCTAAAATATCTTTGTTTTATTCAAGTTCGTAGGGTTGTTGTTGTGTGTGTTTGGTGGTAGGCACCGTGATTCTAGTTGATTGTGATTAGTGCATGTACTTGAGATGTGTTTTGATACAATTGGACGTGCATTGTAATGTTCTGGTAAGAAGTTGGTGATCGACTTAGTGCTGAGGTATGTTGTAGTTATCTTAATGAATCGGCGTCAGTTCAAGATGCTAGTTGAACTGAGTATGTGGACTGGATCAGAGTGATCTGGCTAGTTGGTAGGAGTCAGTACTGTTGTGAGCTAGACGCTCAGAGCCATGAGTGACTGGTGAGACCCTGATATTGAGATGTGTGATCATGATTAAACAGGTATGTGATAGGGTCTAGTTGCATACAGGTGGTGTAGGACGTGGATGACGGTTGGTGGTTAGTGGAACCACCGGTGGAAGGATTGGTTGAGTTACTGGTGTGAGCAAGTATGTTGTGACTCCAGTAGGGTCGGCGGGAATCGCTGACGGAAGTAACACGGATCTTGATGCATCGGAGTAGATGCTGTCTTGAGAATTATGTTTGTTGACGGCGGACTCCCACGATGTACTGGAATGTTGGTACGAGGTACGCTTGACTCGAGAAGGAGTCGGAAGTGTTGAAACTGGTAGTAGTGGTGTGGTGGGGTGTACCTAGTGTTGGTTGAGCCGTGAGTGTCGGCTGGCACCGTGATTCTAGTTGATTGTGATTAGTGCATGTACTTGAGATGTGTTTTGATACAATTGGACGTGCATTGTAATGTTCTGGTAAGAAGTTGGTGATCGACTTAGTGCTGAGCTATGTTGTAGTTATCTTAATGAATCGGCGTCAGTTCGAGATGCTTGTTGAACTGAGTATGTGGACTGGATCAGAGTGATCTGGATAGTTGGTAGGAGTCAGTACTGTTGTGAGCTGGACGCTCAGAGCCATGAGTGACTGGTGGGACCCTGATATTGAGATGTGTGATCATGATTAAACAGGTATGTGATAGGGTCTAGTTGCATACAGGTGGTGTAGGACGTGGATGACGGTTGGTGGTTAGTGGAACCACCGGTGGAAGGATTGGTTGAGTTACTGGTGTGAGCAAGTATGTTGTGACTCCAGTAGGGTCGGCGGGAATCGCTGACGGAAGTAACACGGATCTTGATGCATCGGAGTAGATGTTATCTTGAGAATTATGTTTGTTGACGGTGGACTCCCACGATGTACTGGAATGTTGGTACGAGGTACGCTTGACTCGAGAAGGAGTCGGAAGTGTTGAAACTGGTAGTAGTGGGGTGGTGGTGTACCTAGTGTTGGTTGAGCCGTGAGTGTCGGCTGGCGTGACGTTAGCGGTACCTTGGGTACGAGTTGGGAATGTGTTGACCCCAAAAGGAACGGAATGATTCGCCAGGTAGACTGAACTTGGTAAATGGTTCGTTTGGTCGAGTTAGGGTAACAGTTTGGGAACTGTCAGGATAAATTGGATTGGCAAATGATGGACACCGGGTAGGAGACCCAGGTGTGAGATTAGTTGGATTCCCCCAATAAGTTGCGGACGTACGAGATTTGGAATTTCGGGGACTAAATTCTTTAAGGGGGGAAATTGTAACGACCCGTCCCAGAAATCAGGATTAAATTAGTGGTTAATGGCGGATTAGTGAAGTTAATTGGTGATTACTTGGGTGATCTCGAACGGACGGTGCGGAATGACGATTTTACCCGAATGGGCAAAAAGGTTGACTTTTAATTCAAACAGTCAAAAGCAGGTTGGTCGAGGACTATGACGTAGTTCGAGACGTCACGAGTTCATTGACAGGTGGCACGTCTGATTCCGACATTCGAGGAGTAAGTTATTACGTTTGGAAGTTTGAGGGTATTTTGGTAATTTGGTTAAAAAGGGGTAATTTGTTGACTTTTCACATGACAAATATTTTTCACGCAATTAAAGGACCGTTAGGTAGGTCTCGATTCCCTGAGTACGATGACAGGCGGCACGCCGTCATTGGAAGTTGGACGGTTTAGTTACGGGTCTAATTATGTGAGGGGTAAAATGGTAATTTGGACATTGAAGGGCAAAATGGTCTTTTGGCAACTTGAATTATGTGAGCAATCAGATGAGGACACATGGGCTGGATGGATTGGATATTTTGGCTGAAAACCACAGAGATGAGGACATATGTTCGCTCTCCAGTGGCTTCTAGCCAACTCTCACGGGTTATCAATTTTAAAAATTGGGCTGAATCGATCAAATGGGTGAAAACAGAGACAGAGAGCAAATCGTCCATTTTCAGAGTGTGAGTCGTGTGTGAGTTCATTGTATTAGTGTGTGAGAGATCAAAAGCGTGTTGTGACTTGAGTGGTTGTGTCTTGGTGAAGGACTGAGTGAAGAAGTGTGTGAGAAGTGAGAAAAACCCAAAAAAACAGAGAAGGAAACTGTGAACCTCAATTGATCAAACCAGCCTAAATCTGACATGTGGTGGTGATTAGTGAGCTGAGAATTGACTCTTGGACGTTGAGAACCACGGTGGAGGTCATTGCGGAGAACAGATGGCAGGTAAGACACTAAAACTGCTCTGTCTTTCCTGAAATGGTTCAAATGAAAATCGATAGTTTTGGGGAGTTGTTGAGTAACACTGATGACCCTTGCAGTCGTAGAAGACTACAGTTGGAGTTAGGGACTCGAAACCGTGCCGGAGAGGCTCGTGGTGGCTGGAAACAAATAGGGGAAACCTCTATTTTTTCTGTTCGACTTTGAGAGGTATGAAATAGGGTTTCATTTTGTGTTTTAGTTAGCTAAAACAGTTCTAAATTGAAGGACAAAGCTAAGGGTGAAGGAAGGATCGAAAATGGTTTAGGAATGGTTGAAAACCGTCCCTGCTGGCTCAGTTAGACCGTGCCGGTATGGACCGGTCTGAACCGCGCTGGCTGGAGGTTGACGATGATGAACAGTGCCGCGCGTGGCTCCCTCGCTCAGCCCCTTTGGGTGGCGCATGGGGCTTCTTTTAGGGAAGTGCGCAACATGGTTTTCACTCTAATCGATGTAACGAACATTTTGGGACAAGTTTCGAGTCGATCGGACTTCATCTTGATATGTTTCGGGGTATTCGAAGGTTTTAGGGCTCGTTTAAAAATAGTTAAAAGTCGGGAAAAGTACGGTGCTTTAGTATAAGCTTAATGAAGTAGTTAGTGACCTTATTATGGGATTTGGACAGGTTCAGGAAACCTGGTGATAGTGGATTGGCCGGTAACGGCGTAAATGCACGCGTATCGAGGCAGCGGCGTAAACGGTTTGTGAGTGGACTTTGCTTTCAAACTTATGATGCATGCATAAAAGTTTTATATACCTTCTATACGTGATTTCTATGATTATGATTATGAATTTGATGATTTACTGTTTTACACGTATTTCGAGATATTTATGAAATTGCACGTTTTACGAGATACAGTTTTATGCTATGGTTTGATGATGGTTTTGATGATTTGATTTCGGGATTTGAATTATGATTTGATTTCAATGATTTCTAATGGATTTCGGAAAAGTGATTTCGGGCTTGAAGCCTAGTTCATAAAAGTGGTTTCGATAAACGTGATTTCGGGTTTTGGAATCGGATTTCAGGATGACGATTCAGGATTCGATTTTGAAACTTGAAAGTGGATTTCCGGATTTGGGTTCGGAATGGTTATTCCGGATGTCGGCTTATGGAATGATGGTTTCGGATTCGGCTTTGGAAATGGATTGTGGATATGATTCTGAATTTGGATTCGAGATGATGATTTCAGATTCGGCTTGGAATTCGAAATGGTGATTTTGAATTCAGATTTGGACATGGATGTGGAAATGGTTTTTAAATGGTTTTGGATTGGATTTGTTGGATCTAGTTATTGGGTTTAAAGACCTGGATATGATATATGACGGGGGCGGGTCCAGATTGGGTTTAAAGACCTGGATTGAGTTTAAAGACTCGGATATTGTGATTTCCCCCGTAGGCCTATTGAGTTTAAAGACTCGAGAGTTTAAAG
The DNA here is from genome assembly GCA_032719365.1 of Prinsepia uniflora. Lineage (NCBI taxonomy): Eukaryota > Viridiplantae > Streptophyta > Magnoliopsida > Rosales > Rosaceae > Prinsepia > Prinsepia uniflora. Next base: position 15,843,125 of record CM064863.1, read on the forward strand.
ACTCGGATTATATTGAGGCCTGGATTGAGTTTAAAGACTCGGGAGTTTAAAGGCTCGGATAGATCCAGCAGGTTCGATTGGTTGAAATGGATTTCAAATATGTTTTGGATTGATGATAACTTGATGATTTTCAATAATGATGGTTTTCAATAAAAGTTTTCCGATGTTTTGGGCTACGACCCAGATTATATGGATTTTGATGGTTTTTCGGCTGAGGCCCGAGATTCAAGGAAAGGAAATGATTTCGATTTGCATAAATGGTTTTGATTATCGCAGAAATGAACTGGTTTTATATGCATGCATTAGTTTTTAAATGGAGGGTATAAATGTCTTTTTGATAACTGTTTTCTAAACTTTTCATTTTTTTTGTCCACTCACAGTCTTTTCTGTTTTCGATACCCTCCAGATTGTTGTTGTGGGGGTTGTTGGTAGAGAGAGACGGAGACATCACACATGCGATCCATAATATATTATGCGTGCTCTGGGAAGTCCGGAACTTTTGGGCGGTTCGTTGGAAATCCCTTGTCCGACTTACGTGTTACATGGAGGTTGGACATCGGTTTAGCCTTCGTGTCACACGTAAGTTAGACGGGAGTATGACTTAGCCCTTAGTCCCAGAGGATTGGGGGTGGGTCGTGTCATCGAAGGCCTTGAGTGAGGTGGGATGTGTTTCTGGGGATACTCCTATAGTTCGTAGGCAGGGTAAATAGGTTATGGACAACCCTGAACTGAATTTTGGAGGGCTACTTCACGGTTGTGGGGCTAACAAGAGAGAGGCTGCTGTTTCGGGGAATATTATGGTGAATCCCAAGTCGGGAAATAGGCATGATCGAGGGGCATCAAAGGAGGTCTCTCGGTCAAAAACCAACCCCAAGAACCAGAAGGATGTGGTTCTCTCTGGTTCTATTGGCAGGCATGGTCATGCTTCTTCCCAATTGGAAAATATGGCTGCAAAAGTGGTGGAGTTGTTAGAGTTGACCCATAAAAAACAATGAGTATTCTTTGTTGGGATGTCCGGGGGCTAGGAGGCCTATGGACCCAAAGGGCCTTTCATTTTTTTTTTCAAGAACTAGAAACTGGGGTTACTGTTCCTTATGGAGACTAAGATGACTATTTTTCCAATGGATCAGATTAAATCTAAGCTGGGTGTTGCTGGAGGTTTTTGTGTTGAACATGTGGGGTTGTCTGGAGATTTAGGGGGGTGGCTATTCGTTCTTCCTCTATGTGACATATTGACGCCCTTGTAAAGAGGCTAGTGGACTAGGAGTTTCGGTTCACTAGCTTTTATGGCCATCTTAAGGTTCAGGGGCGGTGTTTTTCTTGGAAGTTATTTTGGAAGTTGAATTTTGTACCAAGGTGTCCCTGGTTCGTGGGTGGTGGCTTTAATGAGGTTGGGAATTTCTTGGAACATAGAGGGAGGTAGTTAACTAATGATAATTTCTTGGTGAATTTGTTTCGGCTCTTGAGGATTAGGGCCTTTAATCCTTGCCTTCTAAGGGTCATGTGTTTACTTGGACTAGCAGGTGGACTGGTAATGATAATGCCCGGGTCCATCTAGATCATGGTTTAACTAATGAGGCCTTTCGTCAATTGTTTCATGCTTATATCATGTTCCACTTGAACTCCTGGTCTTCTAATCATCTTCCACTTTGCTTTCATTTGAGTCCTGGCCTTCCTTTTGGCCGCCCCTCTCGGTGGTTCTTTTTTTTAGGCTGCTTGGACCAAGGTTGAAGGAAATAGGGAGATGGTTGGTAGTTCTTAGGGGGAGAATTCGGGCTTGGTAATTGCTAAGTTGGAGAGTTGCAAGTATTCATTGCATCATTGGAGTATGCATATGGTGGGTAATGTTTCCCCCTAAATTAAAAAACTCCGGAGTAGGTTGGAGGATTTCAGCAACCCTTTTCCTACTGAGGTTGAGTTGTCGGCCCAGAGAAAATTAGATAAAGATCTTGAGGGTTTGTTATCCCAGGAAGAATTAATTTGGAAGTAACAATCGTGCATTTCCTGGCTCTGTGAGAGAGTTCACAACACCAGATTTTTCCACTAGTCGACCAAAGATAGGGGTAACGAAACCATTTGAAGAGGATCTTTGATTCCGAAAACCAGTGGAAAACCACGGATGAGGGTGTAGTACATGTATTTGAGACTTATTTTAGTTAATTGTTTTGTAATTCTAACCCTATTTTCATTGAGGCTGTGATACATACTGTTGAAGCTAAGGTCCAACCTTATGACAATGTGGTACTGGATGTTGTTTTCAGCCGAGAGGAAGTGGAAAGAGCCCTATTCTAAATGTTCACGACAAAGGCCCTGATGGTGAATGGTATGTCTACCCTATTTTATCAAAAGTATTGGGATGTTGTTGGAAGTGATGTGGTGGGTTTTTATCTATCTAAGATTAATAAGAGGGTAAGTGTTTGCTCTATTAATCATGCTTTGATCTCACTTATCCCTAAGGTGGACCACCCGACTTGCATGAATAAGTTTAGGCCTATAGCTTTGTGTCGGGTTATCTATAAGATTATTTCTAAGGTCATTGTCATCAATATGAAACAAGTAATGTCTATGTTGATTTTTGATTTTCAAAGTGTTTTTGTTCCATCGAGGTTGATTACAGATCATATTGTTACTGCTTTTGAGAGTATACATGATATTAAGCAGCATGGTTCTAGTGCCCTTAAGAAGATGATTCTGAAACTTGACATGTCTAAGGCTACGATCGGGTTGAATGATGCTTATTGGGACAGATGATGCACAAGCTTGGATTTTCTTCTTCCTTTTTTTTGGCTCATAATGGATTGTGCCTCCATGGCAACTTACTATATCTAGACTCGGGGAAAGGCCGTGGGGCATATTGTACCAACTCGTGGGCTGAGGCAAGGTGATCCTATGTCCCCTTATTTATTTTTCATTTGTGATGAGGGATGTTATGCTTTACTTTCATAGGCTCAATTTCGGCAATCCCTTCATGGGATTTAAGTTGTTCTAAGGGCCTCCACCATCACGCACTTATTTTTTCAAATGACAACCTATTGTTCTGTAATGCTCAGTTCCTAGAATGCTCTTGGCTTCTATCCCCTTTGAAACAGTATGAGATGGCTTCTGGCTAGATGATCAATTTTGACAAGTTAGCTACATGTTTTATCCCATCTACTGATCTTATTTTGCATCGCCTTATTCCCAATCTGCTGGGTATCCATATTGTGGACTGTTGTAACGACTCGTCTCGAATTAAGGGATTAATTATGATTAATTAATAACTATTTAAGGATTATCATGAATAATCGGGGATTAGGCGAGTAATTACGGACAATCGGTGTAAAATGATGAGTTTGCCCATGGTTGGTGGAAAAGTTGACTTTTCACCTAGGATTCTTTTTGGACTTTGACCTATGACCTGACGTAGATCGGGACGTGACGAGTTCGTAGACAAGCTGCACGTCGAAATCGACGTCGGACGGGGAAGTTGTGGTCACGAGATTGAAATCGATTATTTTACGCCTCGAGATTTGAATTAATTAGTGCTTAAAGTTGATTGGGTGATTAATTAATTGTGGGGCCCTTGGATGAGTGACAAGTGTCACTCATCCCATTGGTGGGTGTCCCTAAATTGTGGATCTAGGTCTAATTGTGATTGGGTGGGGGTTTAAATATATTATTTTCCCTCTCTGTCTTCTCCCATTCCATTATCACCTTCATCTTTTCTTTTTCAAACCGAACACCCGCCCACCCACCATTACCTTACAATCCATCACCATGTGAGAACTTTATAGGAGACTGAGAGTGAAAGACGGTGATGGATAGTGGGGAGCTAAGAAGGACGACGATGGCTAGCACGACGGGGACAACGTCAGAGGTATGGAACCCGTAACCTGTGCTTGACCCAAATTTGGAAACCTAGTTTTTTACGTTTGTTTTGGGTTTCGATTAATCCTATCATGACCTAGGGACCAAGGCGACTCTGTGGGGATCGTTTTCGAAGGAAAATGATGGCTAAGATGGCTAGGAACGGAGCTTGAAAGTTGAGCTTACTATTCAACGATCGAAGGTGAGTTTGTGGTCTGTTTTTCATGTTTTTAATTAGGCAGATCTGTTAATGGGTTTAGAACGAGCATTTAGGAAGAAAGAGGGATGAAAATGGTTGAAAAATGGGGATTTGGGAGCCGGGTAAGGTCGCCGGTGTGCACGACCCGGTTTCAGTTATTCGGATCTGACCCGTCGCGAGGAGGAAGACGATGATGTCACCAGTGATGTCATCATGTGTCAACTATCAGGTGATGTGGCCTAATCCCAGGTTGACACGTATCATGATGTCAATTCCCAGTCAGCTTGACATGTCAGTTGTCAAGACCCGACCCTCTTCGGCGAGGACCCAACTTTAGCACGATATTGTCCGATTTAGGCCTCCTCACCCTCATGGTTTTGTTTTTGGGAGCTCACGGTGCAACTTCCCAGGGGGTCACCCATCATGGAATTGCACCAGCCTAAACTAGCTTAACTTTGGAGTTCCAACCGAACCTAAAGCCATTGAGCTCCCAAAAGGCCTCGTGCTTGATAGGTGTGTACCTACACCTTTAAGGCACACCACCAATCCCCTCCCATACCATTCCCCTCGCAGGAATGTGGGATCCTTCATCGTTCTCTCTAGGACAAGGGTTTTACATCAGTGACATGGACTAATCAGATGGTGCCACATGTCACTGACATGTCAGACACGTGAACCAATCGATGACTGACACATGGCACCCTATCAAGTCTAAAACATGTCAGACTGACAGGTGTCAGGGATGACATCATTGTTGATGTCAACATGACTTCAGCGTTGGCTGACCGTTGACCTAACCGTTAACTTTGGCTGACCGTTGACCAACGTTGACCTAGCATTGACCACGCGCATGCGGGTCTGTGAGCTCGAATTTTGAGGTGGGACTAGTGTCATTTTAAAGGTTTCGATGATCTTGATCCAATGGTGGTTCTTTCGGGTCGATCGAATATCGTTAGGTTGGTCAAATCGAGATGTTTAACCTAGGGAAGCGTGTTTAGGATGCGTTCCTGGGCTGGTACTGTTCATAGGTCTTAGGTATGACCTTATAGAGTTCGTTAGTAACCTTTGGTTTGATTTGGACAGGTCCAGATGACCAATAGATGTTGGTTTAACCCGAAGATGCTTATGGCACACGTATCGAGACACAACAAGGAAAGTCTATGAGTGGACAATTTCTTTCTAAATTGATGCATTCATAAATGTTTTATGTGTTTTATATATGTGACTTGTGATGAATATGATTGTGATATTTAGTATTTATGTATTTGCACGTATTTCGAGGTTATGATGTTTTAGGCTTGAGACCCGTCTCGTTATGATATTGATTATCGGTGGATTCATATATGGGTTTAAATAAAATGATTTTAATTTTTGAAACATGTTATCCCGGGCGTAAGGCCCCGTTGATTTATTAAAAATCGAGCTGAAGGCCCAGTTGGTTTAAAGTATTGGGTCGGGGGCCTAGTTGGTTATGATATCGGGCATGAGTCCCATTTATGGTTTATAAAATGTGATTTAGGGTTCGGAGACCCTAAATGGATTTGGATTTGGGAAATTGGATTTATGGATTTACAGTGGTTTATGGAAACGACATTTTGGGAAAAGGCCCTTTGAAAGGATTTATGAAGTATTTTCCTTAAACTATCCTTACGATATGATATCGCCCCCTTAGGTGGGTCTTTGACCTTGGTGGACCTTAGGGAGACTCGGCTGAGACTGAGGGGCAAGCGTAGCTCTAGACATGATATCTAGGATGTCAGGCATTGCCTGCGAGAGGTCATCCTACGGAGCGACCGGACCTTAGAATGACTCAAGAGCAAGATTTCTATTATTAGACTTCTGGGACGTCAGACATCTGGGATGTCAAGAATTGGTATAACTATGTTTTATCGGGTTTAAGGATTATGGATTTGGGCAGTGACCCACATATGTTTGGATTTACGGTTTTGGGTTGAGTTCCCCCGTGATTGATTTTGGGCGAAGGCCCTAATGATTTTGAGGAAGTAAATGGCTTGAATGATAAATGATTTTATTAATTTATTTTGATTTAGAGCAAATGATTGCGTTCACTGGTTTTCGAATGCATGCATGCTTTCTAGTGAATGGTATAAATTTCTTTTATGAAATGTGTTTTATTTGAATTATTTATTTTTCGTCCACTCATAGTTTTTAATAGTTTCTAATACCTTTCAGGTTGATCGCGGATGCGGGCTGTAGTAGAGACCGGGACATCACACTCCTCCACTGATTCTGGCGAGTTCTGGAAGCCCCAAAAGGGTCAAGGTTGGGGTATCCCTTATCTGGCACGTGGTGTCAAATAGGTGCATAACACATCCCACGTTAATCCCGGGGGGATTGGGATGGGTCGTGTCAACTGTCATGAGAGCTACCTGGGGTTGCCAATGGTTGTGGGCGTAGCAAAAGATTGATGTTCCGTAAAATAGGGGATGCTTTCCATAACCGATTGCAAACCTGGAACTCGAAACTTCTCTCAATTGTTTGTAAGGACGCATTGGTGAATGGAGTTACTTAGGCTTTGCCCACTTATGCTATGAGCATCTTCTACCTCCCCAAGTCACCTTGTCACCATTTGTACGCCCTAATTGCTCGGTACTAGTAGGGGAAAGCTGGTAAGCGAAGCATCCCTTGGTTGGGCGGGCTAAAGTTAAAAAACTTTGAGGCATTCAATCAGGCTATAATTGCTAAATAATGGTGGCGGCTATTGGAGTTTCCTGATTCTAGGTTGGGCCAAATACTAAAGGCACGATATTACCCTACAGGGGACTTTATGGAGCTGGGTTGGGGTCTAATCCATCTTGTATTTGGAAGGTTAATCTCTAGGGATGAAAGATGATTGGGAAGGGGCGGGTTTGTCAGATTGGCACTGGGGAACACGTTTGAGTGTTCGGAGAAAAATGGGTCCCTCAGCCTAGTCTGTTTCAGCCTTTCATGAACCTATCTTGATGTTAAGGCTCTGGTGGTCTCCTTTTTTTATTTTTTTTATTTTTGGGGGTGGCTAGAATGTGGATTGATTGTAGTAGGTATTTTGTTCAGAAGATGTGGAGGCAATTCTAGCTATTCCTATCAGTACTACTCTCTGGTTTGCTTATGAGAGGTATTGGTTTTATACAAAAGATGTTAGATATGCGGTTAAGTCGGGCTATCAGGTGGATATTGAACCCCACAGTTAGGGGTTTATCCCCAAGTTTGAGCCAATTTACTCTAACTTTCTGAGCCCAATGCAATTCCTCGTTTTTATGAGCTAAATTCAACTCATATTAAATAGTCTCCTCTTTTTCCAAAATAAATTGGGAACAGAGTTCATACGTTGACATTGAATACCTTCCAGATTAGCAGTAAGCTACTTAATCTTGAGGAACAAGTTCCCAAACACTTCCTTATTCCACGTTTTTGCCAACACGACTAAGCTCGTACAACGAGCTAACATGATTTGAGAGGGGTTACCATTAATACTTAAGGCCCAAGACTTTTTAACAACATCAGAAAAATCAGGGTGGTCTAACCACATAGCCTCAAGCTTAAAACCTCCATGTTTAAGGATGAGAGAAATCTAAAATGATAGGGCTATGGTCCGAGCCTTGAATTGGGAGGTTCCTTAGGACAAAATTAGGAAATAAACACACCCAATCAGAATTTAAAAGAGCACGATCTAAGCTTTCATAAATAATAAAGTTATTGCGATGACCATTAGTCTAAGTAAAGTGAGGTCCCTCAGTAGAAGGGGAAAAAAGATTAGCATTCTGAATAAAGGAATATCATATGGTTATTAAAAGATCTATTACCACCAAGCTTATCATCAAGAATTATAATGTTATTGAAGTCACCCATAACACACCAAGCATGATCAGTAGGTCTTAAAAGGGTGAGATTTCTCCAAAGAGCAATTTGTAAATCTTTTTGCGGATAAGCATAAACAAAGTAGCATACCAGTGCAGATTCAAATTAACATCAAACACTTTGCAATGGATAAATCTAGAATGGGACACAATAACATAAAGATTGAAAAAAAAAAAGAATTCCATAAAAGAAAGAGGCCACCACATTGTCCACTAGCTGCCACAACAAAATTACAATCAAAAGACAATTTTTTGGCAAGATTCTTAGCTTGATCAAGGCTAGCCCTTGTGTCAAGTAAAAAGAAGATGTCCAGATTACAGATTTATCTAAAAAAGCTTCATGATGACCAAAACCTAGCCGGGCACTGCCATGACATTCCAAGTAGACATTTTCATGGATTAATAGTTTGCGAGTTTGTCTCCACAAAGACTTCCAAAAGAACATAGCCATCCCAAAGATATAGAAGAAAGGAAGGAAATCTTACCCAAGCTAGCATATGAATAATGAAGGTATTGTTTGGAATAAATCCAGGAGCAGCATGAAGACGGTTAGATACAACATACGAGACCATAGTGAGGATAAGGATCCAAATTACAAACCCCATACGGATAGAATTCAAACGAGAGATGGGTGCGCCACAAAATACCAACAAACATTCCAACCACACACAAACAACAACCCCAATTGAATTTGTTTCCAAGCCTTCATTCCTGACAAAAAAAATTCCCAAATTTCTACAACCCTTTACCCGAATTGTAAAAGTGCTCATAAAAAAGGTGACTAGAGATTGCAGAAGATTCAAGAAATTCTGCAACATAGCAAAGTCACAATCCACCGAACAATCATCAAGGTGGTCGTCCTCCACGACGCAAATGACACCGGCAAGGACAGAACTCCGAAATAGGACAATTTGGGGATTCTTAACCACTACAGCTCTAATAGGTGACATGAGACTCATCGCATCCACAAGAAGCTTTATACAAACCCATAGAACCCTAGTAGCTACCTAGGTTGCACCGAAACGTCTATGGGCCTCCGTATAGCGTTTCGGATACCGATACCGGTCTGATACGCGTCCGATACGCTCATATACGTTTGAATACGGTATCGAGATTTTGGATACGATTTGTATACGCGCGTGGGCCTCTTGGATACGGTTTGGATACGATTTGGATACAGTTTGGATACGGTTCAAATACCTTTAAACCTTGTAATTTTTTTTTTTCTCTCTCTCTGTCTTTCATAATTTTTTGCTAGAGTTTGGATTTCAAATAAGAGTTCTTTGGATTATCAAGATTTATTGGTTATTTGGTGTTATTTTCTTTGATAAGCATGTGGGCTTCTTTTACTTTAGGGGAATGGGTTTATATGATTGTTTCATAGGGTTAGTGAGATTCGATTCGATTCGATTTGGAGTTGCAATAATTTAGAGGGTTAGTTTATTTCATTTTGGGATCATGGAAGTAGGACGAATTACTGAAAAGGTGAAAGCCTGGCAGTGGATTTATATGAGTAATATTTGATTTAGAGTTCAGTATTTGTCTATTTGATAATAATGATATTTGATGTGGATCTACTAATGTCTTTATTCTCTGTCTCAATTTTCTTCTGCTGTTTTATATTTTACTTTTTAAAAGTGGGATTTTAAACCAATTTCTATTTTTCATGTATGAATACTTAAGCATGTGGCCTGATGTCCATAGTCATACATTATTTTATATATCTTTATATATATGGAAGGTTTGGTTTTCGCAGAATACTGCTTTTCAGTAAGAAAAAGACGAAAATTTAGGATTCATTAAGGTGGACAGGAGGAAATGGAAGAGTCCATAGATGTGTATTCAGCTTAGTTTGAGTTCTATGTCAGTGTTAGTGTGTGATGTCCGCTAATTGTTATGATTTCATAGATTGATGTGTTGATTTTTCTTAGAATGTAAATTCCCCTTGAATCCATTACCATTTTATTCTGTAATTCATATTATACATTTGTTTCTCTGATATTGTTTATTTTTCGTATCCTTTTCGTATCGTATCCTTTGATTTTTTGGTTTTGGCGTATCGAAATATCGTGTCATATCGTATCCTCGTATCCGTATCCGTTTCGGTACAACTTAGGTAGCTACAACATGTTTGATATAAAAAAACTCATGGTTTACAAAGGAAATGAGGTCAGAGTTGACTCCAATAGGTCTAACATCCTCGGACCTAAAGTTTCCAATGGGATGAGTAGTGAAATGAAAAAATTCTTAGAGAATCCAAATTTCCAAATCTCCTTGGACCAATATTCCCAGACACATTTGGTGCTCACACAGATTTTGTGTAAACCCACTCTCCATCTCGTGACCCACAAGGTTTGGGAAATCAAATCGTGGAGTCCATGTGGGTCACGACACAACAAATTTGCCATAGCTCCCAAACTGTTCAACACACGCCAATAGCAAGTCACTAGGCGCCACTTCATCGTCTTTCCTATAGGTAAACCCAGAGCCCATCTACCAGTAAGCTGCAGAATCGAGCCACAAACCCTCAACTCAAAATCTCTAAAAATTGCCTCTCAAGACTCAACATCCCTACAGTTAACAAATCCCCAAATCAAATTTTGTTTCCACCGAACCACCCACTCAAAATGAAATGTCGACCACCAAAACTCTAGCAGAGCTAGAGAACCCCACGAACCCAACGCGAATATATATCGTTCAAAGTCATTAATTGAATTTCCCCTTGAAGCCCCTTGAATTTCCCCAGCCAATCCAAGTGACTAGCCTCACGCCCGTAAGGAGGAAGAAAAACTAAAAAGTCAACAGAGAACAACAAAGGAGAGCGGCTGCACAAAACCCTAGACCCAAGAGCAATCGAGATTATCCCCAAATTTAGCCTTCTTTCTTTCACAATCGAACCAATTGAGACAAACCAATCTCTGAAACTCACCCCACAAGCTAAGCGGTGAGACTCAAACATAACCCTCACGACTCTCTTGCATATTCGGTCTCGTTGACCAGGCGGATCCCATCTCTTACGCCACGCCAAAACGAAAGTCTAAAACCCTAGCAGAGCACTCGTACCCCTTCGACCCATTTCCTAATCCTCTTCAATATATATATATATATATATATATATATATGCATTTCTACTTTTCTAAACCTTTTTGTGCTTGTGACCACTATTCTTGTTCACAATAAGGAAAAGTTTATTTAGCAGGAACAAGAATAATGAGTATAATAGAAGCATGCAATACAGAACGGTATAGAATTAGAACATTAATGTAAATGATTGTTATTGTCATTATTTAATAATGATTATGAATCTGATAAAAATTAATTGATTACTAAAATACCTTTTTATTACTATATAGTTTATATATGATTTTTTTTACTCATTAACAGCAATAAAATAAAATAAAATAAGAGACACCATTTAGAGATGTCATGTGATTAAGATGCTAAATGATTCCTATATTCATTATACTAGATGCTAATTCATGGTGGTGGCTTGATGATGGTATTGACACCCCATCCATTTTTAAAACAAAAGAAATTATATCTTTGAACTTGTTTGGTGTTCTTAAGGTCTCTTATGTGTTAATTCCATTTGGATTTTGTTTTGAGGCAATTGATGGTGATTTCTGATGTGGCAAAAAATGATGAACTGTATAAATTTATTGTGACTAAACTTGATAAGTATTGTAAAAATTGTAGGACAACTTTGGTACATAACAAATTTAAGTAAGTAATGGGAATCATTAATGTAATGACCCAAAAATTCGGGAAATATAATTTCGGAAATTTTGAATGTAAATTTACGAATTTTCCTTTGTATGTACAAAATGTTACAGTTGAGTTTTTAATTGGAGTACTTTTTGCGAAATTTTTTTAGGATCATTACGTAGATCTTGAAATTCTGAGTCCGTAGATAGAAAGTATGTCGAAATCAGACTTCGGACAAGCTAGTTAAGGGTCTAAAATACCCAAGGGCATTTTGGTCTTTTGGGTTATGTGATGAGTCAGTAGATATATTTCAATGTGATGGTGACAAATGTCGCCATCCTATTTGGATTAGTAACACTGCCACACAAGTGTTGATGTCGTCCTCACCGTTTTCATTTGGATGAGTTGACAACAAAGGAAAAAAATAGAGAAAATTCAGAGAGAAGAAAAGAAAGGGAGAAAAAAAGAGAAGGGAGAGAAAAGGAAGAAACAAAAACAAGAAGAAAGGAACTAACCCAAAACCGAACAGCCACCGTGTACCCTAGACCGTGAATTTCAATATTTTGGACGTTTATCATCGATTCAAGGCCATCACCGTCTTCGTGGAATCCTCATGAATAAAACCATTTGAAACTCGAGGAAGAAGATGTGGAAACATGCCCATAATTAAGCTTGAGGTGGTCGTGAGCTTGTCACAGAATTCTAGGGGATCAAGATGAGGTTTTCACGAATTGAACTCACGTACTTGTTTCTGGGTTAGGAATGGATTGGGGGAATTAGAAGTTAAAAATAGGTTGATTAGGACAAAATTGGAAATGTGTCAAGAATTCGGGTCAAAACTCGGTTACAGATGTCAGGACCTACCCGGTTTCACCCCGAAAACCGAGGTCAATCCTGCTCCCGTCTGACACCCCGACACGCAACTAAAGTAAACTCACGAAAACCACCAAAATACACAGTCAGACGCAGGAGAAACTTTAAACATCCCGAAGTCAAACGTATGTACAGAGCATAGTACCAAACACAAAGGAAAGAAATCCGATAAACAAGGTACACGCACAACGAAAAATTTAAAACACTCCGGGGTTGCTCTCGCAACTTCTATGCCTCAGACGCTGCCTCGACGTCGGAACCCCGCTCTAGCTCCACGACCTGGAGGGAAATTTAAAAACAGAAGGTGTGAGTGGACCATAATAATTTAATTTCTGAAAACCATTTCATAATAAAACCAGGGTTTTAGCCCTCCGTTTTGAAATCACATGCATAACCCAGTTACTAAAAACAATTATAAATCACGTAAAGATCATCATAAAAACATTTGCAGAATCATTATAAAAACAGTTATAGAAATCATATCATAAGCATCAAAAAACCGTATCGTAAAACATAAATACCAAGCCATCATAATCCGATCAAACCTGCTGGATCTATCCGAGTCTTTAAACTCCCGAGTCTTTAAACTCAATCCAGGCCTCAATAATATCCGAGTCTTTAAACTCCCGAGTCTTTAAACTCAACAGGCCTACGGGGGAAATATCAATATATCCGAGTCTTTAAACTCCCGAGTCTTTAAACTCAATCCGGGTCTTTAAACCCAATCCGGGCCCGTCCCCCGTCAATCAATATTCGAGTCTTTAAACCCAATATCCAGATCCAGCAAATCCAATCCAAAACCGTTTGAAAACCATTTCGTAATCCACATCCAAACCCGAATCCGAAATCATCGGTCTGAAGTCCTTCCGGCGTCCAGAACCATCATTCCGAACCCAAATCCGGAATTCTACTTTTCAATTTCAAAACCAATTGAAAACCCCAAAACCATGGCCTTATACTCAGAAATCGACATTCCTCGTAAAACGTGCCAATTACGTTATTTATCAAAAACCGTGCAATTAAGTAAAACCAACATAGCATATTCAACAATCATGAAACCATATATAAAACCATAAAACAATTATAGAAAAACAGTTATGCATGCTCGAGTTTAGAGAAGGGGTCCACTCACAGATACCGGGCACGTCACTCGCGTCCCGTACGTTCCGTACGTTCCTCAGCTTCCTCGGGAAGTCCTGAACCTGTCAACCATCACCCAAGAGCGTTACTAACACGTCTACGAAAATCCACCTAATTTCCCCCAAAAATTCCCGGGTCCTAAACGTAACGAACCGGAACCCTACACCTTCAACCTCGCGGAACTACTTCGATTCGACGTCCGAACAACCCGAAACCAATTCCAATAGACTCGTCACAACACCTAGACCAAAAACCATGTTGGCCGTTTTCCCAACCGCCGCCGAACGCGCCCCCACGCGCCGCCCAAAGTGGCTGCGCGTGGGCCTCACATGCCTGCTACAGTGTCCTCGTCTACCTAGAGTCGACCGGTTCGACTGTACTGAACCGGCGTTCCCGGTTCTCCGCCGTCCCGTCTCCGTTTCCTCTCCTTTCTTCACCATCTTCACCGTTCAGTCCTAAGCAATCCCTTCCACTCACTCAAACACCTCGACACAGCCCCTATGTCGTCGACTCAAGCTCGAACAAAAAACCCGAACAACCCCTGTTTCACGATCCGTCCACCCAGACCTTCCCCCATCACGGCGACCACCGTAGACTGTTCCTAGGAATTCACTGATGCTCACCCAACTCACCAAGTCCCTCGACTCACACTCCAAACCCACGATTCTCAGTTTGAAACTCGACGGCAAAACAGAGCACAAAGAAAAGGTTGAGGAATTACCTGCACACCGACCACCACCGTGAGCTCAGTCGTGAAGACACGACTCCTCCAGTCCACCTTCAGCCTCTGGACACCTCCACCAGCCTCGATTGGCCCCTTACACGGCAGCACCACCACTCAACCCCTCTCTGTTTTCTGTACCTCACACCTCACACACACCAATTCCTTCACAATTCTCGCTCAGCTTCACTCAGCAGCCCTCACTTACACTCTCACACACTCCGCAAAACACACGGACACTCCACATCGCCTTCACCTGCTCGATTTTCTCTCAGCCTCACTCTGTCTCTGTTTCTCCCAAAAACACGGTTACACCGCCCAAATTATTGGACCCGTGAGAAATCCTAGAACCCTCTAGCTCTCTTACACGTGTCAAAATCCTAAAACTCCTCTCACAAGTGTCCCAAATCACAACCATCCACTTGTCCCCATCTGTTGCACAAATCCCCAGACAACCAAAAGACCAAAATACCCTTCTTTGAACCCAAAATTACCATTTTACCCTTAACGTTTTAGACCCGTAACTTGCCCGTCCTAAGTCCAATGAATACGTGCCTCCTGTCGTTAAACTCAGGAGTACAAGATCTATCTAACTGTCCCAGGTCAACGTGTCAAAACCCGGTCGTACGAAAAGTCAACTTTTCCCCCTAGTTTAACCAAATTACGAAAGTGCCCTCAACATTCCGATCATCATAACTTCCTCCTCGGATGTCGGAATCGGGCGTGTCACCTATCTACGGATTCGTGACGTCCCAAACTACGTTACGGTCATTGGTCAAAGTTGTTTGAACCTGAAATGACCAACTCGATGAGACTCGCTGGGGGTTCTAGGATCAGCCGCGTGATGTCTTGGGCCTGCTAGGGGCGTTGCTGTTCGACAGGGATCCTGCAAAGACTAGACACCGGTGTGGTGCCGGCCAAAGGGGATCCGATGCCTAAGTTAGTATCTGAGTGCCGAGAGGCAAGTAAATACAGTGCTCTGGATCGGTTCTGAACGTCTTACCTTTGTGAAGGGTTTCAGGGTCTTTATAGTAGTCATAGCTGCTGCAGTTGGGCTACTGTTCCGGTAGGTGAGCCACTGTTCCGGAGTAGGTTGTGCCTTGTGGCTGTGAGTCGTCTGACAAATTATGGATATCCGGGGGAGGCGCTAGCTGGAGTCCCAACCTGCCTCCGTCAGGGAGTTGGTAGGGCAGAACTGGTTAGGTGACTATCGCGGCCAGCTGTCATCTGTTCATTGTCAGATGCCGAGTGGCGAGTCTGCAGTTTGGTGCCGATCGGCAGGCCGTAGGCCGTGAGGGTGCCGATCAGGTAATCGCTCGGCGGCCTTCCTGTCCTGGCGGGTCCTGTGCTAGGGTGGTCGGTCGATATGGTATCAACAAAAGTCCATTTGACCGCCCGAACTAAAAGTCAACATTTTACCCAACCTAGGGGCGAAATCGTCATTCTACGCTAACGACCCTATCGAGACCAACTAACCACAGATTAAGCTCACTAATCCTTCACTAATTACCGTCTTAACCCTAATTCCCGGGATGGGTCGTGATAACCTTCCCTCCTAAAAAGAATTTCGTCCCTGAAATTCCATAGCTCGTTCCCAACACTAGGGGTCTCCTACCCGGTAATCCACACTAATTCAACAAAAACTTCTCCTGGGTTTCCTATCTATCATCTCCACCTTGGGTATTTCACACCATTCCCCAACTACCAGTTTACCACGTCTAACCCTCTCTCAGTCCCACGAAAACTTTATGGTGTACGCAAGGGAAACTCTATGAACAGAAAACAAAGGTATTTTAAAATACCTCATATAGAGTACCCAACAGAATTCATAGAGTACATCCCCACGTACTACCACCGACACTTTCTGGAACCAACTCAAATCCTAACCCAGAACAATCTAGTCCAAACAGGAACTCCTACCTACTGGCTCACTCCCTCGGCTGCTACTTCGACCATTTGTCGGATAAATCTACAAAGTTCTAAAGGCAAACTCTAGATTGTGGGTTCTCTCATTCAATAACCTCATATCGATCAGTTATAGTCACTTATTTCCCTTCTCTTCCGTCATCCTTCAACGGAACTCACCGTAAACTGTAACCTCGTCACTCCAGGTCACCTAGGGAAAATCCCAGACTCTACCCCGAGATCCAACAACAAAGTAGGTACAACACAACCAAGAATAGTAAAAGTACTTGTCCCCGCACCTGGTGCCGACTGAACCTCCTGCTGAGTCATCGTAAACACTCGGGCCTGGGGTCCTGAAGATCTACCACGTCCCCTCGAACTCCTAGTGGCACCACCACCTCCTCTAGCTCCCGCTGTCCTTGACGTTGTACTCTGTCCGGGCTCCGCCGCTCCTCGGCCTACACCACCTTCCTGTGGCAACAGGGGACACTCACGTCGGAAGTGACCTCGCTCCCCACAGTAGAAACACACATCCCGATCGGGACCACTAGTCGGCCTCCCTGTAGATGCAACAGACGTCGCACTAGCTTGCGGAGTCGGCTGTGCTCGGTAACCACGGAATCCCGAACTCTGGAAACTACCAGGTCTACCAAAACGATCATCGCCCGACGACGATGCTCCACTGAAGTTACCCCTCTTCGGTACCCTCTGACTCGAAGATCCAGGTAAAAGTGGCTCCCGACGTCGCACCGGCAAGCTAGCCTCAACCCTCACCGCAGCGTCGGACAACTCTCGGAGGGTAGTAAACGATCCAGCCATCACTATGGCTCGAATCTCACCTCGTAGGTCCAACTCAAAACTATGGCACTTCTCGGCTTTAGTAGCCACAAACGCAGGAGCAAACCGAGACAACATCTGAAACTTCTGTTCGTACTCAGCCACACTCAGATTCCCCTGTTGGAGCTGCAGAAACTCAGCCTCCTTGGCATCTCGGAAAGAACGAAGGTAATACTGGTCTAGGAACCTCTCCCGAAACGTCTCCCAAGTCACAGTGTGGGCGTCCCAACCAGACAACTCGAGGGTATACAACCACTCGTACGCCACACCGTCCAGTAAGAAAGTAGCCAATAACACTCGATCCTCCGGTGGGCAATGCATCACTGCAAAGATCCGCTCAAGTCTTGTGATCCACCTCTGGGCTTCCTTAGGATCTGCCCCACCACTAAAAGTAGTAGCCCCGAGCCGTTGGGCTCGCTCAATCGTAGAGACCCGATCTTGGAAGCAAGAACGGTGAGCCAGACCCGTGAGCTTAAGAAGCAAGATCGGTGAGCAAGACCCGTGAGCGTGGAAATGTAAGATCGGTGAACGATCCCACATCGCTCGAGGAGGGAAAGGTGAAGTACCTTATATGTGTGGGCACGTATCTATCTAGCATGAGGCCTTTTGGGAGATCAGTGGCTTTGGGGGGATTGGAACCCCAAAGTTAAGCGAGTTGAGGCTGGTGCAATCCCATGATGGGTGACCTACTGGGAAGTTGTACGTGAGCTCCCGAAAACAAAACCGTGAGGACTGGGTCCAAAGTGGACAATATTGTGTTAGATGGGTCGGGTCGTGACAACAGACCCATGGATCGCCCCGATAAAAAGCTAAAGTCAATGCTGACATGCCTTGCTAACATGATGCCATGTGTCAGGACCCGTCCTAAATCCCTTGGTATTAGCGTGAGACGTGCCTACTCCTGTCTGACACGAAGTGTCAGACCAGGGATATTTCTGTCATTTGCCCAACCGGGGTTATCAGAGGACGCCAGGATCCGAAGGAGGAATGTGATGTCTCTTCTATGCTAAAGTCTGCATCCGCGATCAACTTGAAGGGAATTCAAAATACAAAAGCTGTGAGTGGACAAAACCAAAGTTTTATAAAAATATTTCATAAAATGTAACAACCCGTACCTACGGGAAGGGTAAAAAATGTAATTTTTGTGAAGTTTTGTAAAAAGGACGATTTTGCCCTTGTGAATAGTAAACGAAAAGTTGACTTTTTGTACTATCGATTGGATGAGTGTTAGCCTTTGACCGTGACGTAGGTTAGGACGTCACGAGTCCGTAGACAGGCGGCAGGTTCGATTCGGACAACCGGAGGAAAAGTTATGATGTACGGAAGGTTGGGGGCGTTACCGTAATTTTAAGTTAAGAGGGGAAATGTTGACTTTTTGGAGGATTTGTGGTTTTCACGTAGACCGAGGACCATTGGATAGGCCTCGACGTCTTGAGTTCAACGACAGGCGGCACGCTGTCATCGGACGTCGGACGGAAAAGATACGGGTCTGGAAAGTCTAAGGGCAAAATGGTAATTTTGTGCAGGAGGGGCAATTTGGTCATTTTCCCTCAGCCCAATCAGATAAGGGCAAGTGGCAGATATTTTTGGGCTGGCCTATAGCTGGTGGACACGTGGTGAGAAGCCAGAGGCTTCTGGAGGTGTCTAAAGTGTGCACGGCCACACTTGGTCATTTTTGAACCGTGCACAAGTTCGAAGGAAACTGAAACAGAGAGAAGATTGGGGTGAGGCGGTGATCAATTTGGATGCTAGGGAGAGTGAAGTGTGAGTCGAGAGAGAGACAGTGAGGTACGGAGGAGCAGGTGATCGTGGTCTGGTGGTGCAACCGTGCACGGAGGCGACGGGGTGGACTGTTAGATAAGTGGAAGAAACAGAGGAGGCCGTGGACGGTGGTGGCTGTTGTGTGGTGTGGTGGACGGATTCAAGGCACTAGGAGACTCAGGAGGTTTAGGGGAGTCCCACGAGCACCGTGGTGGGTGACGGTTCTCACGGCGGCGCCGGAATCGAAAGGTAATTTCTTTTACCCTGTTTTTTTGTGGATTTTCATTTGAAGAGTCGTGGAGTTGGGCTTAGAGTCGAGGGATTAGGAGGTCAGGGTGTTGTGCAGGGAGGTCTTAGGATTGGTTTGTGATGGCTGCCGTGACGGGGGCGTACACGGCGGGGCTCAGTCGACGGCGAGTACCCAAGACTCTGTTTTTGGCCGTGACTTCAAACTTGAAGTCGTGGACTTCGGGGATGAATCGATGGATTCTGTGAGTTGGGTAGGACTAAGTAGGGTCCTAGGAAGGTGCTGGTATCACCACCGTGAAGGGGGAAGCAGTGGACGGCCGGGAAGGAAAACAGGGCTCACGGGCAGTGGTTTTCGAGGTTGAAGACGAGGGGTCTCAGGCCGTGATTTCTGGATTTTAGGACTGGGTTTGGTTGCAACGGACTGGACGAAGCTAATGGAATTGAAATGGGGAAGAATGGTGGAGGAACGGAGGAGAACCGGTCACGCCGGTTCGACACAGTTGAACCGGGTGACTCGAGGTTGAAGATACACTGTAGCAGGCGCGTGAGGCCCACGCGCAGCCACTTTGGGCGGCGCGTGGGGGCGCGTGGGGAGGAATCCGGTCAAGCGTCCAACATGAGTTTAGCCCTAAATGTCCTAAGGAATCCAATGGTACAGTTTTCGGGTTAATCGGACGGTGTTACAGAATGGTTCGGGAATCCGTACGGTTTAGGGTTTCAGATTAAAATATGATTAAATTCCCGAAAAATTGGAGAAAATAGGGAAGGTATCCTTGATGTTATTGTGACCCTATTTGGTATCTATTGATAGGACGGGAGACACCAGAGACGGTGGAGGAGCGCACGGAGCGCGAGTGACGTGTTGTAAACTGTGAGTGGACTCTTTCTTACTTCCGAGCATGCCAAACTGTTTTACTTACTGTTTTATGATTTCTATGTGTGTTTTTATGTCCTGATGATGATTATACTTGATTGAGATGTTTGCACATTTTTCGAGACGTTTTCGGGATTTTGCACGTTTTTCGAGGAAACGTTTTCTGATGATAGGCAAATAGGTTGTGGAATATGATTTTGGAATTTTCCTATGGTTTTGTTATGAACATGAATCTTTTTCCGGATTTGGGTTCGGGATGTCGGTTCTGAACGCCGGAAGGGCTTCGAACCGGGGATTTCGAATTCGGATTTGGCGATGGATTTTGAATTGGTTTTACACTGGATATGGATTGGATTTGCTGGATCTGGATATGTGTTTAAAGACCCGGATTGATACTGATGGGGGACGGGCCCGGATTGAGTTTAAAGACTCGGGAGTTTAAAGACTCGGATATTACGATATTACCCCCATAGGCCTATTGAGTTTAAAGACTCGGGAGTTTAAAGACTCGGATTTATATGTGAGGCCTGGTTGAGTTTAAAGACTCGGATAGGTCCAGCAGGTTTGATCGGGTTATACTCTGGTTTCTTATGATGTTTTATAGTGTATCTGTTTCTTATGATTGGTTTCATAGTGTTTCTGTTTCTTATGATGTTTCATATTAAGACTTTTCTAATACTTCATTGGCATGCCTGGTTTTAAACCGGAGGGAACAAATGATTTTATTTCCTTACTTTGATTTGCTGGTAAACGGTTTTAAAACTTTCATTCCTTTTAGTCCACTCACATCTTTTGTTTTTAATTTCCCTCCAGGTCGTGGTGATAGCGCTGGGGTGAACGTTGAGGCAGATATCGAGGCATAGGGCTTCTGACGTTCTTCCGTTGCGGACTTAGACTTGTAGGACTTTTGGTGCCCATTTTGTAGAACTATGCTCTGGTTTACTGTTGTATATTTACTCCTTCGTCTGATGGTTATGCTTATAGTTGTATTAAGTTTATTTTTGGTGTTGTAAGTGTGATTGTCAGACGGGAGCAGGGTCCATCCCGAGTATCGAGGTGATATTTGGGACGGGTCCTGACAATTGGTATCATAGCGTAGGTTGTGTCAATTTGTGTTAGGTCTAGGTTGTTATACTAACTCTATGCCTCTTTCAGCGTACGATTGATCATGCCTCCGAGACGTGAACCCCCTCCACGACCTGAAGATGAAGCGGCGAGAGGGACTGAGAGCGCTTCGATCGAGAGAGCCCAGAGGCTTGGGGCTACTACGTTCAGCGGTGGGGCTGATCCCGAGGAAGCTCACCGGTGGATCACCCGACTAGAACGTATTTTTGGGGTGATGCACTGTCCTCCCGAGGATCGGGTATTGTTAGCCACTTTTCTGTTGGATGGAGCTGCCTACGAGTGGTGGTACACGCTGGAACTGTCCGGCTGGGATGCACATACCGTGACCTGGGAGACTTTCCGGGAGCGGTTTCTAGATCAGTACTATCCCCGTTCTTTCAGGGATGCGAAGGAAGCGGAATTCCTTCACTTGAAGCAAGGAAACTTGACAGTTGCTGAGTATGAGCAGAGGTTCCAGATGCTATCTCGTTTTGCTCCGGCATTTGTGGCGACTGAGGCGGAGAAGTGCCGCCGGTTTGAGTTGGGCCTCCGGGGAGAGATCAGGGCCATAGTGACAGCCGGCTCTTTTGCTACATTCCGGGAGTTGTCTGATGCTGCTGTCAGGGTGGAGGCCAGTTTACCTGCTCGACCACAGTATTCGGGCAGTGTTCGACGCCGAGAGCAGTCATTTCCAGGAGCATCGAGTCAGAGGCCCCCGAAACGGGGTAATTTTGGTGGATCACTATCGGCTGGTGGAGCCCGGTATGGCAGACCAGGCAGTTTCCAGGGCTCAGGATTTCGAAGAGCTAGGTCACAGCCGACTCCTCAGGCGAGTGCGACTTCAGTGGCTTCTACAGGGAGGCATACCGGTGGACCCGGTAGGGACACTTGCTTCTATTGTGGGGAGCGAGGACATTTCCGTCGGGAGTGCCCATTGTTAGCTCCGGAGGGTGGAGCAGGCAGAGGTGCAGCAGAACCCGGGCGGAGTACTGCTTCAGTATCAGGGGCGGCAGGCCCTAGGGGTGGCGGTGGTGCCACGAGCAGTTCCAGAGGGCGCGGTAGGTCATCGGGACCTCAGGCGCGAGTTTTTGCGATGACTCAGCAGGAGGCTAGGTCAGCACCGGGAGTGGTGACAGGTACACTCACCATACTTGGTCACACTGTTTTTACTTTGATAGATCCCGGGGCTACCCATTCATTTATAGCTCGGAGTTGTAGTCTGGTTAAGGAGAGGGAGGTGTCTACTTTGGATTGTGCGTTAGGAGTGAGTACACCTACTGGGGAGGTGTTGGTAGTGACTCAGGTTTTGAGAGAGTGTCCGGTAATGGTAGGCCAGGTGGAGTTACTGGCAGATTTGTTACTCTTGGACTTACGGGACTTTGATGTGATCTTGGGTATGGACTGGTTGACGAGACATCATGCTTCTATCGAATGTTTCGATAGGAGAGTGACTTTTCGGAGTCCCGGATTATTAGAGACTACATTTCAGGGGGATCAGCGTGCACTTCCTACGGGAGTTATTTCGGCACTCGAGGCTAGTAAACTGTTACGTAAGGGGTTCCAGGGTTATTTAGCTCATGTGGTGGATACGCGTGCTACGCCAGAGAGGGCGGAGGATATACCAGTGGTACGGGAGTTTCCCGATGTTTTTCCCGAGGAGTTGCTAGGACTACCCCCACACCGAGATCTTGAGTTTACGATTGAGCTTCTACCAGGCACACAGCCTATTTCTCAGACTCCTTACCATATGGCACCTGCCGAATTGAGGGAACTTAAGGCCCAGTTGCAAGAGTTGGTCGATACGGGATTCATTCGACCGAGTATGTCACCTTGGGGAGCACCTGTTTTGTTTGTCAAGAAAAAGGATGGAGGATTGAGATTGTGTGTGGATTACAGGCAACTGAATAAGGTAACTATTCGGAATAAGTACCCCCTGCCCCGGATTGATGATTTGTTTGACCAGCTCAAGGGAGCACAGTATTTCTCGAAGATTGATCTTCGCTCCGGCTATCACCAGTTAAGGGTTAAAGAGGAGGATATACCGAAGACAGCTTTCCGGACCAGGTACGGTCACTATGAGTTTGTGGTGATGCCTTTTGGTTTGACTAATGCCCCAGCAGCTTTTATGGACCTTATGAACCGAGTGTTCCGGCCCTACTTGGATCGTTTTGTGATTGTTTTCATTGATGATATTTTGGTGTATTCGAAGAGTGCGAAGGCGCATGAGAAACATCTGAGGATCGTGCTTAAAACGTTGAGGGAGCATCAGTTGTATGCGAAGCTCAGTAAGTGTCAGTTCTGGTTGACCAGTGTTGGATTTCTTGGCCATGTGATTTCGGCCAAGGGCATTCGTGTGGATCCTCAGAAAGTTGAGGCGGTAGCCAATTGGGAACAGCCTAAGACGGTGACGGAAATCCGGAGTTTTCTGGGTTTGGCAGGGTATTACCGGCGTTTTATTGAGGGCTTTTCTATTCTTGCAGCACCGTTGACGAGGTTGACACGGAAGGGAGTTCGGTTTGAGTGGGATGAGAACTGTGAACAGAGTTTCCAGGAGCTTAAAAGGCGGTTAACATCTGCTCCTGTGTTAGCCCTTCCAGATGATAGTGGGGAGTTCGAGGTGTACAGTGACGCTTCTTTACAAGGTTTGGGTTGTGTCTTGATGCAGCACGGGAAAGTGATTGCTTACGCTTCCCGGCAATTGAAACCCCATGAGGTGAACTACCCTACACATGACTTGGAATTGGCTGCGGTGGTTCATGCATTGAAGATTTGGCGACATTACTTGTACGGTGAGAAGTGCAGGATCTTCACGGACCACAAGAGTTTGAAGTACTTGTTCACTCAAAAGGAATTGAACCTCAGACAGCGCCGTTGGTTGGAGTTACTTAAGGACTACGACTGTACTATTGAGTATCATCCAGGGAAGGCTAATGTGGTAGCCGATGCTTTGAGCAGGAAGTCAGCTGGATCCTTGTCGCATCTGAGGACAGTACGGTTACCTTTGCTGGTTGAGCTCCGTAGGTTGGGAGTAGAGTTGACTGTGGATGATCAGGGAGCACTCCTAGCGAGTTTCCATGTGCGACCCGTTTTGATTGACCAGGTGATTGATGCTCAGTTTGAGGACCCTATTCTGGGCATCATTCGGATTGAGGTCAAGGCTGGAGAAAGACAGGATTTTGAGATCCGTGAGGATGGAGCCTTGGTTAAGAATGGACGGTTGTGTGTACCTGAGGATGAAGTTTTGAAGAAGGTGATACTAGATGAGGCTCACTGTTCAGCTTATGCGATGCATCCTGGTGGGACCAAGATGTATCGTACACTTCGAGAGCATTACTGGTGGTCAGGGATGAAACGTGAAATTGCAGAGTATGTCAGTAGATGCTTGATTTGTCAACAGGTAAAAGCCGAGCGGGAGAGGCGTTATGGAGCAATGCAACCTTTGCCGATTCCCGAGTGGAAATGGGATCACCTGACTATGGATTTTGTGTTCAAGCTTCCGAGAACACCGAAGGGACACGATGGTGTGTGGGTTATTGTGGATCGACTTACGAAGTCTGCTCATTTCTTGCCAGTACGGGAGAACTTCAGGTTGGAACAGTTTGCACAGTTGTTTATTAATGAGATTATTCGATTGCATGGGACTCCGGAGTCGATAGTATCTGATAGAGATCCGAGATTCACTTCTCGATTTTGGCAGAGTTT
This sequence comes from Prinsepia uniflora, assembly GCA_032719365.1. Lineage (NCBI taxonomy): Eukaryota > Viridiplantae > Streptophyta > Magnoliopsida > Rosales > Rosaceae > Prinsepia > Prinsepia uniflora. The sequence continues at coordinate 15,867,898 of CM064863.1, forward strand.
ACAGGAAGCTTTTGGGACTAAATTACACTTCAGTACTGCTTTTCATCCTCAGACTGATGGGCAGTCTGAGCGGACTATTCAGATTCTCGAGGATATGATGCGAGCTTGTGTGCTTCAGTTTCAGGGTACTTGGGAATCACATCTGCCTTTGATGGAGTTCGCTTACAATAATAGTTTTCAGGAGAGCATTGGGATGGCTCCTTACGAGGCTTTGTATGGGCGGCAGTGTCGGACTCCATTGTGTTGGACTGAAGTTGGTGAGAGGAGGTTGACTACTTCTGAACTGGTGGAGCTTACTCAGGAAAAAGTGGCATTGATTAGGGATCGATTGAAGGCAGCGCAGGACCGCCAAAAGAGCTACGCTGACCGTAGGATCAGGGATTTGGAGTTTGCTGTTGGAGACTGGGTTTTCCTGAAGCTATCTCCTTGGAAAGGAATTGTACGATTTGGCAGACGAGGGAAGTTGAGTCCTCGTTACATTGGACCGTATGAGATCTTGGAGCGGATTGGTCCTGTAGCTTATCAGTTGGCCTTACCAGCAGATTTAGAAAAGGTACATAATGTCTTTCATGTTTCTATGCTTCGGAAATATATTCGAGATGATTCGCATGTTTTAGAAGCACAACTAGTGGAACTGAGGGAAGACTTGAGTTTTGAAGAGCAACCTGTTGCAATCTTGGATCGGAAGGATAAAGTGTTGCGAAGGAAGACGATTCCCTTAGTGAAGGTATTGTGGAGAAATCATCAGGTCGAAGAAGCTACTTGGGAACCCGAGACCTTGATGCGGGAACAGTACCCTTACTTATTTCACTGAATTTCGGGGACGAAATTCTTTTTAGGGGGGTAGATTGTAACAACCCGTACCTACGGGAAGGGTAAAAAATGTAATTTTTGTGAAGTTTTGTAAAAAGGACGATTTTGCCCTTGTGAATAGTAAACGAAAAGTTGACTTTTTGTACTATCGATTGGATGAGTGTTAGCCTTTGACCGTAACGTAGGTTAGGACGTCACGAGTCCGTAGACAGGCGGCAGGTTCGATTCGGACAACCGGAGGAAAAGTTATGATGTACGGAAGGTTGGGGGCGTTACCGTAATTTTAAGTTAAGAGGGGAAATGTTGACTTTTTGGAGGATTTGTGGTTTTCACGTAGATCGAGGACCGTTGGATAGGCCTCGACGTCCTGAGTTCAACGACAGGCGGCACGCTGTCATCGGACGTCGGACGGAAAAGATACGGGTCTGGAAAGTCTAAGGGCAAAATGGTAATTTTGTGCAGGAGGGGCAATTTGGTCATTTTCCCTCAGCCCAATCAGATAAGGGCAAGTGGCAGATATTTTTGGGCTGGCCTATAGCTGGTGGACACGTGGTGAGAAGCCAGAGGCTTCTGGAGGTGTCTAAAGTGTGCACGGCCACACTTGGTCATTTTTGAACCGTGCACAAGTTCGAAGGAAACTGAAACAGAGAGAAGATTGGGGTGAGGCGGTGATCAATTTGGATGCTAGGGAGAGTGAAGTGTGAGTCGAGAGAGAGACAGTGAGGTACGGAGGAGCAGGTGATCGTGGTCTGGTGGTGCAACCGTGCACGGAGGCGACGGGGTGGACTGTTAGATAAGTGGAAGAAACAGAGGAGGCCGTGGACGGTGGTGGCTGTTGTGTGGTGTGGTGGACGGATTCAAGGCACTAGGAGACTCAGGAGGTTTAGGGGAGTCCCACGAGCACCGTGGTGGGTGACGGTTCTCACGGCGGCGCCGGAATCGAAAGGTAATTTCTTTTACCCTGTTTTTTTGTGGATTTTCATTTGAAGAGTCGTGGAGTTGGGCTTAGAGTCGAGGGATTAGGAGGTCAGGGTGTTGTGCAGGGAGGTCTTAGGATTGGTTTGTGATGGCTGCCGTGACGGGGGCGTACACGGCGGGGCTCAGTCGACGGCGAGTACCCAAGACTCTGTTTTTGGCCGTGACTTCAAACTTGAAGTCGTGGACTTCGGGGATGAATCGATGGATTCTGTGAGTTGGGTAGGACTAAGTAGGGTCCTAGGAAGGTGCTGGTATCACCACCGTGAAGGGGGAAGCAGTGGACGGCCGGGAAGGAAAACAGGGCTCACGGGCAGTGGTTTTCGAGGTTGAAGACGAGGGGTCTCAGGCCGTGATTTCTGGATTTTAGGACTGGGTTTGGTTGCAACGGACTGGACGAAGCTAATGGAATTGAAATGGGGAAGAATGGTGGAGGAACGGAGGAGAACCGGTCACGCCGGTTCGACACAGTTGAACCGGGTGACTCGAGGTTGAAGATACACTGTAGCAGGCGCGTGAGGCCCACGCGCAGCCACTTTGGGCGGCGCGTGGGGGCGCGTGGGGAGGAATCCGGTCAAGCGTCCAACATGAGTTTAGCCCTAAATGTCCTAAGGAATCCAATGGTACAGTTTTCGGGTTAATCGGACGGTGTTACAGAATGGTTCGGGAATCCGTACGGTTTAGGGTTTCAGATTAAAATATGATTAAATTCCCGAAAAATTGGAGAAAATAGGGAAGGTATCCTTGATGTTATTGTGACCCTATTTGGTATCTATTGACAGGACGGGAGACACCAGAGACGGTGGAGGAGCGCACGGAGCGCGAGTGACGTGTTGTAAACTGTGAGTGGACTCTTTCTTACTTCCGAGCATGCCAAACTGTTTTACTTACTGTTTTATGATTTCTATGTGTGTTTTTATGTCCTGATGATGATTATACTTGATTGAGATGTTTGCACGTTTTTCGAGACGTTTTTGGGATTTTGCACGTTTTTCGAGGAAACGTTTTCTGATGATAGGCAAATAGGTTGTGGAATATGATTTTGGGATTTTCCTATGGTTTTGTTATGAACATGAATCTTTTTCCGGATTTGGGTTCGGGATGTCGGTTCTGAACGCCGGAAGGGCTTCGAACCGGGGATTTCGAATTCGGATTTGGCGATGGATTTTGAATTGGTTTTACACTGGATATGGATTGGATTTGCTGGATCTGGATATGGGTTTAAAGACCCGGATTGATACTGATGGGGGACGGGCCCGGATTGAGTTTAAAGACTCGGGAGTTTAAAGACTCGGATATTACGATATTACCCCCATAGGCCTATTGAGTTTAAAGACTCGGGAGTTTAAAGACTCGGATTTATATGTGAGGCCTGGTTGAGTTTAAAGACTCGGATAGGTCCAGCAGGTTTGATCGGGTTATACTCTGGTTTCTTATGATGTTTTATAGTGTATCTGTTTCTTATGATTGGTTTCATAGTGTTTCTGTTTCTTATGATGTTTCATATTAAGACTTTTCTAATACTTCATTGGCATGCCTGGTTTTAAACCGGAGGGAACAAATGATTTTATTTCCTTACTTTGATTTGCTGGTAAACGGTTTTAAAACTTTCATTCCTTTTAGTCCACTCACATCTTTTGTTTTTAATTTCCCTCCAGGTCGTGGTGATAGCGCTGGGGTGAACGTTGAGGCAGATATCGAGGCATAGGGCTTCTGACGTTCTTCCGTTGCGGACTTAGACTTGTAGGACTTTTGGTGCCCATTTTGTAGAACTATGCTCTGGTTTACTGTTGTATATTTACTCCTTCGTCTGATGGTTATGCTTATAGTTGTATTAAGTTTATTTTTGGTGTTGTAAGTGTGATTGTCAGACGGGAGCAGGGTCCATCCCGAGTATCGAGGTGATATTTGGGACGGGTCCTGACATAAAAGACCTTTATGCCCTTCATTAAAAACATATGCATGCATTCAAAAATCATTTCTAGGGTTCATGCTCGGTCCCCATAAACCGTCATGAACCATCAAACCATTTGGGCCTTGTCCCAAAATCTGTAAATCAATACATGGGACCTCCGCCCCAACCAAAACACGTGGAAACTCGTCCCAAATCCAGCTCATATGGGTCTCAGCCCAAAATCAATACGCGTGGGTCTCTGCCCAACACTGTCTTAGTGAAAATTCGTACACATATACGTACATACATATATAACCCATCCTAGGCACTTCCTAAGAAGATGCCAACTCGGGGCACACAGCCCCTAGGGAACTCATCCCCGATATAAGTCACGATTTCTCTATATATATAAGTATGCATACTACTCGGGGTCTCACTCTGAGCCTTCTCCTAGGAATTCTCCATATGTGAAGCTCTATCTTCGGACCTAGTCCGATCATTTCTCTGGAATCTGGTCCGGGACCACATCATAACGGCCATTCCTGGAATGGGATCCCTATAGGGATACCCACTCTGGTATGTGGATCGTGAATCTCCAGGTCAACGTCTGGAGGAGACCAATCAATAAGCTTGTAAGGAGGGTATATACATACTAGTATAGCAAACCATAAAACGAGACTCACGCCCGATAACATAAAGCAACTGGGCCACCAGCCCCAACATAGGACTCAACAGGGCCTCTAGCCCGATTTCACAGTAACTGGGCATCGAGCCCGATATCTCAGGGTCAGTCATGATTCTGATCATAGCGATGCGTGCAACCATCAATCCAAGACCGCTCTCAATCCTGGTATGTCACCGTGAACACATCACTGCTACGACCACCTCTCGAACATGGTGCACACATCACCGATCGATCCTCTAAACTGTCAGCACTCCGAAGTCGAGCCTCCAGTGGCTGCTTGACAACAGGACGTGCATCGTGACCTCTCCAGAATAGACGTATCCCAAATCAGGAGGCGAGCGTCACGTCGTCCGTCGCCATGCACACAGCACCCGTCGCGACCACGACTCAGACCTGTAGGTCATCAATAGGGTCTCATGTCCGAGTCAAAACCAAATCCAAATAGGTCTCATGCCCGGTTTTATCTTTTCAAAACCATTTCATTAAAACCGAAATCATAAGCGCGTATAAGAACGTATAAAACTGAAAAACCTCGAAGTACGTGCCCATACGTAAACACAAACACAAAATGCACTCAAGGCATCCCAAAAAATATATTAAAACATGTATAAAACATTTATGCATGCATCGATTTCAGAAAGAAAGTCCACTCACAGACCGTCTACGCTGCCGCCTCGATACGCGCGCCGTTCGCCTTCCTAGGTCAATCGTCGGCTCCAGGGTTCCCAAACCTGTCCAAATAACTTTATAGGGTTACTAACTACTTAATTAACCCCTCACTAAAGCCTCCTAATTTTTCGGCATTTTTAGCTATTTTTAAACACGCTCCGAAACCTTCGGATAACCCGAACTATATCGAGACGATGTCCGATCGACTCGAAACCAGTCCCAAAATGTTCGTTACATCGAATAGATGATTTCACATTTTGGAAGCTTCCGCAAAAGCTTCACGCGCCGTCACGCGCCCTGGGATGGCTCTGCGCGTGGGCCTCACGCGCCACTGCACAGAGTCATCTTTTTCCTTCAACCGACCGGTCCGACCGACCAGTTTAGTTTTTCCTGCAACTTGGACTGGCATGACTGGTCTAGCCTCCTACCCGATTCAATTTTCATCCTTTCTCTTCCTAATCAATCCTATTCTTCCTATTTTGATCTTAGGAATCTAACTATATAATTAAATTAACCTAAAACCTACAAAAATCCATAAACCCGATTGCCCCTCACGGTTTCAATATTTCCAAAACTTCCCCAGGGATTCCTCAGCCTCCAACCAACACCAAAATCGTTATATTAGCTTTCTAATAACTCATTAAGCTCATTAAAATCGATTAAAACCATCCATAATGATTGAACCCAAAGAAAATGAAATTGGACAACACCGATACCTCTGTTCGGGTTTTGCCTCCGCCGTCCATGGTGGCGCCATCCTGGCCAGCCACCATCATCTTCAAGTCCTCAACTCACTCTCTGGGTCTCACATATGATCATCGGGGTTAAGGGTTTGGATTGGGGTGGATATTTGATCGGGTTTTGGGTTTGGTGGATGGGAAATGGTCGAACACAAAGGAAGAGGAGGATATGCATGAATTATTTGGGCTGGGCAATGGATGGGTGACACTTGTCACTCATCCATTGGGCCTGTCCAAAATATCTTGCCCCACTTGCTGCCAAATAGCTCTCGTCTCGTAAAACGTGTAATAGTGCGCTCGAACTTCCGTGAACCGTAACTTCTCCGTCGAATTCTGAATTCGACGTGCCACCTGTCTACGAATTCCTATCGTCCCGATCTACATAACGGTCCTCGGTCCTCAGCCATCTGACCTCCTGGGTCAAAATTCAACCTTTTGCCCCTATTCAACCTAATTACCAAAATACCCCCGAACTTCCAAACCTCATAACTTCTTCCTAGAATGTCAGAATCGGACGTGCCACGTGTCTATTAACTCGTGACGTCCCGTACTACGTCACAGTCATCGGCCAAAGTCCAATTGACCGCCTGAACGAAGAGTCAACGTTTCACCCATTTTAGGGGCAAAATTGTCATTTCGCCCTGAACGTCCGTTAATCCTCGTCTAATCCCTGATTAGCGAGTCAAATCTGTCATTTATTAATCCCGCTAATTATGGATGGGTCATTACACCATGTGTCATCATGTGTCACCACGTGGCAATCCACGTCAACAACCTATCTGTTTTTCAGTGTGGCGTATACGTGGGAGTGCGTCTGGGCGCATGGAAAGGCCGCCGACCTTCCGCTGGCATGTGGCGACTCGTGCAGTAGTCCTATTGTTCATGGCAACAGGTGTTTGGTTGTGTTTGACATTCTGAATTTTATGGTGCATGTTTTGAGGTGATCAAATATCGTCTTGGGGTAGTTTTGAGCGTCTAAAGTGATAATGTTCATGTTTAGGGAACGCGTGTTATCCAAGGGTTTATGGGATTTGAACAAGAGGTTATGTTTAATGTTAGTGGCCCTCTATTAATACTTTGACAGGTCAGACTACTCCCGAGACTTCAAAGAAGCACACAGTTCGGAATTGAGCTACTTGTGTAACGACCCGTCCCGAATTCCGGGATTAGTTTAGTGACTAATCTTGATTAGTGAGGTTGAACGGTGGTTAGTAGGGCGGAATCGGACAAAATGTGCAAAATGACCGTTTTGCCCCTGGTCGTGGGCAAAATGTTGACTTTTTGTTCGGGCGGTCAAATGGACTTTGACCAATGACCGTGACGTAGTTCGGGACGTCACGAGTTCATAGACAGGTGGCACGTTCGATTCCGACATTCGTAGAGAAAGTTATGGTGTTCGGAAGTTGAGGGGTATTTTGGTAATTTGGCTTATTAGGGGCCAAATGTTGACTTTCTGACCGGGAGGTCCGATGGGCGAGGGCCAAGGACCGTTACGTAGGTATCGTCGATACGAATCCAACGACAGGCGGCATGCCGAAATCGGAGATCCGACGACGAAGTTATGGTCAAGGACGTAAAACGCGATTAACCGAGACTCGGAATAAAATAATAATATAATAATAAAATCTGATTACTTTAATCCAAACCAATCTGGACCCTTGATGAGTGACACATGTCATCATCCCCTTCAATCCTTAAATCAGGGATCTATGTTGGCCATTTAGGTTAATTAATTATTTCCTCTCCTCAAATCCTCACCCTTCATTTTATATGGAGATTGAATCTGGGCCGTTAGATCTCATTCCTTCTCTCTTTATTTGATCAGACTCACATTCCCTCACATTTTCATTTCTTTCAACCCGTGCACTCTCACTCCTTGCACGATCACTCCACCACCTCACAGCCCAGCCTCACACACCAGACACCTCCAGACAGACCCCAGCCACCTCCAGACGACGGCCACCACCACCACGGCCGCCCTGCACGGCCGGAAACCACCCAGAACCGAGAGGAACCCGATCGGCCCAAAATTGTCCAACCATCCAAACCTTCATATCTGGGCTCGAACAAACGCAGGGATTGGTAAACTGGAACCTTAGGACGACTCAGACCACGACTGGACGGGCCACGGCGGCGACACGGCGGCGGAACCTAGACGACCATTTTGGACCATGAACCACGGCCGGAATCTCGACGAGTCGCCGGAGAGGATGACCTGAGTTCTCAGCCGATTTTCCCGTCAGTTTTCAGGATTGGGAGTCCCGGTGATAGTGGTGTGGCCCAGGAGGGCCGGTGGCACGCGTATCGAGGCACACGGTTAAAACGGTTGATCACGGATGCGATTGCAGCAGAGACTGGGACATTGCATACCTCCTCCATCGATCCTTACGCACTCTGGATGCCCCGTTTGGGCAGTGATTCTTGGTTATCCCTTGTCTAACACCCCTTGTTGGACGGGAGCAGGGCATATTCCATGTTAATCCCGGGTGGATTGGGATGGGTCCTGTCAACTTGGTATCAGAGCATGGTTGCTCTATTTGTGCGCGCAGGTCGAGGGTGTGATGTCTCATTGGGCTGCAATTCGTTATCAACCTGATAGATAGTGGTTGGGTTTGGATAGTGGATGGAGTGCGATTGGCCCGATACGCCGTGCATTAATGTGATTCGACCCAAGTGGGGTTGATTGTGGTGAACTGGTATAGTGGGACCGTCGGTTCGGTCATGTGATATTGGATTGTTGTGCTGCTAGGTGCAGCCAGGTTCGGGGAGCCTCATGTGAGTAATGGTCTAAAATGTGAACCCTTGTGGTGTTTTCTAGTGTGAGGGATGTTGGTTCATCGGAGTTGGCCGATGACCTTAGTGGTGGAACCCACGTTGATGGGATGGTAGGATTGGATTTGATGTCTATTCGATGTCTAGACCGCGGGGTCGGTCAGGTTGTGAGTTTTATATTACGGAAAACTGTTTGGTTCGGTTGAACCATAGGGTGTGATTGTGGAACCCTAGTGTTAAAAGGTAAACCTTAATTGTGACTAGTGGATGAGAACGTGTGCTGCGACGAGCGGCTGAGGTCATGGATGACCATGTGGATGGCTCTGGTGAGTCTAGGCAGAATTATGAGATCCGATCTACGGATACGGTTCTGAGATAAATTATGGAATCCCGTGTTGGATCGGGTATTAGTGTGAGGTATGGATGCGGATCTCGATAGCAAGGACAGTTAGTCGGAAGTCATATGGAGATGACTGGCTATCGAGGGTAATCAGTGTGGTCATAATACTTAGGGATCAGGGGACGTTCGGGGAACGTTCATTTTCCTGATAGGGATTGTCAGAATAGTAGTACCCATAGTCGTGAGGTACGGGATCGTCGTTCGGTATGAACGGAGATCCAGGGTTGTCGTATTTGCACACGGTGTGCAAGTATGAATGTTTGTGGGTTGGTACTTTCGTGCTGATACTAGTGTTGTTGATAGTATGTTGGTGCTGGTACTAGCGCTGGTGCTAGTGTCAGTAATGGTGTTGACGATGAGCCACAAGTTGGGGTGTGACTCCGTCATGATGAACATATGTTCGGTCTTTGAAATTGGTATGGCTGAATGATGGACTGGATGGGATCCAGTTAAGATTGTGAGGTGTTGGGATAAGTCCCAATAGTGGTGAGATAACCAGTAAGGAGTGGATTAAAATGGTATAATTAAGATTTAAGAAATTTTGTGATGATTAGTGGATTTGGGGGAGTTGTTGGCAACTCCAAAAATTTGTGCGATTTTATGTTTTTAATATCCCTAAAATGTACATGGAAATGATTAAAACTGGAAAAGACGAGGAAAAACCATTAGTGGTATAAAGGTAGGAATTTGTAATTGAGAACTTGGGAAACCGAGTGTTGAACCTGTAAAGGTCGGGATGTGCGAACGGAACAATAACGGATTGATTGTGGACACGGGGTTGTCCAAGTGAATTGAGGAGGTAGGAAGTCTAGTGGTTAGACTTGACGTCTTGTTGGGAGCATGTCTGTTTCCAACATGGTTGGAACCTTAGATTCGAGAAGCGTTGTGATTAGGGAACGAGAGTGGTGCTTGTTTTTGGTGATAGGTAGTCCGAAGTCCTTGGGGTCGACATATCGTTTTCTGCCCTGGCAGACATTGACTGTAGTTACCAGTACGTTGAGCGTGTATTGGTTGGTGAGTCGTGTGTGTTGTGAGGTCACTGGGAGGAGCTACGTATTCGACATTGGGTAAACGAGATTCTTCATTTTCTGCTTGGTGGCAAACGATGTTGGGGTACATGGCGTGGTGAGTGCATCGAGTTTTGGTTGCATCCACGTAGGATGAGTTTGGACGTCATCATTTTGGATCATCCTTGGTTTTTCCTAGGTGGAATGACAAGGATTGATACAAGGTAATCCGTGAGAATCCGCAGTCTCGACGTGTCTCGTCGTTGACTGATCTGTCTAGTTGTGGGAGTCGATTGCCGATCGTTGTGGCGATCTAGGATTTTGCCGTTATTGTCAGGGACGCAGTGTCTATCCGGGTCGTGATCTTGATGATTCAGATAGGGGGAGAGTATATCACTCTTACCATGGTACGTGAGTCGTAAATGACGAGGTTGAACTTCTTTTCGAAGTAGGGGCCCGTATGGTATTCTACTCGGGTGAGTAGGTTTTCAAGGTAGTTGAATTTTGTCAACCTTAGACGTGTGGAGGTTGGATTGGCTTCCCTATGAAGTCAATCAAGTGTATTGAACAGGTGACCGATAGGTTCGGTTTTTGGTGTGTCTTGGTAAATGTGAACGAGATTTCGGGATTTGGAATCGAATTTCTGGGTGACGATTCAGGATTCGATTTTGGAACTTGAAAGTATATTTCCGGATTTGGGTACGGAATGGTTATTCCAAATGCTAGCTTACGGAATAATGATTTCAGATTCGGATTTGGAAATGAGTTAAAATGGGATATCTGGGTTTGGATCCGGGATTTCTTACGAAGTTGCGGATTCAGATTCGGAAGTGGAACTAGATGTTGGGTGGAGTTTCTATTTGTCTCATGCTGGATGGGGCAAACGTACTCCATTTTTGGAACGCGTTCGGCTATGACCTAGGTGGTTGTAGTCTGGTTATTAGGTAGATGTGTGTACTTCGTACTTGGTTCGAGGTACAATATCGTGTAGACTTGTGATGTCTAGTTACGGTATACGGGATATACCCAAGGTGTGTCGGTGAACGTGTTGGTAGTCGGATTGGTTCCGATACCATGGGATTGGTTGTGGATCGGACATTACTATGCAATGGGTCATGGTAATTCCGGTGTGTTTAATTACACACAGGTCGTGTGAAATGTCGGTAAGGGTATTGGTGAGTCGAGTACGTTGGTGGCATGTGTAGCCACAAGTGAGTCTAGTGTCAGTTTTCGACTGACAACAACTGTGTGGTGACAGATTGTCAGGATGTGTCAACATAGATCGTTGAGTGGGGTCAGCTGACTCCTAGTGGGAGTGGGAAAGGAACCGTCGAGTTGTTGCGTCAACGAGAGGGTTGATTTGACAAGTGGTGTCAAATTCGAAACAAGTAGTTTCAGTCATTCGACGGGGTCGAATGTAGTCGTTGCGTCTTGAGTACCAGTGGTACGTTTGGGTGTAGACAAGTTTTGTCTAAGTAGTTGGTGTACGGGTGTACACGTGTTGCGTGGTCGATTCCACTTTCCGCGGGGTGTTTGTGGAATCAGGATAGTCGAGTTTCGAGAGCGAAACTTATTAAGGAGGGAAGTACGTTGAGATTAGATCGGTTGGAATTTCGAGGACGAAATTTATTAAGGAGGGAAGGTTGTAACGACCCGTCCCGAATTCCGGGATTAGTTTAGTGACTAATCTTGATTAGTGAGGTTGAACGGTGGTTAGTAGGGCGGAATCGGACAAAATGTGCAAAATGACCGTTTTGCCCCTGGTCGTGGGCAAAATGTTGACTTTTTGTTCGGGCGGTCAAATGGACTTTGACCGATGACCGTGACGTAGTTCGGGACGTCACGAGTTCATAGACAGGTGGCACGTTCGATTCCGACATTCGTAGAGAAAGTTATGGTGTTCGGAAGTTGAGGGGTATTTTGGTAATTTGGCTTATTAGGGGCCAAATGTTGACTTTCTGACCGGGAGGTCCGATGGGCGAGGGCCAAGGACCGTTACGTAGGTATCGTCGATACGAATCCAACGACAGGCGGCATGCCGAAATCGGAGATCCGACGACGAAGTTATGGTCAAGGACGTAAAACGCGATTAACCGAGACTCGGAATAAAATAATAATATAATAATAAAATCTGATTACTTTAATCCAAACCAATCTGGACCCTTGATGAGTGACACATGTCATCATCCCCTTCAATCCTTAAATCAGGGATCTATGTTGGCCATTTAGGTTAATTAATTATTTCCTCTCCTCAAATCCTCACCCTTCATTTTATATGGAGATTGAATCTGGGCCGTTAGATCTCATTCCTTCTCTCTTTATTTGATCAGACTCACATTCCCTCACATTTTCATTTCTTTCAACCCGTGCACTCTCACTCCTTGCACGATCACTCCACCACCTCACAGCCCAGCCTCACACACCAGACACCTCCAGACAGACCCCAGCCACCTCCAGACGACGGCCACCACCACCACGGCCGCCCTGCACGGCCGGAAACCACCCAGACCCGAGAGGAACCCGATCGGCCCAAAATTGTCCAACCATCCAAACCTTCATATCTGGGCTCGAACAAACGCAGGGATTGGTAAACTGGAACCTTAGGACGACTCAGACCACGACTGGACGGGCCACGGCGGCGACACGGCGGCGGAACCTAGACGACCATTTTGGACCATGAACCACGGCCGGAATCTCGACGAGTCGCCGGAGAGGATGACCTGAGTTCTCAGCCGATTTTCCCGTCAGTTTTCAGGATTGGGAGTCCCGGTGATAGTGGTGTGGCCCGGGAGGGCCGGTGGCACGCGTATCGAGGCACACGGTTAAAACGGTTGATCACGGATGCGATTGCAGCAGAGACTGGGACATTGCATACCTCCTCCATCGATCCTTGCGCACTCTGGATGCCCCGTTTGGGCAGTGATTCTTGGTTATCCCTTGTCTAACACCCCTTGTTGGACGGGAGCAGGGCATATTCCATGTTAATCCCGGGTGGATTGGGATGGGTCCTGTCAACTTGGTATCAGAGCATGGTTGCTCTATTTGTGCGCGCAGGTCGAGGGTGTGATGTCTCATTGGGCTGCAATTCGTTATCAACCTGATAGATAGTGGTTGGGTTTGGATAGTGGATGGAGTGCGATTGGCCCGATACGCCGTGCATTAATGTGATTCGACCCAAGTGGGGTTGATTGTGGTGAACTGGTATAGTGGGACCGTCGGTTCGGTCATGTGATATTGGATTGTTGTGCTGCTAGGTGCAGCCAGGTTCGGGGAGCCTCATGTGAGTAATGGTCTAAAATGTGAACCCTTGTGGTGTTTTCTAGTGTGAGGGATGTTGGTTCATCGGAGTTGGCCGATGACCTTAGTGGTGGAACCCACGTTGATGGGATGGTAGGATTGGATTTGATGTCTATTCGATGTCTAGACCGCGGGGTCGGTCAGGTTGTGAGTTTTATATTACGGAAAACTGTTTGGTTCGGTTGAACCATAGGGTGTGATTGTGGAACCCTAGTGTTAAAAGGTAAACCTTAATTGTGACTAGTGGATGAGAACGTGTGCTGCGACGAGCGGCTGAGGTCATGGATGACCATGTGGATGGCTCTGGTGAGTCTAGGCAGAATTATGAGATCCGATCTACGGATACGGTTCTGAGATAAATTATGGAATCCCGTGTTGGATCGGGTATTAGTGTGAGGTATGGATGCGGATCTCGATAGCAAGGACAGTTAGTCGGAAGTCATATGGAGATGACTGGCTATCGAGGGTAATCAGTGTGGTCATAATACTTAGGGATCAGGGGACGTTCGGGGAACGTTCATTTTCCTGATAGGGATTGTCAGAATAGTAGTACCCATAGTCGTGAGGTACGGGATCGTCGTTCGGTATGAACGGAGATCCAGGGTTGTCGTATTTGCACACGGTGTGCAAGTATGAATGTTTGTGGGTTGGTACTTTCGTGCTGATACTAGTGTTGTTGATAGTATGTTGGTGCTGGTACTAGCGCTGGTGCTAGTGTCAGTAATGGTGTTGACGATGAGCCACAAGTTGGGGTGTGACTCCGTCATGATGAACATATGTTCGGTCTTTGAAATTGGTATGGCTGAATGATGGACTGGATGGGATCCAGTTAAGATTGTGAGGTGTTGGGATAAGTCCCAATAGTGGTGAGATAACCAGTAAGGAGTGGATTAAAATGGTATAATTAAGATTTAAGAAATTTTGTGATGATTAGTGGATTTGGGGGAGTTGTTGGCAACTCCAAAAATTTGTGCGATTTTATGTTTTTAATATCCCTAAAATGTACATGGAAATGATTAAAACTGGAAAAGACGAGGAAAAACCATTAGTGGTATAAAGGTAGGAATTTGTAATTGAGAACTTGGGAAACCGAGTGTTGAACCTGTAAAGGTCGGGATGTGCGAACGGAACAATAATGGATTGATTGTGGACACGGGGTTGTCCAAGTGAATTGAGGAGGTAGGAAGTCTAGTGGTTAGACTTGACGTCTTGTTGGGAGCATGTCTGTTTCCAACATGGTTGGAACCTTAGATTCGAGAAGCGTTGTGATTAGGGAACGAGAGTGGTGCTTGTTTTTGGTGATAGGTAGTCCGAAGTCCTTGGGGTCGACATATCGTTTTCTGCCCTGGCAGACATTGACTGTAGTTACCAGTACGTTGAGCGTGTATTGGTTGGTGAGTCGTGTGTGTTGTGAGGTCACTGGGAGGAGCTACGTATTCGACATTGGGTAAACGAGATTCTTCATTTTCTGCTTGGTGGCAAACGATGTTGGGGTACATGGCGTGGTGAGTGCATCGAGTTTTGGTTGCATCCACGTAGGATGAGTTTGGACGTCATCATTTTGGATCATCCTTGGTTTTTCCTAGGTGGAATGACAAGGATTGATACAAGGTAATCCGTGAGAATCCGCAGTCTCGACGTGTCTCGTCGTTGACTGATCTGTCTAGTTGTGGGAGTCGATTGCCGATCGTTGTGGCGATCTAGGATTTTGCCGTTATTGTCAGGGACGCAGTGTCTATCCGGGTCGTGATCTTGATGATTCAGATAGGGGGAGAGTATATCACTCTTACCATGGTACGTGAGTCGTAAATGACGAGGTTGAACTTCTTTTCGAAGTAGGGGCCCGTATGGTATTCTACTCGGGTGAGTAGGTTTTCAAGGTAGTTGAATTTTGTCAACCTTAGACGTGTGGAGGTTGGATTGGCTTCCCTATGAAGTCAATCAAGTGTATTGAACAGGTGACCGATAGGTTCGGTTTTTGGTGTGTCTTGGTAAATGTGAACGAGATTTCGGGATTTGGAATCGAATTTCTGGGTGACGATTCAGGATTCGATTTTGGAACTTGAAAGTATATTTCCGGATTTGGGTACGGAATGGTTATTCCAAATGCTAGCTTACGGAATAATGATTTCAGATTCGGATTTGGAAATGAGTTAAAATGGGATATCTGGGTTTGGATCCGGGATTTCTTACGAAGTTGCGGATTCAGATTCGGAAGTGGAACTAGATGTTGGGTGGAGTTTCTATTTGTCTCATGCTGGATGGGGCAAACGTACTCCATTTTTGGAACGCGTTCGGCTATGACCTAGGTGGTTGTAGTCTGGTTATTAGGTAGATGTGTGTACTTCGTACTTGGTTCGAGGTACAATATCGTGTAGACTTGTGATGTCTAGTTACGGTATACGGGATATACCCAAGGTGTGTCGGTGAACGTGTTGGTAGTCGGATTGGTTCCGATACCATGGGATTGGTTGTGGATCGGACATTACTATGCAATGGGTCATGGTAATTCCGGTGTGTTTAATTACACACAGGTCGTGTGAAATGTCGGTAAGGGTATTGGTGAGTCGAGTACGTTGGTGGCATGTGTAGCCACAAGTGAGTCTAGTGTCAGTTTTCGACTGACAACAACTGTGTGGTGACAGATTGTCAGGATGTGTCAACATAGATCGTTGAGTGGGGTCAGCTGACTCCTAGTGGGAGTGGGAAAGGAACCGTCGAGTTGTTGCGTCAACGAGAGGGTTGATTTGACAAGTGGTGTCAAATTCGAAACAAGTAGTTTCAGTCATTCGACGGGGTCGAATGTAGTCGTTGCGTCTTGAGTACCAGTGGTACGTTTGGGTGTAGACAAGTTTTGTCTAAGTAGTTGGTGTACGGGTGTACACGTGTTGCGTGGTCGATTCCACTTTCCGCGGGGTGTTTGTGGAATCAGGATAGTCGAGTTTCGAGAGCGAAACTTATTAAGGAGGGAAGTACGTTGAGATTAGATCGGTTGGAATTTCGAGGACGAAATTTATTAAGGAGGGAAGGTTGTAACGACCCGTCCCGAATTCCGGGATTAGTTTAGTGACTAATCTTGATTAGTGAGGTTGAACGGTGGTTAGTAGGGCGGAATCGGACAAAATGTGCAAAATGACCGTTTTGCCCCTGGTCGTGGGCAAAATGTTGACTTTTTGTTCGGGCGGTCAAATGGACTTTGACCGATGACCGTGACGTAGTTCGGGACGTCACGAGTTCATAGACAGGTGGCACGTTCGATTCCGACATTCGTAGAGAAAGTTATGGTGTTCGGAAGTTGAGGGGTATTTTGGTAATTTGGCTTATTAGGGGCCAAATGTTGACTTTCTGACCGGGAGGTCCGATGGGCGAGGGCCAAGGACCGTTACGTAGGTATCGTCGATACGAATCCAACGACAGGCGGCATGCCGAAATCGGAGATCCGACGACGAAGTTATGGTCAAGGACGTAAAACGCGATTAACCGAGACTCGGAATAAAATAATAATATAATAATAAAATCTGATTACTTTAATCCAAACCAATCTGGACCCTTGATGAGTGACACATGTCATCATCCCCTTCAATCCTTAAATCAGGGATCTATGTTGGCCATTTAGGTTAATTAATTATTTCCTCTCCTCAAATCCTCACCCTTCATTTTATATGGAGATTGAATCTGGGCCGTTAGATCTCATTCCTTCTCTCTTTATTTGATCAGACTCACATTCCCTCACATTTTCATTTCTTTCAACCCGTGCACTCTCACTCCTTGCACGATCACTCCACCACCTCACAGCCCAGCCTCACACACCAGACACCTCCAGACAGACCCCAGCCACCTCCAGACGACGGCCACCACCACCACGGCCGCCCTGCACGGCCGGAAACCACCCAGACCCGAGAGGAACCCGATCGGCCCAAAATTGTCCAACCATCCAAACCTTCATATCTGGGCTCGAACAAACGCAGGGATTGGTAAACTGGAACCTTAGGACGACTCAGACCACGACTGGACGGGCCACGGCGGCGACACGGCGGCGGAACCTAGACGACCATTTTGGACCATGAACCACGGCCGGAATCTCGACGAGTCGCCGGAGAGGATGACCTGAGTTCTCAGCCAATTTTCCCGTCAGTTTTCAGGATTGGGAGTCCCGGTGATAGTGGTGTGGCCCGGGAGGGCCGGTGGCACGCGTATCGAGGCACACGGTTAAAACGGTTGATCACGGATGCGATTGCAGCAGAGACTGGGACATTGCATACCTCCTCCATCGATCCTTGCGCACTCTGGATGCCCCGTTTGGGCAGTGATTCTTGGTTATCCCTTGTCTAACACCCCTTGTTGGACGGGAGCAGGGCATATTCCATGTTAATCCCGGGTGGATTGGGATGGGTCCTGTCAACTTGGTATCAGAGCATGGTTGCTCTATTTGTGCGCGCAGGTCGAGGGTGTGATGTCTCATTGGGCTGCAATTCGTTATCAACCTGATAGATAGTGGTTGGGTTTGGATAGTGGATGGAGTGCGATTGGCCCGATACGCCGTGCATTAATGTGATTCGACCCAAGTGGGGTTGATTGTGGTGAACTGGTATAGTGGGACCGTCGGTTCGGTCATGTGATATTGGATTGTTGTGCTGCTAGGTGCAGCCAGGTTCGGGGAGCCTCATGTGAGTAATGGTCTAAAATGTGAACCCTTGTGGTGTTTTCTAGTGTGAGGGATGTTGGTTCATCGGAGTTGGCCGATGACCTTAGTGGTGGAACCCACGTTGATGGGATGGTAGGATTGGATTTGATGTCTATTCGATGTCTAGACCGCGGGGTTGGTCAGGTTGTGAGTTTTATATTACGGAAAACTGTTTGGTTCGGTTGAACCATAGGGTGTGATTGTGGAACCCTAGTGTTAAAAGGTAAACCTTAATTGTGACTAGTGGATGAGAACGTGTGCTGCGACGAGCGGCTGAGGTCATGGATGACCATGTGGATGGCTCTGGTGAGTCTAGGCAGAATTATGAGATCCGATCTACGGATACGGTTCTGAGATAAATTATGGAATCCCGTGTTGGATCGGGTATTAGTGTGAGGTATGGATGCGGATCTCGATAGCAAGGACAGTTAGTCGGAAGTCATATGGAGATGACTGGCTATCGAGGGTAATCAGTGTGGTCATAATACTTAGGGATCAGGGGACGTTCGGGGAACGTTCATTTTCCTGATAGGGATTGTCAGAATAGTAGTACCCATAGTCGTGAGGTACGGGATCGTCGTTCGGTATGAACGGAGATCCAGGGTTGTCGTATTTGCACACGGTGTGCAAGTATGAATGTTTGTGGGTTGGTACTTTCGTGCTGATACTAGTGTTGTTGATAGTATGTTGGTGCTGGTACTAGCGCTGGTGCTAGTGTCAGTAATGGTGTTGACGATGAGCCACAAGTTGGGGTGTGACTCCGTCATGATGAACATATGTTCGGTCTTTGAAATTGGTATGGCTGAATGATGGACTGGATGGGATCCAGTTAAGATTGTGAGGTGTTGGGATAAGTCCCAATAGTGGTGAGATAACCAGTAAGGAGTGGATTAAAATGGTATAATTAAGATTTAAGAAATTTTGTGATGATTAGTGGATTTGGGGGAGTTGTTGGCAACTCCAAAAATTTGTGCGATTTTATGTTTTTAATATCCCTAAAATGTACATGGAAATGATTAAAACTGGAAAAGACGAGGAAAAACCATTAGTGGTATAAAGGTAGGAATTTGTAATTGAGAACTTGGGAAACCGAGTGTTGAACCTGTAAAGGTCGGGATGTACGAACGGAACAATAACGGATTGATTGTGGACACGGGGTTGTCCAAGTGAATTGAGGAGGTAGGAAGTCTAGTGGTTAGACTTGACGTCTTGTTGGGAGCATGTCTGTTTCCAACATGGTTGGAACCTTAGATTCGAGAAGCGTTGTGATTAGGGAACGAGAGTGGTGCTTGTTTTTGGTGATAGGTAGTCCGAAGTCCTTGGGGTCGACATATCGTTTTCTGCCCTGGCAGACATTGACTGTAGTTACCAGTACGTTGAGCGTGTATTGGTTGGTGAGTCGTGTGTGTTGTGAGGTCACTGGGAGGAGCTACGTATTCGACATTGGGTAAACGAGATTCTTCATTTTCTGCTTGGTGGCAAACGATGTTGGGGTACATGGCGTGGTGAGTGCATCGAGTTTTGGTTGCATCCACGTAGGATGAGTTTGGACGTCATCATTTTGGATCATCCTTGGTTTTTCCTAGGTGGAATGACAAGGATTGATACAAGGTAATCCGTGAGAATCCGCAGTCTCGACGTGTCTCGTCGTTGACTGATCTGTCTAGTTGTGGGAGTCGATTGCCGATCGTTGTGGCGATCTAGGATTTTTCCGTTATTGTCAGGGACGCAGTGTCTATCCGGGTCGTGATCTTGATGATTCAGATAGGGGGAGAGTATATCACTCTTACCATGGTACGTGAGTCGTAAATGACGAGGTTGAACTTCTTTTCGAAGTAGGGGCCCGTATGGTATTCTACTCGGGTGAGTAGGTTTTCAAGGTAGTTGAATTTTGTCAACCTTAGACGTGTGGAGGTTGGATTGGCTTCCCTATGAAGTCAATCAAGTGTATTGAACAGGTGACCGATAGGTTCGGTTTTTGGTGTGTCTTGGTAAATGTGAACGAGATTTCGGGATTTGGAATCGAATTTCTGGGTGATGATTCAGGATTCGATTTTGGAACTTGAAAGTATATTTCCGGATTTGGGTACGGAATGGTTATTCCAAATGCTAGCTTACGGAATAATGATTTCAGATTCGGATTTGGAAATGAGTTAAAATGGGATATCTGGGTTTGGATCCGGGATTTCTTACGAAGTTGCGGATTCAGATTCGGAAGTGGAACTAGATGTTGGGTGGAGTTTCTATTTGTCTCATGCTGGATGGGGCAAACGTACTCCATTTTTGGAACGCGTTCGGCTATGACCTAGGTGGTTGTAGTCTGGTTATTAGGTAGATGTGTGTACTTCGTACTTGGTTCGAGGTACAATATCGTGTAGACTTGTGATGTCTAGTTACGGTATACGGGATATACCCAAGGTGTGTCGGTGAACGTGTTGGTAGTCGGATTGGTTCCGATACCATGGGATTGGTTGTGGATCGGACATTACTATGCAATGGGTCATGGTAATTCCGGTGTGTTTAATTACACACAGGTCGTGTGAAATGTCGGTAAGGGTATTGGTGAGTCGAGTACGTTGGTGGCATGTGTAGCCACAAGTGAGTCTAGTGTCAGTTTTCGACTGACAACAACTGTGTGGTGACAGATTGTCAGGATGTGTCAACATAGATCGTTGAGTGGGGTCAGCTGACTCCTAGTGGGAGTGGGAAAGGAACCGTCGAGTTGTTGCGTCAACGAGAGGGTTGATTTGACAAGTGGTGTCAAATTCGAAACAAGTAGTTTCAGTCATTCGACGGGGTCGAATGTAGTCGTTGCGTCTTGAGTACCAGTGGTACGTTTGGGTGTAGACAAGTTTTGTCTAAGTAGTTGGTGTACGGGTGTACACGTGTTGCGTGGTCGATTCCACTTTCCGCGGGGTGTTTGTGGAATCAGGATAGTCGAGTTTCGAGAGCGAAACTTATTAAGGAGGGAAGTACGTTGAGATTAGATCGGTTGGAATTTCGAGGACGAAATTTATTAAGGAGGGAAGGTTGTAACGACCCGTCCCGAATTCCGGGATTAGTTTAGTGACTAATCTTGATTAGTGAGGTTGAACGGTGGTTAGTAGGGCGGAATCGGACAAAATGTGCAAAATGACCGTTTTGCCCCTGGTCGTGGGCAAAATGTTGACTTTTTGTTCGGGCGGTCAAATGGACTTTGACCGATGACCGTGACGTAGTTCGGGACGTCACGAGTTCATAGACAGGTGGCACGTTCGATTCCGACATTTGTAGAGAAAGTTATGGTGTTCGGAAGTTGAGGGGTATTTTGGTAATTTGGCTTATTAGGGGCCAAATGTTGACTTTCTGACCGGGAGGTCCGATGGGCGAGGGCCAAGGACCGTTACGTAGGTATCGTCGATACGAATCCAACGACAGGCGGCATGCCGAAATCGGAGATCCGACGACGAAGTTATGGTCAAGGACGTAAAACGCGATTAACCGAGACTCGGAATAAAATAATAATATAATAATAAAATCTGATTACTTTAATCCAAACCAATCTGGACCCTTGATGAGTGACACATGTCATCATCCCCTTCAATCCTTAAATCAGGGATCTATGTTGGCCATTTAGGTTAATTAATTATTTCCTCTCCTCAAATCCTCACCCTTCATTTTATATGGAGATTGAATCTGGGCCGTTAGATCTCATTCCTTCTCTCTTTATTTGATCAGACTCACATTCCCTCACATTTTCATTTCTTTCAACCCGTGCACTCTCACTCCTTGCACGATCACTCCACCACCTCACAGCCCAGCCTCACACACCAGACACCTCCAGACAGACCCCAGCCACCTCCAGACGACGGCCACCACCACCACGGCCGCCCTGCACGGCCGGAAACCACCCAGACCCGAGAGGAACCCGATCGGCCCAAAATTGTCCAACCATCCAAACCTTCATATCTGGGCTCGAACAAACGCAGGGATTGGTAAACTGGAACCTTAGGACGACTCAGACCACGACTGGACGGGCCACGGCGGCGACACGGCGGCGGAACCTAGACGACCATTTTGGACCATGAACCACGGCCGGAATCTCGACGAGTCGCCGGAGAGGATGACCTGAGTTCTCAGCCGATTTTCCCGTCAGTTTTCAGGATTGGGAGTCCCGGTGATAGTGGTGTGGCCCGGGAGGGCCGGTGGCACGCGTATCGAGGCACACGGTTAAAACGGTTGATCACGGATGCGATTGCAGCAGAGACTGGGACATTGCATACCTCCTCCATCGATCCTTGCGCACTCTGGATGCCCCGTTTGGGCAGTGATTCTTGGTTATCCCTTGTCTAACACCCCTTGTTGGACGGGAGCAGGGCATATTCCATGTTAATCCCGGGTGGATTGGGATGGGTCCTGTCAACTTGGACAGATTGTACTCGACATTTGTTTTATAAACTATAATGCATGCATATTTATTGTATGAGATTGATTGTAATGGACTAAGTACATGATTCTACATGTGATTTGATGATTTTTCGAATTTAGAATATTTATTCAGAATTTGATTCTGGACATAAGTTTTTACAATTGCTTTGTGTAAACAGTATTTTGGACTCGACCCCGGATTGAAATGCCTTGATTTTGAGTCAAGGGTCTGTATAAAAGCATGTTTTTCTTGGTTTTATAAACAGTTTTTCACGATAACCATCCTTATGAGATTTTCCGGATGCGACTGATCCTAGGGATACCACCCAAATGCGTCTGATCCTGGAGATATCACAATACAAGATCTTCCTAGATGCGACTGATTCCGAGAATTTTGACATCTTCTCGAATGCAACTGATCCCAGAGGTCCCACCTAAATGTGTCTGATTCCGGAAATGTGACTCGGAAACTGTCTACACGTAGTACAGATTGTTTAGATGACTGATGTCAGTGTACTCGA
The DNA here is from genome assembly GCA_032719365.1 of Prinsepia uniflora. Classification (NCBI taxonomy): domain Eukaryota; kingdom Viridiplantae; phylum Streptophyta; class Magnoliopsida; order Rosales; family Rosaceae; genus Prinsepia; species Prinsepia uniflora. Next base: position 15,890,762 of record CM064863.1, read on the forward strand.
GGATTGATTGCATGTGAATACTGAAGTTATGCCCAGGTTTTATTGGTGGTTTGATAAACGGGGATTTCAGGGAAATGTGGGTCATAAGCTTTTTATGTCCATTTTATGATTTTATGGGTCCCGCGATTTATGATTGATTTGAACTGAAATCCAGTTGTTATGTTCTACTTTATGCATGCATATTTTATATCTCGAGGATAAATGATTGTTTTTTTGTGAAATGTATTTTTAAATGATTATTTTTATCTACCCACACTTTTATTGGTTTTTCTTTAATTCCTTCTAGGTCATTGCATGGAGACCATGACTAATATTGAGACGGAGACTTGAGCGAAGCATCAGTATCGTTATCCCTTATCTGACACGTGCTAAGAGTATTTTTGGAACATCAATTTATTTATCAAATGAGAGCAAAACTTTGCGCGGTTATAGCATTTTTTTCAAGAAGGCTTCTGTCAATTAATTCTTCCCCTTGTTAATCTCATTATCCATTTTAGGGTAATGATATTAAGGATTTCAAATTGGGCCCATTTGTTAAAAAAATCTAATTGTACAAATAAATGCAGGAGGACTCTCTAATGGAATCATTACCTTTGATTTGATTCCCACTTCCCCTAAATGGAAATAACCACATCCATCGGTAGAGAGGTAAGGAAATGGGGGCCGTGGCCTCATCAAATAGAGAGGCCAAGAAGGAATGTGTATTAGTGAAAGGAGTAAGCGTGGGGAGGAGGAGAGAGCTGTCAGACACGTGCGTGGGTCTTTGACATGGGGGCCGTAGGGGCTGCCCCATATGAAAAAAACGACAACGAAATTGTGCTCGTGAGAGAAAATTCGAGGTGCCCCCATTGGTGTTTAGGGAGGAAGGTGCCCCATATAATGTAAGTTCCAAAAGCTAGCTTTGAATTTCAAACAAAACATGAGTGGCTCGGCTCACATGGCCCGTCTTATTTAACACTCCCATTCCATAGCTACTATACAGCTTCATATGTGTATGTGTATATATATATATATATATATATATAGATATAGCTCTCTCTTGCTCTCTTTCTCATCCTTCATATAAGCATATTACTTAAACCACAAATTAATTTGAATGAATTATTCTTCTAATAGTTATGATGATGGGTTGAACGGGTTTTATTCTTGGTCCTCGTCTTCCAAGACGATGCGTAAGGTGAAGATGAAGATGAGGATGAGGATGCGGCAGAAGCAGAGGCAGAGGCAGAAGCGGAGGCAGGTGGGAGGTGGTGGTGGAAGGTCGTCGTCGTCGACGGTGCATGTGAAGGTGAAGAAGCTGCAAATGCTGATCCCGGGTGGGAGAGGGTTGAAGGCAGACCGGCTTTTTCTTCAGACAGCGGATTATATACTCCAGCTGAGGTTGCAAGTTAATGTCTTGCTAGCGCTTTCCAAGATTTACAACCTATAAGACCACTAATCAGCTATATATATATATGGCATGCATTTCGATCCTCCTTATTGTTTATTAATTATATATATGTCATTATGTGATAGTTTAGCTTTCTTAATTTCTCTTAATCCTGGCCATCGGATTAATTAATTATATCTAGAATATATATTATTGTCATTAGTTGTTCTTCGATTACATCCATGCTCTCTCTCTCTCTCTCTCTCTCTCTCTCTCTCTCTCTCTCACGTAATATTCTTTTGTTTCTTCTCTTCTTCTAGGGTTTTAACTTTTAAAGCAGCTTGGCCCTATGTATATTCATAAGAATAATCACCACAATGAGCTGATATGAACTTAGCAATGCTACCATTTTGATGAGATCTAATCCTTTTGGTTTACTTCGTTTCTAAGTAATGAATATTATGGTACCTTCCACATAATCCTGTATCGAATTTATTTGGAACTCGAAACCCCAAATTTTAAGATGAAAAAAAGATAACAATCATACAAACCTACGAAACAGTATGTTGATGTGAAGTGTGTGATCAACCTCGATCAATCTCAGTGGTTTAAAATTTTGGGTTCCTTTGTTTTTATCACTAGTAAATATTTACTTAATTTTGTCTCTATGAAGATGAAGGAGCTAGCATTCTTTTTCAAAAATATTCTGCTTCATTTCTCTTTAATTGAGGATAATATATTCCCCAAAAATATATAAATCAATATATATATATAAAGCTAAAAATCGTAGGTCTGGATTATGTCGTTAAATTAGATAAGTTTTGTTTAATTATGCGAAAAGAGAGAACATATCACGACTAGAGGAAAGATCCTTCAATATTATTTAGGAAATCAAAGCACCACGTTTGCTTGGATTCATGAGAGAGAAATCGTGACCAACTGGAATTGATGCTAGGTGGCCTAGTCCTGCAAATGAATTCGTCTCAAAATTTATTAATCTAAAGACATATTTGAAAAAGATGAAGTGAAAGCGTAAGGAAGATTCCTAACAGCTGGGATTTAAGAATTAAATAGGGCAAAATGATTTTCCTATTTATATTTGAATTTAATCCCAGTCAAATTAAGTGTTGAACGTACATGAGTAAAACCTAATGATATTGATGGAGATCTATGGGTGATATATATATATATATATATATATATATATATTTTTTAATTACTGGAAAACATGGAGGTCCGAAATAGAAGAAAACAGAGTGAAGAGACACAGAGATTAATTTTGAGGCTATGTTTGTTCCCCGGTCAACAAGTCAGTGGGAAAGTAAAGCAACCCAACATTCATTTATAGTTTATTTATGAAAGAAGCTTCTAAAACAGTTGGGAAATTAGCATACACGTACCCTCTTGTCTGTTTTATATTGTAATCTCCGCCACATTATTAATAATCTCTTTCGTTACTTCCAACTTGGATTCCATATTTTTATTCAATTTTTTCTTTACAAAAAGATATATTAGGAAAATAATAATTTAATATAACACTAGCCTCACTGCAAGCAGTTTTACGCCCGAGTAAGCACGCAAGCTCCGATACATGAGATTACACTATTTATTATTTACACTCTTCGTGTATAAAAATAACCAAATTAATAGTAAAATTAAATAATGTTCCAATTAAATTTTACATAAAAAAGATGTCTAGCTAAATAAATTTTAAATTTTTATTTTTTATGTAAGCACTTTTTGATGTAAAAAAAAATTCCAAATCTCTCTAGATAGGCAACTTTTTGATAAATTTAATTTGTACATTATTTAGTTTTATTATACGTGTTGACGCACAAAATGTGCCAACTTTAAAGGTGGAATCCTGCTCGTCGACGTGTCTTTGGACTGATCTGTTAAAAGAGGGTAATTGGTCGTCGGTCAGATGTAACGACTAGTGTGGTGCCAGCTTAAGGGTACTCCGATACCCAAGTAAATGTAGGTCGGTGTGTATAAGGAGTAAGTGGTGAATAGCAATTCTCAAGTAGTTGTGAATCGTAACACTTAGTTGCCTTTATAGGAAGAATGACCATTTTTGTATGGGTGTGAGAGAGATAATAAATGAGTTATTTCGAAGTGGGAGAATGTGCATCTATTGTGGGACTGAAACGTGTTCCTCTGATAGATGGAGGAGATTTTTCCACGTGTCAGCTGATGATTAAACCCTGTTAGGGTTTGTTTACTAGTGTGAGCTTAGGCCCCTTGAGCTCATAAGTGTGTTGGGCTTGAGGTATTAGGCCCATTGAGTTTGGTCTAATATGATATCAACAGAAGTTCCCCAAGTTCTTGACCGAGATAGGATTTATCGGTTGGGGACTTGTAAAGCTGTTCCAGACTCAATGTAGGGATATACCTCTAGTCCCCCAAGTCTTCCAAGCGAGGGAGAATACCGAGAGGAGTTGTCAGTCGTCCTTGATCACTCGGGTCAGTCCATGAGATAGAACTGGTCGGTGGATATGTGGTACACTGACCGGTATGTGTGTGCTGGGATGATTGGATGCCATTGGGTATTAGTAGGGTGTGAGCTAACCTGCCATTGCCATTGACGCTTAGTGACGCGTGAGGCCAGTGGAAGTGCGACATGTGGCGAATGGTAGTTACTGTTGTGTTTTTACCGAGGTGACCTTTCGCATGCCGACATTCCTCTATAAATCGAGAGGGTAAGTTAGTGAGAAATTCACTTTCACTTTTCACGCTGTTTTCTTTAGCAAATCCCTGTTCCTTCACAAAGAAATTTTCAAAGAGTAGTAGTACGACACCGTTTGCGACGAGGTGATTTCCGACGAGGATCGCCGCAGTGTAAAAAAAAGGTATGCGTGTCTTTTTGCGTCGCTTTTGTATCAAAGTTTGATTTTTTGCATGAAATGGGGATAAACTGGGGGTCAGATGGTGGTTGGATTTGAGGAGCATAGTGGTCGGTGATAGAAAATATGTTTATTTTTTCTTGTCTAGATTATTCCGATGTCCGACCGAGATAGCGAGTCAAACGTGGTTAAGGAGTATGCTGATGAAAGCCGGTCGGGTGTGTCCTCTTCTTTTTCTCTACCAGAATCGATAGAGAAAAGTGACTCAGTGGAAATTAGTGATAGTGGTAAAATAAGCAAGAGACCCACCGAGATGATCAGACTGGCGTTTCAACATGGGTTAGAGGGGGGGATATCAAAGAGGTTTCTCAAACACAAGGGGAACAGTCTGGGGAGTTATGTACTATGGAAGTTACATGTGGTCAAGATAGCGGGAAGGTGAGGATCATCGGGGGTTTGAAAAGAAAAGCTCTGAAAAAAAGAAATCCTAACCGCCGTGCCACTACAGAAGGCCAAGTATTCTGTGGATGGGATGTTCAGTGGGGAGGCTAAGGAAAGTTTACAGAAGTGGCGGTCGTCCTGGAATATCCCCCACGTGGCCTGACAACTGCTGACATGGATGCTACGTGTTTGACACATGGATTCCAGGTGGCATCCATGTGGCTGCCATGTCACTGCCACACCAACAACATGTCATCACCATGTCATCACCACATCAACACATTGCCAGTCCCTTTCTACCATATGGCTGCTTCATTAGCACCGCCATGTCAGCAGTCACCACTAACCTGGCGACGGGTCGACCCGAATGCCTGGTTTCAGGTTTTTTGACATAGCGGGCCGATTGAGTTCTAACTCTTTCATTTCTAAGTAATTTTTGATGCTATAAAGGCCAAAATTCATCTCCTACCCAAAACTCAATCTATATAATCAAAACGAACTGAATCGAGCTAAATCTTAGAGTGCTTAACTTTGAAGTTTTGGCCAACCCTTCCTTTCATTTTACAAGCCTTCCAACATGCCAACTCGGTATGTTTTTTATGTTTTAGGCTTCTAGGAACTTAAGGAGATTATTAGGGACATTTTTTCGAAGTTATAAACACCTCGAACGACTTGAGTGCCCACGGGTGAAATTTCTAGCTTTCGGGTTCATTGTTTTCCTTCTCCCTCCCTTCTTCTTATCTCAATTTTTCTTCTTTCTCTCTTTTCTCTTTTTCTCTCTTCCTGTTTTTGGTCTCTTTTGGGTCTATGAAGTGGCTCGGGTGGGTAGTTGCTCACAAAACCCTCAAAACTACTCAAATGATACATACCATTAACTCAACACACCTACATATACTCACCCTTCATGTCTAAGTCAGTGCATCCAAGGAATAATTGGAGGACATGTTTCAAAATCCAACAAAAGCCCCACAAAAAATCTTAGTTGCAAAAAGACCAAAATACCCCTTAAGGCTAAATGACCAAAATTCCCTGGTAAGTCTAAAATCCGTAGCGAATTTAACCAATCTCCAATTCCCATGTGCTACTTGTCTATGAATTCAAAATTCCATGACCTACACAATAGTACTCACAAAAAATCCATACGGCTTTCCAAGTCAAAATTCAATGAAAATAATAATAGGGGCAAAACGGTTAATTTCCATTTAAATTTTCCATAATACAATATTCGATGTTTTGGATAGTTACAATCTACCCCCTGAAAGAAAATTTCGTCCTCAAAATTTATACAAATAGATGTCGATACTGTGTCTGCATTAAGGTCTCGAGTTCCCATGTGGCCTCTTCCACATTCTGGTTTCTCCATAATACTTTTACTAGGGGAATAGTTTTATGGCGTAACACTTTATCATTTTGGTCTAGAATCTGTACAGGTTGTTCTTCAAAAATTAAGTCCTCTTGAAGCTTAATTGGTTGCTATCCCAAAAAATGTGATTCATCTGGTACATACTTCACGAGCATCGAGACATGAAACACATCATGAACTCGAGAAAGTTCTGGGGACAATGCCAAATGATATGCTACTGTGCCTATTCTTTCAGTGATCTCATATGGTCCAATATAGCGAGGGCTCAGTTTCCTTGTCTACCAAACTGTACAATCCCTTTCTAAGGAGATAATTTTAAGAATACTTGATCCCCTACTGCAAATTCTAAGTCTTGAATTCGACGATCAGCATAACTCTTCTGACGATCTTGAGCAGCCTTTAATCATTCTCTGAAAATCTTAACTTTTTCTTCTAATTCGTCTACAATCTTAGGTGTTAACAATTTCCTTTGACCCACTTCAGTCTAATAGAGGGGTGCTCTGCACTTTCGTGTGCCTCATACTGAGCCATCCCGATACTAGACTGATAACTGTTATTATATGCAAAGCCCATTAGTGGTAGGTAAGTATCCCAATTTTCTTGAAACTTTAGAACGCATGCCCTCATAATGTTCTCCAAAATCTGAATAGTTCGTTTAGATTGACCATATGTCTGAGGGTGGAAAGCAGTACTGAAATGCAGCTTTGTTCCGAATGACTTCTGCAAAATTTTCCAAAATCGGGATGTAAACCTCGAATCTCGATTAGACACAATTGACTCTGGAGTTCCATGTAACCTTACAATCTCATCAACAAATAATCTAGGAAATTGTTCCATGTGATAGGTATCCTTAACTAGAAAGAAATGAGCTGACTTGGTCAATCTATCCACGATCTCCCAAACTCTGTCAAACCCTTTTTGAGTCCTGGGGAGTTTAAACACAAAATCCATCGTCGGGTGATCCTACTTCCACTCAGGAATCAGAAGTGATTATAAAGCTCCATATGGCTTCTACCTTTCGGCCTTTACTTGTTGACAAATCAAGCATTTTCTCATAAACCTCACCATCTCTTATTTCATACTAGCCCACTAATAATGTTCTCTAAGAGTATGATACATCTTGTTTCTTCCAGGATGCATTGTATAAGCTGAACTATGGGCCTCCTCCAAAATTTCCTTCTTCAACTCCTCATCCTCTGGTACACATAACCGACCTTCCTTCCGTAAGGCTTCGTCATTAGTAAGTGTATAATCTTGCATATCCCCTACTTCCACGTCCATCCTAATAATGCATGAGATAGGATCCTAAAACTACGCCTCAGTACTCCAATCAACAAGGACAGGTATTACATGAAAGTTGGCTAAAAGTACCCCCTGATCACCAATTCCAAGTTCAACTCCCATCTTCCGGAGCTCCAATTCAGAAGTGGTAAATATATTGCCATGCTTAGTGCATCAGCCATTACATTAGCTTTTATAGGTTGATAGTAGATGGTACAATCATAATCTTTTATCAATTCCAACCACCTTCTTTGTCTTAGATTTAGATCTTTATGTGTAAAGAAATATTTCAAGCTCTTATGATTCGTATAAATCCTGCATTTTCCTCCATAGAGGTAGTGCCTCCAAATCTTTAACGCATGTACCACAGCTGCCAATTCCAAATCATGTGCAAGGTAGTTTAACTCATGAGATTTCAGTTGCCTGGATGCATAGTCAATAACTTTCCCATGTTATATCAACACGTAACCTAAACCTTGCAACGAAGCATCACTGTAAACCTCGAATTCCTTACTATCATCAAGGAGGGTTAATATGCAAATGGAAGTCAGAGTAATCTCTATGAATACACCCAGGTTCTCCACAAGTAAAACATCGAATCACATACAACAATGTAGGTTTACCCTTTTGCCTGCTCGTTGATTGTACTGAAGCATTACTAGATTGAGTAGGAACCTGAAACGTCAACCCAAAACTCCAAGCACTCCTCAATCTGGTCTTTATGCTGCTTGGACCTTCAAGATAACTCCTAGAGGATCCAGATCTTAGGCTACTCCTCTTTGGGACTCTCTGACTAAAACTGCCAATATACGGGCGCTCACGTCTCTAATCCGCACCTTGTATTCATGCTAACAAACTAGACTCCACTCGAATAGCAGCATCAAACAACTCTCTCAAATTGGTAAATCGACAACACTTGTTTGCCTCAGTTGCCACAACTACTAGGGCAAACCTACACAAATTCATGAACTTCTGTTCATATTGAGACATCGTCATGTTCCCTTGCTGCAAACGCAAAAACTCCACTTATCTAGCATCTCGAAACAATTGGGGGCAAAAATGATGTAAACATGTGTCTTTAAAAGTTTCGCATGTCACCTTCTGGGCATCCCAGCCCATCATTTGTAGCCCTCACCACCACTAGTAAGCATAATCACTCAACTGGAAAGCAGCTATCAACACCTTTGCCCTCAGCGGGCATTGAATAACCTCAAAAATCCTTTCCATCCAAGTAATCCACTCATCTGCCTGCTCTAGGCTCATCTCGGCCGTGCATGGGGATCTCATGGTGGATGCATAGTCATTACCTTAACCCCTGAAATAATCAAACTTTAGTTCATCTCCTGCACCTGCAAATGCAGTCAATAAGAAACCTATGCTCTGATACCAAGTTGACAAGATCCACCCCCAGTACCTAGGAAGGGATCCATCTCCTGTCTGATAGGTAATCTCCAACACGAAAAATAATTTCAAAATACCATATAAAATCGATAAAAGCTCACCAAATGTTAGATAATGGATAATTCCTACTACTATTTACATAACATAAGTATTAAGTACAACTCAAACGTTAATCCTACCCTCTTAAGTTAAAGAGTGCGTAGTGTCTTATTTCTTCCTCCGGTCTCTGAGTAGATTTCCGTCCTCGTGTCACGACCTGGAGGGTAAATAAAATCCATAAAAATTTTGAGTTGACGAAACTAAGCTTTTTAAAAAATAAAATTTGAAATCACACGTTTATATCCTCTGTTTTAAAAACCTATGCATGCATATGAGAAATCACCATATTTTGGTAAGACATATAACAATAAGAAATCTAAAAACATGTGCAAGTATGGGTAAGGCAACAGTCTCAGTAAATCATCAACACAATCACACACAGAATCATCACAGCAGTTAGACATAATCCACCCATTCTCGATACCCGAATATCAATCATAGCATCATATAACCACTCGAGGATACAATATCTGAGTGCCCGCCTAGGGATACAACATCTGAGCTTCATCACATATCAATTGCACTACCGGTAGGCCAACCACTCGGGGATACAACATCTGAGTGCCAGCGTAGGGATACAGCATCTGAGGGCTACCTACCGTGGGGGTGGTGCTCGGTTGGTGCAGTATCTTGATTGGGAAATTTTGGCTCTTTTTTCATCTAAGGATGAGACTAATCGGGCGACCACTTCCGCGTGGCTGATCTCGAATCTAGGGATCTGTGTGATCGTAGGCCCTAAAGTCGTCTAGGAGTGATTGAGCCATTATCTTGTATAGATCCATGGAGGTGTCCTTGGCCTCGAACTCATCGTTGACCTAGTTGACCATGAGCTCAGAGTCGTTATGGTGTGACCGTTGTATCTTCCATCTCGGACGAGTGCCTCCACCAGAGAGGTGCACTGGTCGATGATGTGACCGTTGTATTTGTGCTACTAGAAATTGATGCCAATGTTCTTTTCTAGTCGACTAGTTGCTGGTGTATAGGCTAGTTTGGGGGTCATGTTCTCAATGTTCAAGAGCATGTTCCCATAGGAGGTGTTCATGATGGTGTACTTCTCGTACTTTGACTGAGAGGGTGGCTACTTGGAGTTGTTATAATTTGGCCGATAATCCTGTCGGTTCTAGCCCTAGGGGTTGTTGTGGTGGCCATGGTTCAGCCCATTGGGCTGTAAGAGCTGGAGTAGTCTTTCCTCTTCCCACTTGGGGCGTGTTGGTTGTGGTTCTAGCTTGAGGTCGGCTACTGAGGTAAGGGTTGTGGGTTGGGGTTACTTGATTGGTATGTGTTGATCGAGCTCCCAACACTAGGCCGGTAGGTGTTGGCTGGTGTAGCGCCCTCCTTTTTGGTCAGTAGCTCGGCCTTGGTGTGAATCACAGCCTATTTCATAAGTTCATTGTAGGTAGACCAACCTTTAGTATGTATGGAATACCTGAAATGTGATTCACGCAGACCACCCTTTAAAGCGTTTTGGCGCACCGACAGTACTCATGGCTGAATCGAGTAGCATACTTCTATGGTGGCTCGATCTGCCCCTGTTTCAAGAGGAACAAGTCCTCTACTGAGAATAGGTGGTCAGTTTGGATCATAAATTGGTTTAGGAAAACTGTCTGGAGCTACACGAAGGAGTCTATGGTACTAGGTTCCAGTCGGTAGAACCAGTTGATTGAGGCCTCGGTGAAGGTAGAACTGAAAACGAGACATCGAGCCTCCTCAGTTAGATTTTTGAACGCCACTCGGTAGTTGTTGAGATAGATCATGGGATCTCCCTTGTCCAGGTAGAGGGGAATCTTAAGCAGCTTGATCTCGTGATCGTGCTGGTACTGATTGATTATACTGGTGAATGTGCCTAGGCTGGCTCTACCCTAAGTAGGTGTCTGGAGTGGCTCTTTTTCTACCTCGAAGGTCCTTACTTGGTGTAGGAGCTGCTAGACGAGCTAGTCAACACTGTGGCCTTTGTTCCAACTCTAGTAGTCGATATGCTGGATGGGACGGTTACCCTCTCGTCAAAACGATGTTCCCTTGTGCCCCTAGGATGAGATGTTGCGGGGAGGTTGGCAGACTGTCGTATGTTGGAAACCTCCTAGGATAAGTCTGTGCCTTCCGTGACTGAGATGTGGGTCGGTTTCTCAATGCGAGGGGCTATCGCGGATCGGCCTCAAAAGGTGTCCAATTGATCTGCTCTATTAGTGGTGACTAATTCTTCGAGAGAAATGTGAGCTTGACAGGGCTGAGTTGTTTGCGTCCTCGCAGGTATGAACAGCTCAAGGCTTCATGAACATCATGGTAGCTTCTGGTTCCATGTGGGCCTTTTCTAGGTGGATCGGGAATCGAGATGCCTTGTCGATTGGTCCGGCCATAGTGGTGGCCTTCTCCTTCCCAATTGTACATTGTACACGCTCAATGCAGTCAACCACAACCCTTTTAGCTTCACGTTCCTCCTCCGAAATGCAGCGAATGGCCAGTTCGGTCTTAGCAGTTTTCATTTGTTCGAGCATGCCGGTGTATTGCTTGCTCAGCGCCTGGTATTATAACTCGGCCTGAGTTCTGTTGGTCTTGATCTCAACCATGTCGCATTGTAGCTTTTCTAATGCTTGGGCTACGTTGAGGAAGGTGTTCCTTAGTCCCTAACTCGTTGGTGCGAGTATGATTTTGCCATCGACTAGCATGTTGGAAAATGGAAACGAAAATGGGGCTCGACTCGGTGGAGTAGTGGGCAAATTTAGTCAGAATTCTCATAGATGACGTCAAACTATTAATGCACAAAATATGCCAACTTTAGAGGTTGAATCCTACTCAGCCACATGTCCTTAGACTGACTTGTCAAAACAGGATAACTGCTCGACACTTAGAGGTAAGCACCAGTATGATGCTTGACAGGACCGCACCAAAATTTACAAGACTAGTACACTCAGGACATGCTCCCGTCCGACAAAAACATTGACAGACTAAGGATAAACGCAAACCTTGCTAGTTCATGCCTCCGCCTCTCGAGCCTCAATTTCCATGCAGCGGCTCTGGAAGGTTACAAAACCAAGAAAACGTGTAAGTGGATAAAAATGAATAGTTTAAAACATAGTTTGACAACATACAACATTTACCCTCAGTTTCCAAAACCATGCATGCATACGAAAAACTAGGCCTGGCAATAGGTTGTGTCGTGTCAGGTTCGTATCGTGTCATGTACTCTATTTTACCTATTTAAGCTCAACCCGAATCTGACCCGTTTATTAATCGTGTCAAAACATGTAAACCCGAACCCAACCTGTTTATTAAACAAGTAACCCGAACCCACCCGTTTAACCCGTTTATTAAACATGTCGTGTTGAATAACTTGTTTAACCCGTTTAACCTGTTTAACACATTTAACCTGTTTAACCCATTTAACCTGTTTAACCCATTTAACCTGTTTAACCATATATCCTACATAATATTTGAAGCAGAACAACGAACTTCATAATTCAACAAACTTCATAATTCATAATTCATAAGTACATACAATAATTTAATATCCATGACCAACAATACAATATCATCAATGTAATAGTTCCAAAAGAAAATAAGTATAGTACATAATACCAAATAAAATTAAGTGATTAATTAACAAACTCTAAGAGAAAAGTTTCTACAAAAAAAAAAAGTTAAAATTGATTAGATCTTCGTGAATTGCATAAGAACACCACAACTAATGAGCACCTACAATAAAATGAAGAAAACATTAGAATCCAACCACAAAATTAATAACAATGTGTAAAGACATGCTAGAATGTGATTTTTTAGTACCTAAATGCTATCCATCATTAGGAATGGTATTAGAGCATTCAACAAATTGACAATTATTGTTACTAATTTCCAATTTGCTGATATCCTCAGTGAGATCCTCCAACTTGGGTGCAAGTGCTAAATCATCTACAAAATTGAATATTTAAATGAGATTTCTTAATTATGAAAACAATAGATAAGAAAAATCTAGCTAAAAGGTGAAAATAAGAAAACAAACCATCGCTACCAAATATCCAATCACGTGTGCAGATTATAGCTTCAACATTTTCAGGGACCCTAACTAGATTTGGTATCGGGCATGAGGCCCAGTTATTGTTTATAAACATGAATTCGAGTCAGGGACCCTAACTATATTTGGATTTCTAATGGTTTTATGGAAAACCCGGGCATAGCCCTTCGAATGATTTGAAACGGTTTCCGTATACCATCCTCACGAACGGATGCCCTCCAGACGTCTTGTAGTATCCTGGAGTGGCGGGTTGTCTCCTTCAGACGTCTCATAGTATCCTTGTGTAGTCACGAGGCATTGCCTGCGAGGGGTCATTGCACGGAGCGACCAGTCCGTATAGTGACTCAGGAGCAAGATAGCCAGAGGTTAAAGCCTCCCTTTAGGGAGGGTCATTGATCTGCAGGTCATTGACCTGGGTGTACCTTGGGGAGACATGGGATTTGAGACCCCGGGTAGCACGCATAGCTTGGAACCGTGACAGTGGTGTGATTGTGACATCTAGGATGTCAAGCATCAAGGATGCCGAGGATTGGTTTTGGGCCGAGTCCCACTTGAAATGGAATTTTGGGCTTAGTCCCACTTGCAATGGAATTTTGGGCTGAGACCCACATGATTTGATTTGGGTGGAGTCCCTACAGAATTGGATTTGGGCAGAGTTCCCACATGAATGGTTTTGGACTGAGTTCCCACGTGTATTGGTTTTAGGCTAAGTTCCCATGTGCTTTGATTTGAGGTTTTTGGCTAAGGCCTTAATGGTTTGATTAAATGGTTTTCGAATGCATACATACTTTTTAGTGAAGAGAATAAATGTCTGTCTTTTCGTGAAACTATTTTTATAAATTATTGGTTTTGTCCACTCACAGCTTTTCATGGTTTTAATGCCCTTCAGGTTGATCGCGGATGCGGGCTGTAGCGGGGATCGAGACATCACACTTCTCTGATCATGGCGCACTCTGGAAGCCCTATGTGGGGCTAAGGTTGGAATTATCCTTTGTCTGACACTTCGTGTTAGACGGGAGTAGGCACGTCCAGCGTTAATCCCTGGGGGATTTAGGACGGGTGTTGTCACCTAGCCTACAACCATGAAAAAACCCGTGAAGGGTTAAAAAATGTTAGGTGATGAGTTACGCCATTTCGAGGGTTGTAACACAAACTATGGACATTAGGAGGCCGTGTAACCTTCTAGGCTTGCTCTGAGCAAAGAAATCAAAGATTTGTATGCTAGAAATGCTGCTGGACAGCTCTGAAAATCTTCGCTGATAGGTAGATTCATGGACAAGGCTCTCAAGGTCAGTTTTCCTGTCCTTAAGGCCTTATATTTTTTGTTGGGATTGAAACAATGAAGTTTATCGTTTAGATCATCTGAATTGGTCGAGAAATGAGAGAGAACGAGTCGGGTCATGTAGCTGGTTACGGGTCGAGCTCGAGGTTGAAGATGAAAAGTGGAGGCGTGTGACCACCACGCGCAGAAGACATAGGCGGCACGTGAGAGCGAGTTCGGCCAAATTTGAGAAAGTGTTCAACGTGAAAAATTTCCCTCTCTTCATTCCAAATCCAATGGTATAATGTTTGAGGGATTTAGTCACTGTTTAGAAACGTTTATGAATTTATATGTTTTTTAATTAATTTAATTAAAATTAAGATAAGTAAGGTTAAAACCTAAGGCTAATAAAGAGTGATCATTAATTATTATGTTTGGTGAATGAAACATGTATATGGGTGTTAAGAATTGGAATTAAAGGTTGAATTACCTATAACTATAACGACCCGTCTCGAATTTCATGATTAGCGAGAATTAATTAAGGACTAATCAAGGAGTAATCGAGACTTAATCAAGGTTTAACGAACGATTGGAGTAAATGACGTTTTTGCCCCTAGACAAGTGAAAAAGATGATTTTTGACTCGGGAGGTCATTAGCACGTGGACCGAGGTCCATTACATAGATAGAGATGGTACGAATATGTAGATAGGTGGCCCGGCGAAATCAGACATCGTACGGGAAAGTTACAGGTCAATGATGATTTTTCAAACTATTCATGATTGCATGAAAATCGAGACAGTTGACTTTTGGGAATGTAATGTGGGACCCAAAATATCTTGTGGGGACCAATAGGTGAGTGACAAGTGTGACTCATCCATTGATTCCCACCTACATACATGCATCATCATCTCCATTTCATTCATCCTACCCGAAAACCCATTTTGGTTTGAAAATTGGATTTTGGGTTTTAGACGTTTGGGATTGATTATGAAGCCTGGGTTATGTTCCTCGAGTTGAGACAAGTTCACAAGATAGAAAATGGACAAAAAAGGACGGCGAAATCGTCCTGGAAGGAAGCTTGAAGCTTGACCGTGAAGGTTTGGATTCAAATAGGCAATCTCAGCCCTTGTTTCGTGATTTTGAGGTCATATAGCCATTTCTGGGAGTGAGACGAATGTGTAAGAAGAAAAATAGAGGAAAACGGTGGCTGGACAGCTGAGTTCTGGCCGGGTCAAGGCCGCGGGTCAAACGAACCAGGGTAATAGGGTGTCAGGATCTCTTAGGTGACATGGCAGCTGATGTGGCAGGTCCACGCCAACATTATCAGACCACGTGGACCAGTGGGATGGTGAGACGTGGCAGTGTGTCAGATAGATGCCAGAATTTCCAGAGACATGTACCAGGACACGTGGCACCAGTCAGGGTGTGCCACGTGTCGGGCTAATAGAGCTGAAAGATGTCAGAGTTGTTAGCTGACGTTAGCGTTGACCGGCGTGACGTCAGCATTGACCGCTGTTAACCGTCATTGACTGGCGTTGATTGTTGTGGATAGTACTTGGACCAGCGCGTAAGGGCGCATGGGAACGAATTTATCAGTAAAACCGATCTTGTTCAAAAAGTTTCGACATTCTGAATCCAATGGTGGTGGTTTCAGGTCAATCAGAGATCGTTTGATAGGTCATTTAGAGGTTTTTAGCCTCAAGAAGCGAGTTCGCGACACGTTTACTGTTTCGGGAGTTTTTAGGGTTTATGGTTTGGACTTGTATAGGTTGATAGTGACCTTTGGGTATGATTTGGACATTTATGGACGTTCCGGAGACATTGGATTAGTCCCGAAGTGGCTTACGATGCAGATTATAAATGCGCATCATGGACGGTTTGTGAATTGACTTTTGACTTCTAAATATGATGCATGCATAAATGTTTTATATGTTTTATGAACACGATTTGAGCTGCATTAATTGCATATGATTTGGCATTTTTATGGAAAATGTGTTATTGCACGTATTTCGATGTTTGGTGTTTTATGTGATATTTTGAGCTTAGGCCAAGTATTCTACGGTTTTGAGATGATTTCACGGTTGATAGTCAAAGGTGATTTAGACTTTGACTTGGATGATACTCAAAGGTTATTTGAATGGTAATTTGAATAATAAAATGATTTTCGGATTTGATTATGATATGTTATCGGGCTTGTGTCCCAGCTGGTTTATGACCTTGTTGGAAATGAGACTGAACAATGTTTTGATTTGGAAATGAGATTCCGGGCTTGTGACCCTGTTGGAAAGACATTGGACTCCGAGAGTGAGTCCATGTGTATTTGAAAACCATGTTTCGGGTGTGAGTCCTACGTGATTTGAGATGTTTTCACTAAGACCATCCTTTTGAGATTGATACGACTTCGGCGTGACTGTGTGTCCCCGAAGAGGGCCTTCGGTAGGAATGTTTTTCTCGGAGAGGACCTTATGAGGAGATTGTTACTCCAAACGTCATAGATCCTGGAGCCTTTAGACGTCGTAGATCTTGAAGAGGTCATGATCGCACTGCTTGGAGATGAGTAGCTCTTAGGGGAGGGTCAGGCTCAGGAGTGTTAGATATTGATATCATCCAAACGTCAAAGATCCTGGAGATGATATCAGCCCAGACATCGTAGATCCTGGGGAGGTACTCGGTTGGGAAATCCCGAGTTGCACGTGTTGCAATGATATCGTGACTGATGATGATTGAGATAAGACAAATGTTGGCTACAAGGATTGGTCTTGTTTTTGATGCTTGCTTTATGCACAGATGATCTCGCTATTGATTGATGTGAAATGCAAATTGATTTATTTGCGTTAAGATGCTTTTAATATGTTATGGTTTTTCCGATGATTACATCATTTTTATTATTACTGTTTTGTTGGAAAGAAATGGTTTTAAATTGTTATGTATGCATGTTTTTAATTGAAGGGTATAAATATTTATTTCGAAAATGTGTTTTCCAACTATTTATTTTTGTCCACTCACAGCTTTTATGGGTTTATACCCTTCAGGTTGATCGCGAATGTGGTGTTAGACGGGAGCAGGGCACATCCCACGATAATCCATGGGGATATGGATGGGTCCTGTTAGTTTGGTATCAGGGCACTTGGTTGCTTTTGTAGCGTTGCGGATGTACCGAATGAGATGTCTTTACGACAACAACAACCTGTCATCAACTTGATAGTGAGGATAAAAATAGGAAAGTTAAGTGGGAATGAACCCCGGATAGATTCTACTTGGCAATTGATGCCACGTTTCAGTGGGCTCAGACCCCGATTAAGGCCGAGTAGACCTGAGAAGGACCGAGTTTCTTGTGTGCCCAGTGGATGAGAGCCATAGAGTTACGAGTGGATGGGATCTGATAGTAGTTACTGGTCGATTGGATACTAGTTAGCCCAGTATAATGACTTTTCAAAGGCGTGACCGATGATGGTTAGGATGGATATGCTGGTGGTTGCAGGCGAGGTCGTTGATGACCATCGTGTGAGATTGGTTGAACAATTTAACAGGGAAGATCGGTCCACCTTCGATCAGTAGATTAGACGTGTTGAGCAGATTGTACAGATGTTGGGTTGTGCTCAGGAGTAACAGAGCGTTTGGTACCAGTAACAGAGTGTTTCGTGGATTGGTCTGCACGAGTTTTGTGGCAAACATTGCTATCAATGGACGTGGATAAGATTATCGAGAGTTGGGTGTTGTTTAAGGGGCGTTCTTACGTTATCTTCGCCTCAGTCTATCGAGATAGGAGAGAGATGGAGTTTATCTCGAGAGGCGGAGTTCCTCCGACATAAGCAGGAGATTTGAGGGTAGCTCAGTGCGAGTAGAGGTTTACGACCTTGTCATGGTATGCTCATGTTATAGTAACGAATGAGACGATGAGGTTTTATCGGTGACAATTGTGTCAAGTCTTGAGAGTAAGACTCAAGTGATGATATGACATCTCAGTCGAGATGAGTTAACGGAATCTCAGTAGTGATCGAGATGACTGAGATGAGTTGGATAGAATCTAGCAGCGATCAGATAATTCTAGATGACGCTGGCGTCTACAGGTGGCAAATGCCAAGGAGTTAGAGCAATCTGAGCCCTTAAGTAGCAGACGTGTAAGTTATAGTGATCATTGAGCAGGACGGAGAGGATTTCGAGTGGATCAGTGAGATTTCAGTATCCTCCTTGTTTGGTTGGATTACTGGAGGCACGATGTATGGCTGGATTGGTGATAGGTAACCTAGTTATCTTTGGACGGATTGCACAAATGTTGTGTGCAGGAGTTGATCCCATATGGTTGGGACATACGAGCCAGTACTCCGACCAGTACTATGTGGGAGTAATTTGGTAAACTGAGATTGTTCGAGCCGGATAAGGCAGTAAGACAGATTGGTTCCCAAGACATGTGTTGATGTCCGAGTGAGTTACGACTTGGAGGCTGGGAGGATACGACAGTATGGTCATTAGGGACATGGGACACGTGTTTTGAAGTTCCCAGATGGGTCAGTAAACTTGAGGAAGATGTCGATTGTGTTGACATTTCTAGTGGTGTTCCTCATAGGATTTACCGAGATTGCTACCTCAGAGGGAGGTTGAGTTACGATTGAGTTTCTCCCAGATACTCAATTGATTTTGTAAACCCTTGTCGGATTGGTTGGTGAAGGAGACTTCTCATTTTCTACTTCTTTGATAAGGTCTTCTAGGTATGCTTGCAATATGGTTGCAATTTCTTTTAGTTTCAAAGTTTGTTTAAGAACTTGACACCCAAGCAGTGGGCCAAATTTGAATGAGTTGAGAGGCGGAAGGTGCTTGGTGTCACCTAACATGATAACTGAGTATCAGTTTAGGAGGATCCATGTTGGTGATATGGGTCATGTTACATTAACTGATAGAGCTAGTGTGGATCCTAAGTGGACCGAGATGATCAAGGATCAAGTTGGCTATAGATTAGCAAGGATTGAGACAGTTGCGATCAAGTTGGTTGAGGATCAAAAGAGTGAGGATTGACGTCAACCAATTATGTCTATTGAGATTGGAGTCTCCCAATTTGGTTGAGTATTACAAGCATTCGGGTGGAGGTTTTCCCTGTGATTATAGCCCATGGATGCGATTGACTCGGGACGGAGTTATACATATTTTGGGCTTGAGAGGATTGTTGGATTAGCAGTTACAACACAACTTCAGGATTCGACCCTTTGCATCGTCAGGATGGTGTTCGAGGTTTAGATTGGTACGTCTTGGTAGACATAAGTTGGTTTGTCTCTAGAGTTTGTCAGGTGACCAGAAGAACTCAGAGAGGATGTTGAGTATAGTGTATAGTCTGTCCAGAGCAGAGATCAGACAAATAAGTTTCCATGTTGGATCTTGATTAGCATGTCAGGCATATGATAGACGGATTAAATCCGAGATTTTTGTGGTGTGTGGACTAGATGGTGGATATTGGTACATAGACGGACGTTTCGATGTAGACAGACATTGCTTGAGTACATTCCTTGAGCAGGCCTATGAGTAGTGCCAAGGTGTTTGTGTGTTGTGAGTGCACCTGTGAGTAGTGCACGGTTGACAACGAGATTGCTGAGTATTGATCATCTGATTGATGTGGTATGATCATCAAATTAAGTCTGAGATGGACATGGTATGGTAATTGGACGGGGTTCGATGTTGATTGTCCATTGAGTAGGAGGACTGAACATCGAATATTGTGTGCTACTGCAAAATCATTTTGAGAGGGTTCGGTTGTTGTCTGAGCCTAGAGCTCAAGGCCAAGATGGGCGAGACGAACCCTAGTGGTTATGTTTGTGATTATCAGGGTGTGCCATGTGTCAAGCTGACAGAGCTGACAGATGTTAGAGTTGTCAGGCTGACGTCAGCGTTGATCGCCGTGAATTGTACTTTAACTTGCACGTGAGGGCACGTGGACAAAAATTTTGAGGTCAAATCAATCTTATTCAATAGGTTTTGATGTTCTGAATCCAATGGTGGTGGTTTTGGGTCGATCGGAGATCGTTTGATAGGTCATTTGGAGGTTTTTAGCCTCATGAAGCGTGTTCGCGACACGTTTACTATTCCAGGAGTTTTGAGGGTTTATGGTTTGGACTTGTGTATGTTGATAGTTAGCTTTGGTTATGATTTGGATAGGTCTAGATGTTTCGGAGACGTTGGATTAGCCCCAGAGTGGCTTACGGTGCTGATTGTGAGCGCGCAGCATGAACGGTAAGTGAGTGGGCTTTTGAATTCTAAATATGATGCATGCATAAATGTTTTATATGTTTTATGAACACGATTTGAGATGCATTGATTGCATAAGATTTGAATATTATTTAAAAGCATCACATGTCAAAAGTATCTGAACGTAAATCAACCAATTTACGTTTCACATCAATCAATAGTGAGATCATCTGTGCATAAAGCACCCATCGAAAACATAACCAATCCTCGTATCCACATTTTCCTAGAAAATTTCAAATCATATTCAAATCATATGCAATCAATGCATCTCAAATCGTGTTCAGAAAACATATAAAACATTTATGCATGTATCATATTTAGAATTCAAAAGTCCACTCACAGATCGTTCATGCTGCGCGCTCACAATCAGCGTCATAAGCCACTCCGGGGCTAATCCAACGTCTATGGACCTATCCAAATCATACCCAAAGGTTATTATCAACCTATACAAGTCCAAACCATAAACCCTCAAAATTCCCAAAACAATAAACGTGTCCTGAGGCTAAAAACCTCCAAATGACCTATCAAACGATCTCTGATCGACTTGAAACCATCACCATTGGATTCAGAATGTCAAAATTTTTTGAACAAGACCAGTTTGACCTCAAAATTCGTGCCCATACGTCCTCAGGTGCCAACTAAAGTACGGTCCATGGCGGTCAACGCTGATGTCACGTCGGTCAACGTTGACATCAGCTGCTGACGTCACCTACTAACGTCAGCCTGATAACTCTGACATCTGTCAGCTCTGTCAGCCTTACACGTGGTACACCTTGACTAGTGCCATGTGGCACACCCTGACTAGTGCCACTTGTCCTGCCACGTGTCTCTGAAAAGTTTGACATGTATGTTACACACTACCACGTGGCACAATCCCACTAGTGCACGTGGTCTGACAATGCTGATGTGGACCTGCCACGTCAGTTGCCACGTCACCTAACAGATTCGGATACCTTGCCACATGGCACCCTCTCACTAGTCCATGTGGTCTGACATGGCTGACGTGGACCTGCCACGTCAGCTACTGACTAGACTGACACCTGGCCAAGTGGCCTGACAAGGATGACGTGGCATGCCATGTCATCATCTTCAACCCTCAGACGAGTCGACCCGTTTGAGTGTAACGGGTCGTTTGACCCGCGACCCTAACCCAGCCATAACTCAGTCATCCAGCCACCGTTTTCCTCCATTTTTCTCCCTACACACTCGTCTCACTCCCAAAATCGGCTCTATGAGCTCAAAATCACAAAGAAAAGGCTAAGATTGCCTGTTCGAATTCAAACCTTCAAGCCAAGCTTCAAGCTTCGTTCTAGGGTGGTTTCGCCGTTATTTCCCGTCCTTTTTCGATCCTGTGAACTCGTCTTTACTTAAGGAACATAAAACAGACATCAGAATCAATCCCAAACGTCAAAAAAGCTAAAATCCAAATTTCAAACCACAATGGGTTTCGAGTTTACCTTTCTCTGGGTTTTCCGGCCACCTCACGATGTTTCAGCCGCTCACCACCATCATCTCAGCCTCTCACTCATCCTGTCAGTCTCTCTGTGGCCTCAAATCAAAATGGAAATGGAGAAAGGAATGGATTTGGGTTTTCGGGTAGGATGATGAATGAAATGAAGAAGAAATGGAGACGATGATGGATGTATGTAGTTGTGAATCAATGGATGAGTGACACTTGTCACTTATTTACTTGTCACTCATCTATTGGTCTCCACAAGATATTTTGGGTCCCACATTAAATGCCCAAAAGTCAATTGTCTCGATTTCGTGTAACTATGAATAGTTTGAAAAACCATCTTTAACCCTTAACTTTCCTGTACGATATCCGATTTCAACGTGCCACATGTCTATAGACTCGTATCATCTCGATCTACGTATTGGACCTCGGTCCACTTGCTAATGACCTCCCGGGTCAAAAGTCAACTTTTTCACTCGTCTAGGGATAAAATCGTCATTTACCCCAATCGTCTGATAATCCATGATTAAGTCCCTATTACTCCTTGATTAGTCCTTAATTAATTCTAGCTAATCACGAAATTTGGGACGGATCGTTACAATAACACTTAGTAATATTATGATAATGATAATGAGGTGATAAAGACGTGAAGTCAATGGAGGTGATATGATGCATAAAAGGTTCTTGTATTAAGATCGTTATAAAGTACCTAACGAGCTCATGTTGATGAAAATTTTCATGACTTCACGAGGAATGGGTTAGAAGTGAGCTAATGTTGGTTAACGTACTTTGTGAGAATAAGAATGGGAATATGACAATCCCTTCTCTGACAGGATTGGTCAGATGGAAGTAGGGCCGGTTCGATTTTCACGAAATTAGGGGCGAGCCTTGTCAACTTGGTATCATAGTTAGAGCATTGAATATTTTTTCTTGGAATATGATCCTCAAATTTGAATTATTTTTACATCAATTATATGATAATGATTTGATTATGTTTTAATGAACTTAACAAATTAC
Source organism: Prinsepia uniflora (assembly GCA_032719365.1). NCBI lineage: Eukaryota > Viridiplantae > Streptophyta > Magnoliopsida > Rosales > Rosaceae > Prinsepia > Prinsepia uniflora. The sequence goes on from CM064863.1 coordinate 15,913,534, forward strand.
TGAAATGTACGTTTTACCGAGAATTTGTTTATGAATGATGGTTGAACTAAATTGTTTTGAATATATGTTTACAAGATTTTTATTCAAATTTTTGTTAATGATGGTTTGATTTTTAAGGAATGAATATATGGTAAATAATTCATGGGAAATTACTAACTATTTGACGTACGTTTTATGAGATGTGTTTTGGGCTTAAGTTCGGAGTTTATAATACGAAAAATATGAATATGAGTTTCTTTGGATTTTATGGAAATTATTTTGATGCACGATATATGATATTGTAAATCGGTTTTAAGAGCATAGGTATTGCATCTTTCAATTGTTTTACGACATGAATTGCATGATATTGGTTGATGAAAATTTCAAGATGGTTTTTATAGAATGTTTTGTAATACATGTTCTGTGAGATTCCTTCATAAATATAGATCTAGCTAAACAATTCCATGTGGACTTTGGTTTGGAATGGATTGAAGTTATCAAATGATCATGTAACTATAGTTTGAAATTAGTTTTCAGTAATTGTTGATTATATTTTCTTTACAAAGTTTGACAAAACGGTTGGATTTATATCTGAATTTCAAAATAACGTTCTGATTATGATGAATGCATACATGATTGAAATTATTTTGATAAGATTTGAACTGATTAATTGATGACTTTCTTTAAGGAAATTATTGACTATTGACTACACATTTTCTAAGGTTAAATAGAACTTGTGTTTTGATCATAAATGGAAGTTTGAAACGATAATGGGGTTTTTAAGAAAAAAGGTGCATGTCAATATGTGATTTGCTCCTCAAGAATTTATATGTATGTTGTATACATATGTTTTTTGATATTTGTGTTGCTGTGATTATGTACAGATGTTGTTTCTCTGAGGGATAGTCAGTCTCATACGTCGAGTTAAGGCTCTTTTCCTGAGACTAGCATTTTGGTGGACAATCTTAGACGTCGAGCAAAGGCTCATTTCCTGAGATTGATATTGTGACGACAACTCAGATGTCGAGCTGGGCCCTTTTCCTGAGTCAGTAATGGTTAGTCTCAGACATCAAGCTAGGCCCTTTTCTTGAGACAGTGATGACTTAGACGTCGAGCATTGCTCCTTTCCTGGGTCGTTTTTCATTCGAGCGTCGAGGTGGGCTCCTTTCCCTAGTGGTCTGCCTACCAGTAGTGTAGAGACAACCTGAACGTCGAGTTGGGCTTCTTTCTGGAAGGAATATTGTCTGGATAATGTGTTGGTGTTGTTTTAGATTAATTTAGATGATGTTCTGGTGTTGGCCTACGCATAGTGCCGCTGTGAGATGTGATGGATACTTGAGAGAGTAATTGGTTGAGTTAGTTATGGATTGGTGGTATATGAGTTAAGACTTTACGGGATCCCAGTATTGCTGGTGCCTAAATAGAGTTGGGAATTAATAGGTGGATAGTCCTTTCTAGAATGTGTGCATAATTAAGTGCTTTAAAAGTTTTATGATATGATTTCTATGATATTGACTTGATTGAGATTTTATATGATTTTCGGTGATTTTCTTTACGAAAATTGTTTCATTGCGCGTTTGAAACTTTCTTTAGATTATGTTCTCAGAATTAACTTAAACTATGAATTCAGCTTGATATGTATACTCGATATTTTATATGGGAAGTACTTGTGCCTAAATTAAGTAGTGACGTAGCAAAAGAGAGGCATCAGCGAGTTGATTTGAGCAACTCAATTGTCCAAATTGAAATTAAGATGGATTTGTCGACATGTCTAAGTTGATATGAGGTACGGTGGCATATGTGAATTCGAAAAAGTAAAAGTATAGTAGCTATCCAAGGTTATTTAAAATTTCGAGGACAAAATTTCCTTTAAGAAGGGTAGGTTGTAACAGCCCAAATCTCGAGAAAAGGTAAAATTTGAAAAAATCGAAAGAGAAATGACAATTTTTCCCTTGAAAGTCAAAGAGTAGACTTTTGACCGGGACATCCTTCAGAAAAGTTGAAAGACCATTAAGAAGATCTTGGTCTCTTGAGTGTGTAGACATGCGGCATGCCAAAAATGAAGTTTGAACAAAATCTTTTGAGGTCTAAATTGTATAAGGGTAGCTGAAATAGGCAGAATTTGATTAGAGTCTAAATGGTGAGGGGAAAGATGGACCATCATAAGTAGTGTGACAACCCATAAATTTGAAAAAGGGAATTTTAGAAATTTTAGAAGGGAAATGACAATTTTACCCTTGGTTTAAATGCTCAAAAGTTAACTTTTTGCTCGGGGTACGTTTTGAGCATTTTTCGAAGACTGTTGTGTAGGTCTCAAAGCATTGAGTCCGTAGACTAGTGGCACGTCGAAATCAGAGTTTGGACATGTTAATTACGTTTCAAGGAAGGCCATGGGCATTTTGGTCATTTATGCTTAGAAGGGCATTTTTGTAATTTTGGAATTCAGGAGTATTTTAGTCTTTTGTTGGTTTTGCTGAGTCACTGTGGATTGTTTTGGCTGTTGACATCTGTCACAATAGGAATTGGATTGCTGGCTTGTACGTGTTTGTGTAGTGTGTTTGCTGAGTGTTTATGTTTAACCAAAATGTGTATGATTTTATGGAATATTTAATGATTTCCGAATGTGATTTTACAGATTTGCGTTAAAATGGTTTTGTAGGCTTGAGACCCTGATGGAAATAGTTTTTGACTTTGATTTGGAGTCAAATGTGAATATGTGATTGAATTGATGATTTTTGGATTTATGAAATGAGTTCTAGACATTTTTTACGATGGTTTTGTGGAAATTGTTTTGTGAAAGCTATGTTCCGGGCATAGGCCATGTTAAAATGTTTTGACTTGATTTGAGGCATAAATATTTATGAAAATGAGTTTAAAGACTCATAGCCGAGGAGGCTTGATATGACATTGAGTTTAAAGACTCGTTGACCCAGAGGCCTGATACATTATTGAGTTTAAAGACTCGGAGTTAAAAGACTCGTTGCATGACATATACATTATTGAGTTTAAAGATTCAGAGTTTAAAGACTCGTTGCATGACATATACATTATTGAGTTTAAAGACTCGGAGTTTAAAGACTCGTTGCATTATATATACATTGTTGAGTTTAAAGACTCGTGCTTATTTTGATCAATGATTTGAAATCCAGTTGTTCATGTTTTACTCTATGCATGCGTGTTTTAAGCTGGAGGGGAAAGAGTTTATTTTTGAAATGTATTTACAAATGATGTTATTTTTTTTCCACGCACACTTTTTATGTTTTGATGATCTTCCAGGCTGTGTCAAGGAAATCGGGGCTGATCGAGAGGCAGAGGCATGAGTGAGAATCAGTACGGTTATCCCTTGTCTGACGAGTGCTGAGGGTGTTTACAGAACTTAGGTGGACTTGTCAGACGAGAGCAGGATCAGACACGATTATCAAAGTGATATTGTGACTGGTCCTGTCATGTGGATCATCCCCAAACACACCATCAGTTGGGATGGCCTGGATAGAGTAATCAGGGATTGAACGAATAACCTAAAGAGAACCACAAGTTCACAACCAGTTATGGAAACAAGAGACAAGAGAAAAGGAATCCTACTAACCTCAAAGGGGATCTCAGATACAAGAGGTAACCCTTGAGGGACCAATGGGTCCTCTGCTCTTTTTGAAACCCTTTTGCGCCTCACTAATGAAGTGAGAGTCTCAGCATCACTTTGTTCTTCTTCCTCCTTGGTGGGAATCAAGTGACACCCATGTTTCTTCAAAACTAAGACCTTAATCATGAGGGAAGAAGTTAAAGTCTCTATGATCATGGCAGAAGAAGGGGATACCATCTTACCACCAGTAAGCACCCATTGGGAGGAACCTAGTTTGAGCAAAAATCAATTTTTTGTTCAAAGGAAAACAGAAGAAAGAAAAGATAAGGCCCATACCCAAAACGAGAGACTAGCAGTTGCTTCTTCCTCCCTGGTCTTTTCATCTCGACCTACCGGTCTCTCTAAGGATGGAGTCTCATTAGAATTGTCTTCAATAAGGGTGAAATGATCGTTTGTCCCTTCCATTAGCATATCCACCTCGTCAATCCCAACTAAAAAGAAAGACTGTTAAAAGCAAGCACCTGAAGAAAACTGGGTCGAAACTTCACTAAACAAAAACTCACTAATGAGAGGATGCACGTTCTAATCTTGGAAAGCCCTGTCCATTCTAGCAGCAAGTGTCATATCCGATTTTTCCAAAGGCTTAAGGAACTTGAATTGATGCTCAGACACTACCTTTGTAGTGGCTCTGAAGGCGTTCTTGAAATAGGACTGCCGCCACCTAACCAAAGCTTGTGAACATTTCACAAGAGACCTTCGCTAATTTGGGAAATCGAAGAGGTGTGTCAAAAAAAAACCTGATGTGTGGACATGGGGACATGATCGAGAAATTTCTGAAGATAGAAAGAAGTGCTAGCATTTTCTCCCCTGACAAAGGGCACATGAAATTTTTAATAAAAACCAAAGTGACGGGCACAAATACCGTGTTTTAGCATTGTTACTAACCCTCTTCAACAAATCAAACATCAGTAGACAGCTGATAAAATCCTTTGCCTTTGCTTCAAATGTACGGATGCCTTGGGGCTAGTCAGAAAGGACACTTTGAGATCGGGATGGGAAAGACTGCGGGTGGAGATGTCTTCCCAATCCTCCTTAGGGCGAAATCTCAGCTGAAGAAAGAATGACAAGCAATTAATTGAATAACCTTTCATGGGTGTAGACACATCAACTTTTTTACAGGGCCCAACCCGAATACACAAAACAGTACACTCGGGCCCTACTTCCGTCTGATAGAAACCCTGCCAAACAAGGGAGGTTGAACAACCCACTAATTCATTCAAACCACATTCAAAATATACCCAACACGGGATTTACGAAAAATGTGTATTCAAATAATACTAAAATATTCAAAAAATCACCAAAATTCCGATAAAATTCCCAATCATGCCAAAACCACCAAATTGCATAAAAACACATTTAAATCATGTAAGTATGCATGCATAAGAGTTTAGGGAAAGAAAGTTCACTCACACACCTCCGTCACCTCCTGCCAAAATTCACATTTAAGGTCACATATCATTTCAACTAACTCCTAATTTAATCCCATAATTTTCTGGTATTTTTAAACGTAATAAAACAAACCCTAAAACCTTCATACACTCAAAAATACCCTGAAACGGTGTCTTATCGACTCGAAACCTGTGCCAAAATGTTCGTTACATCGAAAGGATGAAAACACATGTTGGTCGTTCATTGGAATTCGGGCTTACGCGCCTCCACGTACCACCCAAGGTGGTTGCGAGTGGGAGCCACGCGCCCAGATATTGTGCACTTGTCTTTAACCTCCAACCAACCCATAATCACTGCAATTCGGGTCGCCCAACCCAGCCCTAAATCTCTCATTTCTAATCCTTTTTCATCCCTTCTTCGATCACTCTATTCTACATCAGCCCAACAAAAATTCTAACATGATAAAACACGAGAAACACATCCCAAAACCGAAGTTCAAAACTTACCAAATTCGGCCATGGTGCAACCCCGAACAGTTTGGACGATCCAAACATCTAAAACTTCGTTTGAAGAGTCAATTTTGATCGATATGACCTTAAGAAGACGTTCCTAAGTTCTAATTTGAGCTTCCTTGTCGAAAATCGATCTAGCTATGCTTAAACCCAAAAATCTTCCTCACGAGTTCGCGGGCTTCATTCCCATTCCAGCCCTTCTTTCTTCATCGTTTTCACTCCATAACCACACCCTTTTCCTCCTCTCTATTTCACCCTAGCTCTCTCCTTTTTTCCTGGCTGTAATCCTCTCCTTCATTCCTCTATTTTTCTCTTGGCCGAAACCCACACTTCACACATACACACACTTAAATACAACACACAATCACACCCAAGTCGATGCACCAAGTCCAATTAGATAAGGGAAACTTGTCCCAATCAAAATCAGCCACCCAAAATATCTCATAGGGACAAAGACCAAAATACCCTTCATTGCGAAATTACGATATTGCCCCTACGTAGTTTAGACCTGAAACATATCCATGCAGACTCTATTTTTGGCATGCCTCTTGTCAACGTACTCGGGAGATCGAGACCTTTGTAAAGGTTTTTTTAGAATTTCCAAAAACTATCCCCCGGTAAAAAAATCAACATTTTGACTTTGACAAAAAAAGTCAACTAGGGGAAAAATAGTCAATTCCATCCGACTTTTTCGAGGACAACGATATTTCCACACGAGGAAAAGGCTTCAACAAGGAGAACTTATTCCATTTTCAGACTTTTGGTGGCATTTGGTAAAATGAATCAGTCTAGCTAAAACTAGTAGAATAAGATCTTTTCGTTGACAGCGCCTAAGTAGTTACCAGGAAGTCCAAAACGACTAAAGGATTTTTCCCCTTTGAGATTGCCATCCATATCAAAGAGGCAGAAACTCTCCAAGAATGGGTTAAAAGTATTACATGTGGTAAGGGAAAGAAGGCTCTAGTTATCTCTGGCATTGAGTCCTCAAAAGAATATGGTTGGGTATACTGGTTGGTGGAATCAGCAATCCTCCCGTATGGATTTAGACCAAATAGAACCCTCAGATAGAGGAGAGTCGGAGTCATGAGTGTAACTCTGAAATCAAAGGTATTAGTGCTACTATTCCAAAAACATATAGCAGCACTAAGGAGATTCATGTCCAAACAAGTGGTGAGATTGGACAGGCCTACCAAATGATATATCCTGTTGGACCAGAGGTCAGCTCGAAATTCTTTCCTCATTCTATCCGCCCACAGGAAAAAAAACAAGATATCTTGGAATTTCGGACAGAAGGAAAAAAACGATTCCAGAAGTGGTGGGAATCGCTCCAAGGGGGAGGAGTGTTGATAGATAGGGGCGGCTTGAAATTCAGATAGGCCTCGATAAAGCGGGACCACCGTTTTAGGAATTTAACCCTACATTAGGGACCTAGAGTGCAACGATGCTTATCCTCCACACAGGAAAGGTGTAACAACCCGTACCTTCGGGAAGGGTATAAATGTAATTTTTCTTAATATTTGTATAAAGGACGATTTTGCCCTTGTGAATAGTGCATCAAATGTTGACCTTTTGATTTACAGGTTGGATGAGTGTTGACCCTTGACCGTGACGTAGTTAGGACGTCACGAGTCCGTAGACAGGTGGCAGGTTCGATTCGGACAATCGGAGAAAAAGTTATGACGTTCGGAAGATTGAGGGCGTTACCGTAATTTTGACTATTTGAGGAAAATGTTGACTTTTTGGTGGACTTGTGATTTTCACGTAGACCGAGGACCGTTAGATAGGTCTCGACGTCCTGAGTACAACGACAGGCGGCACACTGTCATCGGACGTCGGATGGAATAGTTACGTGTCTGAGAAGCTCGAGGGTAAAAAGGTAATTTTTAAACCTAGGGGCATTTTAGTCTTTTCCCTTATGCCCAATCAGATCAAAGCAAGTGGCATTTGTGGATTGGGATATTTTTTTGGATCCATAGGGATTGGACACGTGGTGAGGGCTGGATGGTTCTAGGAAGGTCTAAGGTGTGCACGACCACATTTTGTTCAAGGTTTAACCGTGTAATTGGTTTGAATACAGGAAAAACAGAGAGGAAAAATTGGAGAGACTACAATCGATTCAAGGCGTGAGTGAGTGGGTTGTGGATTGAGAGAGTGATAGAGAGACGAGGGTGAGTTGTTGATCGTGTTTTGGACTGGAACCGTGCACGGAGGCACGACGGTGGACGGCTGGAAGTTTTGGGAAAACAGAGAGGCGGTGACCCTGTGGCGGTGGTTGTACCGTGTGGTGGCTCAAACCAAGGCAGTAGGAGGCTCAGGAGCTTGCAGGGGACTTAACGAGCACCGTGGTACACGGCGGTGCAGACGGCGGTGGACAGTTCGAAGGTAAGCCTCGAATCCCCTGTTTTCCCGTGATTTTGTTTTCAAAATTGTGGCTTTAGGGTTAGAGTCGAGAGATTTTGAGGTTAGGGTGAGGTTCAGGGAGGTCCTAGGAGTCGTCTAGGATGGTCGCCGTGACGGGGGAGGACCTGGGTGGCTGGCGGCCAAAACAGGGGCCACGAGCTATGTTTTTCGAGGGAGAAATCGTGAAGTTTTAGGCTGTGATTTTCAATTGTTAGGGCGGGGTTAGATTGCTAAGGATTGGACGAAGCTTCTGGGATTGGATTGGACTGAAATGGTGGAGGAATTGCAGAGAACCGGTCACGCCGGTTCAACACAGTTGAACCGGGTGACTCGAGGTTGAAGATGCACTGTAGCAGGCGCGTGAGGCGCACGCGCAGCCACTTTGGACGGCGCGTGGAGGCGCGTGGGGAGGATTCCGGCCAACCTTCCAACATGGTTTTGGTTCTAAATGTCCTAAGGAATCCATTGGTGTGATTTTCGGGTTAATCGGACGATGTTATGAGATAGTTCGGGAATCCGGACGGTTTAGGGTCTAAGATTAAAATATGAATAAATTCCCGAAAAATTGGGGAAATTAGGGTTAGTATCCTTGATGTATTTGTGACCCTATTTGGTGCATATTGACAGGACGGGAGACGCCTGAGACGGTCGAGGAGAGCACGGAGCGCGATTGACTCGTTCAGATTTGTGAGTGGACTCTTTCTTCTTTACGAGCATGCCTAACTGTTTTATTGACGTTTTATGATATTAAATATGTTTTTATGCTTCTTGATGATGGTTATATGTGGTTGATATGTTTGCACATTTTTCGAGACATTTTCGGGTTTTTGCACGTTTTTCGAGAAAAAGTTGGATTTCGGATTTTGATGTCATACTTAGGGATTTCAATATATAATTGTTTTCTAATGATGATAAATGGATTATGAAACATGATTTTTGATAATCGCGGGTTTTGGTTCAAAAAGTGGATTTCCGGATTTGGGTTCGGAATGACGGTTCTGAACGCTAGAAGGGCTTCGAACCGGGGATTTCGAATTTGAGTTTGGCTATGGATTTAGAAATGGTTTTACATTGAATTTGGATTGGATTTGCTGGATCTGGATATGGGTTTAAAGACCCGGATATTCTGATGGATGGGGGACGGGCCCGGATTGAGTTTAAAGACTCGGACATTTATGATATTACCCCCATATGCCTATTGAGTTTAAAGACTCGGGAGTTTAAAGACTCGGATTACATTTGAGGCCTGTTTGAGTTTAAAGACTCGGATAGACCTAGCAGGTTTGATTAGACTCGGATAATTGTGGATTTGTTTTTATGATGTGATCTTGTTATGCTGTTTTACGTTGTGGTTTTCTGATACTTAGTTGGGCATGCATGTTTTCAAAACGGAGGGAACAAATATTATTATTATTATTATTTTTCCTTAACTCTGATTTGATGATAAACTGTTTTTGAAACTTTTATTTATCTTAGTCCACTCACACTTTTGGTTTTAAATTTTCCCTCCAGGTCGTGGTGATAGCGTTGGGGTGAACGTTGAGGCAAGGGATCGAGGCATAGAGCTTACGACGTTCTTCCGTTGCGAGACTAGCATAGTAGGATTTTGTGCCCATTTTGTAGGACTATGCTTTGACTTACAGTTGTATTATATTTACTCCTTCGTCTGATAATTATGCTTATAGTAGTGTTGAGGTTATTTTGGTATTTTTGGGTGTGATTGTCAAACGGGAGCAGGGTTCGTCCCGGGTATCGAGGTGATATTTGGGACGGGTTCTGACAAAAGGGGTTGCTGGGCTACGAGATTTTTTGACTCACAATCCCTCAGTGTGAGTGGACTCTTTCTTCTTTACGAGCATGCCTAACTGTTTTATTGACGTTTTATGATATTAAATATGTTTTTATGCTTCTTGATGATGGTTATATGTGGTTGATATGTTTGCACATTTTTCGAGACATTTTCGGGTTTTTGCACGTTTTTCGAGAAAAAGTTGGATTTCGGATTTTGATGTCATACTTAGGGATTTCAATATATAATTGTTTTCTAATGATGATAAATGGATTATGAAACATGATTTTTGATAATCGCGGGTTTTGGTTCAAAAAGTGGATTTCCGGATTTGGGTTCGGAATGACGGTTCTGAACGCTAGAAGGGCTTCGAACCGGGGATTTCGAATTTGAGTTTGGCTATGGATTTAGAAATGGTTTTACATTGAATTTGGATTGGATTTGCTGGATCTGGATATGGGTTTAAAGACCCGGATATTCTGATGGATGGGGGACGGGCCCGGATTGAGTTTAAAGACTCGGACATTTATGATATTACCCCCATATGCCTATTGAGTTTAAAGACTCGGGAGTTTAAAGACTCGGATTACATTTGAGGCCTGTTTGAGTTTAAAGACTCGGATAGACCTAGCAGGTTTGATTAGACTCGGATAATTGTGGATTTGTTTTTATGATGTGATCTTGTTATGCTGTTTTACGTTGTGGTTTTCTGATACTTAGTTGGGCATGCATGTTTTCAAAACGGAGGGAACAAATATTATTATTATTATTATTTTTCCTTAACTCTGATTTGATGATAAACTGTTTTTGAAACTTTTATTTATCTTAGTCCACTCACACTTTTGGTTTTAAATTTTCCCTCCAGGTCGTGGTGATAGCGTTGGGGTGAACGTTGAGGCAAGGGATCGAGGCATAGAGCTTACGACGTTCTTCCGTTGCGAGACTAGCATAGTAGGATTTTGTGCCCATTTTGTAGGACTATGCTTTGACTTACAGTTGTATTATATTTACTTCTTCGTCTGATAATTATGCTTATAGTAGTGTTGAGGTTATTTTGGTATTTTTGGGTGTGATTGTCAAATGGGAGCAGGGTTCGTCCCGGGTATCGAGGTGATATTTGGGACGGGTCCTGACAAAAGGGGTTGCTGGGCTACGAGGTTTTTTGACTCACAATCCCTCAATGTCTGCTCCCATGATTCACAAGACTCCCGAAAGCTTCGCTAGAAATCCATTTGGAATCGTTCGTGGGATCATTGGCAAGTCTTCGTGAGGATAAAGAACCCACTAATTTCTTACCCTTCATGGCTAATTTAGGAGGCATGGTTAAGCGGAGACTTCGGGACGAACTTAGAAACTTAAAGAGGGGAAATTTGCGTTATGGTCGTGTTGCTTGTGTTGAGCCGTCAAGAGATTAAAAATAGAGAAATTATAGATGATGGGGTCGTCAAAGTTGGGAGTAGTGGAGCAACTTGAATCTGAAAGTTTTTTTATTCAAGTGCTTTCGAATTCAGGGGGCAATGTTTACACCCGAAATAAATCACTACGGAGCTAAGGAGGCGACTTAAGAAATTAAAAACCCAATCCAACTAAAGGCCTAAGGCCAACTAGTATCCACCAATTGGATCATGGGGAAGCATAAGCGTGATTTACAAAAATCACATTACGCCAAAACTGTTAGAAGAAAAAAGGGAGAGACGACTTAGTCGTCGTGAAGGAGAAACATGCATAGATGCACATGTCGATCATCATCACTCCTATGCTGCCTATAAAAGGAGAAGAATTTTTTTTCTCAAAGGATAACCAACTCAATAAAATAAACAAATTGATTCAACTCAATTAATTTCAACAATTTGAAACCCTCAAAAGTTTTTTTGTTATCCAAAAACTCTCCTTTTTGGAAAGACCTATCTCTTCGATACAAAATCAAGATTCAGCTCTCCTCTCATTCCTTTTCAGTTCTTACTCCAAGAATACCAAGCTTTCTCTCAAATATGTCTTGCATTCCAAGTTCGTTTCTAGAGACTTTCCAACTACCAAAATTCATTCTGACTTGCTTTTGTAGCTTGTTTTGAAGATCACCTAACACCCCCTCATTTTGACTGCCTTAAACTAGTATTTGAGACCCTCACAACCTTACTTCCCAATGTCATCATTTCTTTTTACTTATTTGCCAACATCTTGGTATGATTTCCAACAGATGTTCATCCAGTTGATGGTCACTCAACTAAGATCGACAACCCATGGCTAGTCTAGAGATAGTTTACTTCCTGAACTTGTACGTAATTCCATTCATCACACTAATATTCAAGAATTTTATTTTCTAAGTGTTTGTACTATCTCTTTCCCTCTCTACAATCAGTTTCTTCAAGTCAGATTTTGATAATTGGAATATACCAACCAATGAGTTCTATGACTGCATAAGTTGTAGAACCATCTTCGTGTTTTGATTCAGTATTCAAACAACTTAAAAAGGTTGATCTGTCTAACTCTCCCTTCTAACTCTGAATTACACGCTGCTAACATGAATACGCCAGCATTGAACTTGGACTATGTACAAAAGAAAATATTTAAAGTCCTCAAATGAGGCAAGAAAAAGAACAGCGCAAGCAAGATGCCCGCTTGCTTCACTTTCACTTGATTTAAACGAAGGCTCTTGGCTGCAATTCAGAATTTATTTCTAACTCTGTCTAGTAGCAGCTTCTACTAGTGACACATCTATTTTGAAGGCAACTAAAATGCCAAATCAGCGGGACTAGCCCACTGAGGGCAAGACTATGACACCATGGCCCAAGACTTTTAGCCTTCTCCCCACTCGCCCTAGTCACATAGACTACATTCCACTGCATCAGACTATATCGAATAGATCCCTCATACCCAAACACTTGTGTATCCACTCTTTCGGGAGCGAGGCAACAAATAACGACTCCGAATTCCACTACGACATCGCGACTTGTTTAAGAATCATATATATAAGAAAACTGAGAAATTATATATAAGCCTAAATGACGAGAAATTAGAATAATCCTAATAATTATATGTTGAAGAATCAAAATTTCATTTACTTATTTACGTTAGTGGGACTTTCTTCATGGGCCTTTTAGCCCCATCGCGACTTGTAAATTCTTGAAATTGGACAACGAGGGGCTAAATTGTTGAAATTGGACAACTAGAAGCCCATGTACTGGCATTTTATTTTCTTCTAAAATGGACCCACAAAGAAATGGGCAACCAACCCAGCCCAGTTCCTAAACTTGCACAATAAATTTGGCAACATATCCAACACGTGTACGAGAAAACATGGCAAATCTACTAAAACCTGGCAGTGCCAGAAGGCACACGTTTTATATCTCACTTTTCCGTATAAGCCTAAATGACGCATTTACCCTCCGTTTCTTCTCTTTTGAACTTACTAGTAGTCCAGTACCACCCTGGTTTCTAAAAATTCTCCAGCCAATTCCCAATATAAACAAATTAAAATCCCTACCGCCCAAATGTTGCTTACTGCTTAGTTTTCTTTTTTGCCTTTTTTTTTTCCGTAATTTTTTTCACTGCAACAGTCCAAGATCAAGACAAAGGCGTCACAAGCACATGACAGATTAGTTGTTCCGTCAATGGCAGATTGTCCAGAGCTGAGGTAGGTACACTGCAAACTGGGAAACTCTCAAGTTTGAGTCTTGAGCTCTTTGATTTTATTCTTGTACACCAGTAGATTGAGTTTCTAGTAACGGTAATGCCCTTCTAGAGCCATGGTTTGAATTGCAAAGTTTGGGTCAAAGTTCTGTTCTTTTTGCACATTGTTTGACTAAATCTGAACTGGGTTTGTTGAGAATGCAAGATATGATGTGCCTATTGCTTATTTTCTTCAAATTGTGAGTTGGATTTGATCTGAATGCAGCAAGGAAGCTACTTTCTTTTATTCTTTATTGAGCTTACAAAAAGTTGAAATTCTGTTTGGTTTCTGGGAAAGTGCCAAACTTGACGGTATTTAGCCTGCCACTATCCTAAAATGTCTTCGAATCAAGCACAAATCAGACAAAATCATGGTCGTTTGCTTTCTTCTTCTTCATCTTCATCATCATCTGGTGGTAAATTAAGCCCAACGGTTCTTATAATTATAGTTATTCTAGCTGTTATATTTTTTGTAGCTGGTGTCCTCCACCTGCTTGTTAGATTTCTCACAAAGCATAGATCTTCTTCATCAGTATCTGAATCCAACAGATATCCAGAAATGTCTGGGTTTGAAGTTTACCAGAGGCAATTACAGCAGCTCTTCCATCTTCATGATTCTGGATTAGATCAAGCTTTCATTGATGCTCTTCCTGTGTTCCTTTTAAAGGAGATAAAGGGTCTCAAAGAAGCATTTGATTGTCCAGTTTGTCTTTGTGAGTTTTCTGAGAAGGACCAGTTGAGATTGCTTCCAGTATGTAGCCATGCTTTTCACATTGATTGCATTGACACTTGGTTGCTGTCTAATTCAACTTGCCCTCTTTGTAGGGGGACCATTTACACTCCAGAGATTGCAATTGAAAACCCAGTTTTTGATTTTGATGATCTGAGGGAAGAAGATGGTTCTTTGGGAAATGGAGCAAGTGGGGTCCTTTCTGGTCGAAAGTCTGCAAAGAATGAGATTGTGGGTGAGAAGAAGGTGTTTTCAGTGAGACTTGGAAAATTCAGGAGCACAAATGATGAGGCAGCTGGAGAAGGAGGAGGTGGAGAGAGAGCAGATGGGGAAACCAGCAGCAGCAATTTGGATGCAAGGAGGTGTTTTTCAATGGGATCTTACCAATATGTGGTTGCTGATTTGGAGTTGCAGGTGGCTTTAAGGCCCAAAAGGGCGGCAGCAGGTGGTGGTGGTGGTGGAGGTGGTGATAGCATGAGGCTTGTGAAAGGGAGAGCTGGACAAAATGGTAATAATTCCAACTGTGATGGTGGTGATGCTGAGGGTAAAAAAATTAACTGTAGAAGTAAAGGTGAAAGCTTTTCTGTGTCAAAAATCTGGCTTTGGCCTAAGAAGGGTAAATTTCAAAGCTCTGCAGAAGAAACCCACCTGGGAAATTCACCTGTTACCTTAGGTTTGCCATGAAGTGATAGATCGCAGAGCACATGAAATTTTTATTATAACTATTAGATGTACTTTTCTTCCCACAATATATCAATTAATGAATCTATTTTTAATTCTTTTACAAAAAGGAACACAGAACTTTTGCCTTTTGTTTTCTCGTAGACATTTTTGTTCTTTGCTGCAGTGCAGCTCCTGTTCTACATAGCTTTTATCACAAGTGGCGAATGCACTTTACATTTTCAGTAAAATTCCATGCTTATGACAAGTGCTTTTACTTTACCGCAAACTTTAGCCTTATGCTTGGAGTGTGAATGCTGAAGTTCATCTGATGCTATGCATTGCTTGCCGAAGCATTTCAAATGTTTGGTTGAGGTGTTAGACAATCTGGTGTAATCGAGAAAGTCTTGGATACATCAAATATGGACGGTGCACCCTTTCTCAATAAATAAAATTTCCTTTGCATTTTGTATCACTCAACTCAACTCTTTGTGAGATAAAAGGTGTATATAATATGGTGTATTTAAGACCCTCTTATTTAAATCTCATCAAAAATAAACAATTGAGAGAAACTTCTATAAGAACGTCGGATGATCATGCATGTGGAAACGTTCAATAAAAAATTATGATCTTATAATTAAAATTATTTTAAATTTGAAAAAGAATATGCTATAATTAAAACTATTTTTTAAGTTCGAAAATATATCTAAATACATTTAAAAAGAAAAAAGAAAAATCATTAAACTCTTTTACATGCATGTTTGTATGTAACCTTTAGGGAATATATGGGAGTCGTATCAAAATGCTGCTTTTTGGCTGCTTTGTATGTCTCTAGATTTTCGATTTATTGCTCAAAAATTCCCATTCCCGCCTTTCTTTTTTTTTTTTTTCTGGCTATGGAATCTCCTTTTTTTCTTGGGATGGGCATAGTGGTGGGGATCGTGAAAAGGGAATTGAGGGACTCTTCTGATTGTGATGAGGTGCTTGCTACAGTTGAATTGTGGACAAAGGCAAGTGGATTGTGGGGGCAAAACTCATAATAGAGGTGTGCTTTCTATGGATACAATAGAAATAGGGGTAGGTATTTCGTCCCGAAATATCGAGATTATTCTGTCTCGTATCATCCCAAATCGAAAAAAAATATCGACTAGCAAAACCGAATGAATGATTGGTATTGAACCAGTTCACATTGGTATGAGATCGATTTCGATATTAGGAAATACCGTCCTGTACTGAAACCAAACCAATTTAAAAAAAAATTAATTAATTAAAAATTAAATTAAATTCAAAAATTAAATCATCAAAAATCCTAATAGTCTAATACGCTAATAAGCTAATAGATAATGATGGATTTAATTGTAGGTTAATTTTAGTTAATAGATTTAATTATATGTTAGGATTTTTTTGTTGATGCATTTAATTGTATGTTAATTTTAGTTGATGGATTTAATTGTATGTTAGGGTTTTTTGTTGATGGAGTTAATTTTAGTTGATGTATTGATGTAACGATCCGGAAATTCGAAAAAGGAAAAATTGGAAAAGTTGGATGTAAAATGACGATTTTGCCCCTAGTTATAAGGGCTGAAAGTTGACTTTTTGATCGGGACCTTGTTTGGACTTTCCGGAAGTACCGTTGGATGAGTCTCAAGATGCTGAATCCGTAGACAAGCGGCATACGTCAATCGGAGTCCGGATGAAAAAGTTATGGATTGAGGAATGCTAGGGGCATTTTGGTCATTTGTGTATAGAAGGGTAAAATGGTAATTTTGGGCAGCAGGGTGTTTAGGATGATTAACCTTGCTGATTCAACTAATTTAGATGAGGATGTGTTGCATAGCAACATTTGTCACTTGGTGAAGGGGATTAGTGGTTGAGATTGCCACGGGTGGTCTATCCAATTCACATTAATCCACAAAGTATCAGTTTAAAGGAATAAAAATAAAAGACAGAGAACAGGTGTGTGTGTGTGTGTGTGTGTGTGTGTGTGTGTGTGTGTGTGTGTGTGTGTGTGTGTGTGTGTGTGTGTGTGTGTGTGTGTGTGTGTGTGTGTGTGTGTGTGTGTGTGTGTGTGTGTTCCCTTCAACAAAACAGAGACCATGATCTCATTTGATCGATCTTACCAGCAACCAACACTAATTGAGACTTTGATGTAAGGGAGAGTGAAATCGTGAGGACTTAGAGAAAAGAAAAGGGGAAGAAAAAAACCAGTTGTACCCAGACCTAAACCCCGAAAACCCGAAAACCTTGAATTGACAACTTATGATCGAATTTGTAATTGTGGACATTTATGAGTGAAATTGACCTTGGAGTTAGCCTTCTGGGATCAATTCGACTAGGACCAGTTCAAAATTGACGCAAATTGGGGTTGTTTTGGACTAGAACACAGAGGGGGAAAACTTCGAAAATTCGAGCTTGAGTCGAGGAATTTGAGACATGGAATGATGAAATTGGACTTGGAAAGATGTTTATGAGAACCCCACGATACTTTCTGATGCATCAATTGAAGGAAAACGATGGAGAATGATGGAGTTCGATGAATGCACAGTGTACAGCTGTTCTTCGAAGGTCGAGTTTGATTCGATGGGATTAAGGTAAGTGTTGATGTAATTGGGTTTACAGAACCTAAATTGAGTTTATAACGATGCTAATGGACCGTTCAATTGTTGAAAACGGTGCAGAATTGATGGACATTGAACCGAGTCTGTTTGCGGGTAGCAGGAATCCGTTTGCAGGGAATCGGGTGAAGATGGTGACACTATAGCAGGCGCGTGAGTTTCACGCGTAGCCACTCACGGAGGCGCGTGAGGGCGCGTGGGCACGATTTCTGAGGTGAGTTCAACATGACTTTTGTTCTATGCAATGTAACGAACATTTTGACGTTGGTTTCGAGTCAATCGGACACTGTTTCGATATTATTTCGAGGATCCGAAGGTCTATTGTAACGACCCGTCCCGAATTCCGGGATTAGATTAGTGACCAATCTTGATTAGTGAGGCTGATAAGTGATTAGAAGGGCGAAATCGGACAAAATGTGCAAAATAACCGTTTTGCCCCTAGTCGTGGGCAAAATGTTGACTTTTTGATCGGGAGGTCAAATGGACTTTGACCGATGACCGTGACGTACTTCGGGACGTCACGAGTTCATAGACAAGTGGCACATTCGATTCCGACCTTCGAGAAGAAAGTTATGATATTCGGAAGTCGAGGGGAATTTTGGTAATTTGGCATATTAGGGGCCAAATGTTGACTTTTTGACCGGGAGGTCCGATGGACGAGGGCCAAGGACCGTTACGTAGGTCTCGTCAATGCGAATCCAATGACAGGCGGCATGCCGAAATCGGAGTTTCGACGACGAAGTTATGGTCACGGGAACGAATTAACGAACCGAGGCTCCGATTAAAATAATATTATAATATTGAATAGTGACCGTTGATGTGGCTGCTTGGATGAGTGACAAGTGTCACCCATCCCCTGATTTAAGCCCTAAAACCTGATCCATGTCTCCCTCCCAACATCATCATCACCATTAGCCTAAATTAAGCATCCATTAATCCTCTTTGTTCCTCTAAACCGTGAACAACTGCAAAATAGAGAGAGTGTGCGGGCTGGAGGAATTGGCTGCCTTCCCACGGCAGAATTGAGCAAATTGAGAGACTTGAGGACTGAATCTAACTGAGAGAAACACGAGAGACAGAGATTGGGGGGCTGGAAGCAAAAATCGAAAATTGAGTTTTGGGAGGGAAATTCAAATTTCAAGCTTTGGGCTCTGAGGATCGCAATTGAGCTCACTTCGAGCTTTCTGGGAGTGCCATGATCAGAATCGTCGAAAGAAGGAAGCAATTTGGTGACGAATTGGCTCTGAACGGACTTGATGACCGTGAGCAAATTGGAAGATTGGGTTGTGATCATTGAAGGATCAAACGACGAAATTGATGAAGGGAAACTGTTTCTCATGGTCCGGTGATGCTTCTGGGTGCATCAATTGAAAGAAATTAGAAGGAATTGAGGAATTTCGATGAAGGAACAGTGACGGGTGTTCTTCATTGTTCATCGTCTAATCGTTGGGTTTAAGGTGAGTTTTGATAGAATTAAGTGTACAGAACTTTAATTGGACTTAAATGGAAGCTAATTGAATGATGAATTGAAGTATTTAGGGCTGAATTGACAGAGAACTGATCGGGTCTGTTCGCGGGTTGCATGATCCATTTTATAGTTAAACGGGTTGGGACGATGACACTGTAGCAGGCGCGTGTGTTTCACGGCAGCCACTCAGGGTGGCATGTGACCGCGCGTGGGCACGAATCTCGAGGTGAGGTCAACATGACTTCTGTCCTATTTAATGTAACGAACATTTTGGAATTGCTTTCGTGTCGATCGGACACCGTTTCGATATTGTTCGGGACGTCCGAAGGTTTTAAATCAAGTTTAAAAATAGTTAAAAATTTGGGAAAATTACGAGACTTTAATAGGAGGTTAATAAAGAGGTTAATGACCCTCTAATGTGATTTGGACAGGATTGGGAGTCCCGATGATAGTGGTGTGGCCCGGGAAGGCCTATGGCACGCGTGTCGAGGCGTATAGTAAAACGGTCTGTGAGTGGACTTTGGTTTTATAAATTCTATGCATGCTTAACTGTTTTATATGGATTATGATTATGATTGTATGATGTTGATTTGGATATTGGTAAATTATACGGTTTCACGTATTTTAAGGTGATTTACGTGCTTGCACGTAAATCGAGGGTTTTTCGGTTTCACAAGGATTTTCCATACTTATGACTTGGATATAATATGATGAAATGGTTTTGAAATTGGAAAGATGAACTCGAGCTTGAGGCCCAATTATTTTGGAAACCTCGGACTTGGAGTCCATTTGAGTTAATGAAATCGGGTCGGGGGCCCAGTTGCTTATGAAATCGGGCCAGGGGCCCAGTTGTTACAAAATCGGGCTGAGACCCATTTGAGTTATATTATCGGGCCAGGGGCCCAGTTGATTTACGAATTACGGTCGTGGGCCCAGTGGTTTATAAAATCGGGTCGTGGGCCCAATAGTTTTCAAAATCGGGCATGAGGCCCAGTTGGGTTATAAATGTGATTTCGGGTCTGGGACCCTATGTTTAATAAATGTGATTTCGGGTCAGGGACCCTAAATGGAATTGGAGATTTCGGGCAGGGCCCATTGTAATGTTGTGAAATGATTTAATGAAACTGTTTTCCATATACCATCTGGATACGAGGATATATGATGGTCTCCTCCAGATGTCTGGGACACTAGGGAAGTCACGGTGCATTGCCTGCGAGGGGTCATTGTACGGAGTTACCAGACCGTATAGTGACTTAGGAGCAGGATTGCTATGATTGACATCTGGGACGTCAGACATCTGTGATGTCAAAGATATTGACCCGGAGAGACCCCGGGCAGCACGCGTCGCTTATTATACCGTGAGATATGACGTATGGGACGTCAAGCGTCTGGGACGCTAAGCATCTGGGATGCTGGAGATGGTAATGTGGTAAATATGGATTAATGAATCTATGAAATGGCTTTTTGGTTGGATTTGTGTTTATGTGGTAAAAATGGATTATTGGTTGATGAAATGGTATTTCGGGTCGGGGACCTTAAATGGTTTTGGAATTATGGATTTATATTTATGGATTTGGATGGTGGCCCACATGGTTTTGGTTGTATGAATGTGGTATTCCACAGTTTTGGGCTGAGTTCCCACACTTGGTTTTGAGTTACGGTTTTTGGGCTAAGGCCCTAATGGCTTGGTTGAACAAACGTTTTGGTTACTGGTTTTCGTGGCATGCATACGTTTTTATTGGAGGGCATAAATGTCTTATAACTGTATTTAATGAACTTAATGATTTTCGTCCATTCACAGGTTTTATTGGTTTTAATGCCCTTCAGGTTGATCACGGATGCGACTGCAGTAGAGACTGGGACATTGCACGCCTCCTCCATTGATCCTTGCGCACTCTGGAAGCCCCGTTTGGGCAGTGACTCTTGGTTATCCCTTGTCTGACACCCCTTGTTGGACGGGAGCAGGGCACATTCCACGGTAATCCTGGGGGGATTGGAATGGGTCATGTCATCTATGTTACGTGTTTAATTTTTATATTTAATTCCTGAAAAATTATGGGGAATTAATATGATGTTAATTAAGCCATTAGTGACCTTGAGTAATGATTTTGGACAGGATTCAAAATTTTTGAAAAATGTCGAAAATTACGGAAACGCGTGCAGCTCGGAAAGCGAGCGGTTTAGACAGTATGTGAGTGGACGTTTGTTTCATAAACTGACATGCATGCATAGTGAAATGTTTTACATGATTTATGACATGATTTGAATTGCAATGATTTGGTATAATTATTTCTGGCTTTAATGATTATTTTAATCGGAATTTTGGGCACGTTTTTTGAGAAATTGTGAAATTAATATTTTGGGCGAAAGCCCGAGATTTGAGATTGGTTTTGAGTTAGGAAATTGATTTGGTGAATTTATAATGTTTTTGAGATGTTTTATGGATTTTTGTGAAAAGGGCAACTGAGGTTGCGGTGGTACGGATTTACATGGAATTGATGATTTTGGGCTAGACTCGAGATGTTAAAAATGATGTTTTGATTATTGTGAGTTAAAGATGATTTGATGGAATTGAATGATTTTCGGATATGATTTTACGGATTTACGTGCATTGGATTATTTAATGATTTTACGGATTTACGAGCAATGAGATTTGGACATGAGACCCGATGATAAATAGTTTTGGCATGGTTTTAATGATGGTTTGGAAATAACGATTTTGATTGTGTATGATGTTTGATGCCCCCAGATGTGTAATTCCTGGGTAGACTTCGGATGTGTAATTCCCGGAGGGACTCCAGATGTGTAATTCCCGGAGGGACCAGATGTGTAATTCCCGGTGAGACTGGATGTGTAATTCCCAGCAGGGCTAGATGTGTAATTCTCAGCAGGATGACGACTCTAGATGTGTAATTCCCAGAGGATCCTCGGATGTGTAATTCCCGAGTGATATGCTTTATTGTATGATAAAATGGTTTTATAAAATGATTTAAATGGCATTTGGGCATGAGAGTCGGGATTTGATGTTTTCATGTGATTTGACTGGAAAGCCGGTGATTATTCATATGTTTGATTCTATGTATGCATGGTTTGATAAACTGGAGGGTAAATGATGTGTTTTTATCAAAGAGGACATGACAGTTTGGCATCAGAGCCCAACTCCGGGTGGAATTGATCATCAAAGAGGACGTTGGGCCGCAAAGGGGGTGGATTGTGAGGGCCCATGCTTTAGAACTATGGTTAGCAATCCCACATCGCCCAGGGGAAAATGGGAGATGTGTATTATATGTGTGGGCGCGCCTCTATCCAATGCAACGTGTTTTGAGGGTAGGACCCCCAGAATTACAGCCATGAAGGCGAGGAACCATGTGGGCTAGGCCCAACAAAAACGAATCCAAAGCGGATGATATTGTGTTGGAGGAGGATTAATAACCATAATTTACACCCATGCATATGCGACTGTTCTTGGCGGTGGATGTAAAATTGGGATTGGAGATGATTATTTTGTAGCCCACGTCATGATTTGCATGCTTTGTGATATTGCATTGGTAGTGGGTGAATTTTATGATCACAGCATATAATACCGACTCCACATGAAGGCTCACCGAGTCAAAACTTAACGATAATGCCGTCTTCTAAAGGCAGGAAATTTGTGGAGAATCCAAGGCCATTGCATGTGTGTTTTGTATGATTCAAATTGCTATCCAATAAAAAAAAATATGTTTTGACTCGGTAAGTTTAGTTGATGCATTTAATTGATGCATTTAATTGATATTTTAGGATTTATATGTTAGGATTTTTTAGTTAGGATTTATATGTTAGTATTTATATGCATTTAATTGAAGTACCCACACCTACTTCAGGAAATTTATATGTTAGGATTTTTTAGTTGATGCATTTAATTGTATGTTAATTTAAGTTGATGGATTTAATTGTATGTTAGGGTTTTTTGTCGATGGAGTTAATTTTAGTTGATGTATTGATGTAACGATCCGGAAATTCGAAAAAGGAAAAATTGGAAACGTTGGATGTAATGACGATTTTGCCCCTGGTTATAAGGGCTGAAAGTTGACTTTTTGATCGGGACCTTGTTTGGACTTTCCGGAAGTACCGTTGGATGTGTCTCAAGACGCTGAATCCGTAGACAGGCGGCATACGCCAATCGGAGTCCGGATGAAAAAGTTTTGGATTGAGGAATGCTAGGGGCATTTTGGTCATTTGTGTATAGAAGGGTAAAATGGTAATTTTGGGCAGCAGGGTGATTAGGATGATTAACCTTGCTGATTCAGCTAATTTAGATAAGGATGTGTTGCATAGCGACATTTGTCACTTGGTGAGGGGGATTAGTGGTTGAGATTCCCACGGGTGGTCTATCCAATTCACATTAATCCACAAAGTATCAGTTTAAAGAAATAAAAAAAAAACAGAGAACAGGTGTGTGTGTGTGTGTGTGTGTGTGTGTGTGTGTGTGTGTGTGTGTGTGTGTGTGTGTGTGTGTGTGTGTGTGTGTGTGTGTGTGTGTGTGTGTGTGTGTGTGTGTGTGTGTGTGTGTGTGTGTGTGTGTGTGTGTGTGTGTGTGTGTGTGTGTGTGTGTGTGTGTGTGTGTGTGTGTGTGTGTGTGTGTGTGTGTGTGTGTGTGTGTGTGCGCGTTTCCCTTCATCAAAACAAAGACCATGATCTCATTTGATCGATCTTACCAACAACCAACACTAATTGAGACTTTGATGTAAGGGAGAGTGAAATCGTGAGGACTTAGAGAAAAGAAAAAGGGAAGAAAAAAACCAGTTGTACCCAGACCTAAACCCAGAAAACCCGAAAACCTTGAATTGACAACTTAGGATCGAATTTGTAATTGTGGACATTTATGAGTGAAATTGATCTTGGAGTTAGCCTTCTGGGATCAATTCGACTAGGACCAGTTCAAAATTGACGCAAAATGGGGTTGTTTTTTACTAGAACACAGAGGGGGAAGACTTCGAACATTCGAGCTTGAGTCGAGGAATTTGAGACATGGAATGATGAAATTGGACTTGGAAAGATTTTTATGAGAACCCCACGATGCTTTCTGATGCATCAATTGAAGGAAAACGATGGAGAATGATGGAGTTCGATGAATGCACAGTGTACAGTTGTTCTTCGAAGGTCGAGTTTGATTCGATGGGATTAAGGTAAGTGTTGATGTAATTGGGTTTACAGAACCTAAATTGAGTTTATAACGATGCTAATGGACCGTTCAATTGTTGAAAACGGTGTAGAATTGATGGACATTGAACCGGGTCTATTCGCGGGTCGCAGGAATCTGTTTGCAGGGAATCGGGTGAAGATGGTGACACTGTAGCAGTTGCGTGAGTTTCACGCGCAGCCACTCTCGGCGGCGCATGAGAACTCGTGGGCACGATTCCCGAGGTGAGTTCAACATGACTTTTGTTCTATGCAATGTAACGAACATTTTGACGTTGGTTTCGAGTCAATCGGACACCGTTTCGATATTATTTCGAGGATCCGAAGGTCTATGTTACGTGTTTAATTAATATTTAATTCTTGGAAAATTATGGGGAATTAATATGATGTTAATTAAGGCATTAGTGACCCCGAGTAATGATTTTGGACAGGATTCGAAATTTCTGAAAAATGTCGGAAATTACGGAAACGCATGTAGCTCGGAAAGCGAGCGGTTTGGATAGTGTGTGAGTGGACGTTTGTTTTATAAACTGACATGCATGCATAGTGAAATGTTTTACATGATTTATGGCATGATTTGAATTTCAATTATTTGGTATAATTATTTCTGGCTTTAATGATTATTTTAATCGGTATTTTGGGCACGTTTTTCGAGAAATTGTGAAATTACTGTTTTGGACGAAAGCCCGGGATTTGAGATTGGTTTTGAGTTAGGAAATTGATTTGGTGAATTTATAATGTTTTTCGAGATGTTTTATGGATTTATGTGAAAAGGGCAACTGAGGTTGCTGTGGTACGGATTTACATGGAATTGATGATTTTGGGCTAGGCTCGGGATGTTAAAAATGATGTTTTGATTATTGTGAGTTAAAGATGATTTGATGGAATTGAATGATTTTTGGACATGATTTTACGGATTTACGTGCATTGGATTATTTAATGATTTTACGGATTTACGAACAATGAGATTTGGGCAAGACCCGGTGATAAATGGTTTTGGTATGGTTTTAATGATGGTTTGGAAATAACGATTTTGATTGTGTATGATGTTTGATGTCCCCAGATGTGTAATTTCTGGGTAGACTTCGGATGTGTAATTCCCAAAGTAACTCCAGATGTGTAATTCCCGGAGGGACTCAGGATGTGTAATTCCCGGAGGGACCGGATGTGTAATTCCCAGTGAGGCTGAATGTGTAATTCCCGGAGGGACCGGATTTGTAATTCCGGGTGAGGCTGGATGTGTAATTCCCAGCAGGATGACGACTCTGGATGTGTAATTCCCAGAGGATCCTCGGATGTGTAATTCCCGAGTTATATGCTTTATTGTATGATAAAATAGTTTTATAAAATGATTTAAATGGCATTTGGGCTTGAGAGTCGGGATTTGATGTTTTCATGTGATTTTGCTGGAAAGCCGGTGATTATTCATATGTTTGATTCTATGCATGCATGGTTTGATAAACTGGAGGGTAAATGATGTGTTTTGATAAATGTGTTTTAAATGATATTATTTTTGTCCACTCACACCTTTTCTGTTTTGATGACCCTTTAGGCCGTGGCACGACGTTCGGGGCTGATCGAGAGGTTGCGGCATGAGCGGAAATCAGTACAGTTATCCTTGGTCTGACAGGTGCTGAAGGGTAGTTTCGGGGCTTCAGTTGACTTGTCAGACAGGAGCAGGACCGGGCATGGTTATCAAAGTCCAGTCGGGACGGATCTTGTCAATTGAGATTGATTGGTTGCCTTATGAATTTTATGTACAGTTTGAGCTATATTTGTTACCCACCAAGAGGCCTAATTTCTTAACTTCATCAAAATGTTACGTTTAGACATTCAATTAAGTTATCCAGAAATGAAATTATGAATTTGGGCTCAAAACCGAAGCCATACCAAACATAATTTGTGAGGACCCATGCTTTGGAAGCATGGTTAGCAATCTCACATCGGCCCCCAGGAAATGAGAGATGCACCTTATATGTATGAGCGTGCCTCTATCCAATTCAACGCATTTTGGAAGTGAGACCCCTAGAAGCAAAGTAATGAAGGCGAGGACCAGTGTGGGCTGGGGCCAACAGGGGCTGGTCCAAAGCAGACAATATTGTGTTGGAGGAGAGGGGCGTGACAGTTTGGCATCAGAGCCCAACTCCGGGTGGAATTGATCATCAAAGAGGACGTTGGGCCGCAAAGGGGGTGGATTGTGAGGGCCCATGCTTTAGAACTATGGTTAGCAATCCCACATCGCCCAGGGGAAAATGGGAGATGTGTATTATATGTGTGGGCGCGCCTCTATCCAATGCAACGTGTTTTGAGGGTAGGACCCCCAGAATTACAGCCATGATGGCGAGGAACCGTGTGGGCTAGGCCTAACAAAAACGAATACAAAGCGGATGATATTGTGTTGGAGGAGGATTAATAATCATAATTCACACCCATGCATATGCGACTGTTCTTGGCGGTGGATGTAAAATTGGGATTGGAGATGATTATTTTGTAGCCCACGTCATGATTTGCATGTTTTATGATATTGCATTGGTAGTGGGTGAATTTTATGCTTACATCATATAATACCGACTCCACATGAAGGCTCACCAAGTCAAAACTTAACGATAATGCCCTCTTCTAAAGGCAGGAAATTTGTGGAGAATCCAAGGCCATTGCATGTGTGTTTTTTATGATTCAAATTGCTATCCAATAAAAAAAATATGTTTTGACTTGGTAATTTATCGTTAGGATGATTGTTTAGATTAAAAAATACTCAATGCTATGCGAAAGCAGCAATCTCATACAACTAATGGCATGTTTAGTCCGCAATCGATGAGAGGTTGAATTAAAATAGTGTTAATGAGTTTAGAAATCACTATTTTAACCTTGTTATCTATCTATTCAAAATCTAATAATTGTTGTAAATAGTATAGGGTGTGGCTATTCATGTAAAGGTACATAATGTAATTAGTCATTAGTGAAAGGGTAGATAGGTCTTTATTCAATGTACTAAACCCTAATTCTATTGCTATAGAAGGATTAGACTTATTGATCAATAAAATGTTCTGAATTTATTTTACAACACGTTATCAGCACGATTCTTATTAGTTGAGAAATCCCAAAAAATATTTTTTTTCCTTCGCTAATCATGGAGGAAGTTTTGTTTTTCACCTATGTGCCGACATTCAAAGGAAAAAAAAAACCAAAGGCAAAGTCTTGAGATTTACTTAGCAATTGCCCACAACCTACTTGTGTTGCATTGCAACCAATTGCCCACAAAACATAGCAATCCCTCAACTCAAGAATAAGGGCAAAAGAAGTCGAGGAATAGAGCCTAGTCGGCCACCTCTATAGACACCATTTTCGATCAGCCCAGGCGACCAAATCACGACCGAGAGATGCTCATCGAACACACAACCAATGGATTTCCAGCGTGTCTCGCAACAGTGATGAACCCCAGTGGCGTTCGTAGATGACCCCATCAAAGAGCCCATCTCTGTTGAAAATTGAGTGAAGCCAGAGCCCTTGGAAATCACGAGCCCACTGCAATAAATTAGATGCCCTTCGAAGGGCCCTCGACGGAGACTGACGAAGTCTCGAATCTTCCCATATTTGGAAACGTCAAATCAAAGCAGGTGTCAGACCCAATTGCTTCGTCCATTTCAGGTTGGATTCTTGGGTCGAGCGGCGAGAACTCGCAGGGAGACCAAAAGCTTTGGCTATTTCTAGGCAGTTTTCTTCAAGCGGCTTCAATGGCGAAACGACGCCGAGAACGAAGGTCGTCATGCATTTTTTTTACAACAAACGACATGTCGTTTCCAAGAAAAGGAAGTGTCATTTGGGAAGATAAACGACATGTCGTTCATTAAGAAAAACGACATGTTGTTTCAGACATTTTCCTATGCCATGTTTGCTTCGGGTGTGGTACTCCGAAAACCCAGATTTCGACCCAAAAGATAAGTTCGTCTATACTCTTAACTCATTATATACATGATAATATGCTATGATGGTGATATTGTGACATGGCCTATCCCAATCCTCATTGGATTAACGAGGGATATGCCATGCTCCTGTCTGACACCCCGAACTAGACCAAAGATACACCTAAACCCTCTCGGGGCTACCAGAGTACGCCAAGATCTAGGGCAGCATATGATATCTCGGTCTCTACTACAGCTTGCATTCGAGATCAACCTGAAGGTATAAAAATAGTAAAAACTGTGAGTGAACGAAAATGAACAGTTTAAAAACCATTTCAAGAAAAGACCATTTATACCCTTCACTAAAAAGAATGCATGCATCAGAAAAAAAGTTATAACAACCACTTCCTTTTAATCAAATCATATGGCTTTTCGAAATACGTGGAATACCACATTTGTATGAAAATGCCAAACACCATAATCATATGCACACAAAGCATCTCAAATCATGTTTATAAAACAAATAAAACAGTTATGCATGCATCATATTTAGAAATCAAGTGTCCTCTCACCTACCGTCCAAGTTACGCACCTGAAAGCTGCGTCGTAAGCCACTCTGGGGCTAAATCGAACTCTCTGGGTGCTTCGAACCTGTCCAAAACACACTCAAAGGTCACTACCAACCTAGAAAAGTGACAGGACCGTCCCAAATCCCCTGGATTATTGTGGGATGTACCTGCTCCCGTCTGACACCGCATGTCAGACCAGGGATAACTCGTCACCAGCTCGGGGTCCATCAGAGTACACCAGGATCGGTGGTGGCATGTGATGTCTCGATCTCTGCTACAGCCCGCATCCGTAATCAACCTGAAGGGTATTAAAACCATGAAAGCTGTGAGTGGACAAAACAACAATTTTATAAAATCGCTTATATAGAAAAAAAAATATTTATACATTTCACGTAAAAGCATGCATGCATCATAAAACCACTTTATTTCAAATACTTTTCAAAGGAATAACACATTTCTTTTCAAACCAAAATACCGTGAAAACTGCTTCTCAATCGAAGCCATTAACTCGGTAGGGTCTCAGCCCAAAATCAAATCAAGAAACAAGCACAAAGTCTCAATTTCAATCATAGAACACAGGGTCTCAGCCCCAAACCAGTCACACTGTGAAACATCATATCATTATATATATATATATATATAACCCATCCTCGGCATCTCATATGCCCAATCAATAACCCGTCACAGTATATCTACAGTATGCATACTACTCGAGTCTTATCTCAAAGTCTACCCCCAGGATCTACGACGTCTAGGAGGACCTATCTCCGGACCCTGTCCGAGACTATATCGTATCTCTCACTCCTGGGCATGTGCTCCCCTTTGGAGTCACTCATCCTAGGTAGTAGATCGTGACACTCCAGGATTATCGACGTTTGGAGGAGACTACTCATACAGAAGGGTATATACATATAAGCATGAAAACATTCATCTTTTTAAAATCATAGTTCAACAGGGTCTCATACCGGAATCAAAATCCAGGATTCCTCGAATCTGTTTCAATTCTCAATCCCATAGGCCTCAGCCCAAATCCATATCTCAATAGGGTTTTAAACCCGAATTCTCATTTTATAAACCACAACTGGGAATCAAACCCAATATCACAAATCAACTGGGCCCCAAGCCCGATACCATCAATCAGCTGGGCCTCAAGCCCGATATCACAATCAACTGGGATTCAAGCTAGATACCTTACACCAATTGGGTCTCAAGCCCGGTATCATCAATCAACTAGGCTTCAAGCGCAATATCATAAATCAATTGGGTCTCAAGCCCGATCATATAAGCCAAATGGGCCTCCGACCCGATGTCTCATGAAATCAAATGGACTCCAAGTCCGACAATTTCCAAATCCAATTGGGTCTCATGTCCGGTTCCACATTTCCAAAATTCCAAACCATTCCATCAAATCAACATAGAAATACCAGCACGTATAAGTACAGTCCAAAACCATAAATCTCGAAATACGTACAAATACGTGAATATTAAATACCACAACCATATGCACACAATGAATCTCAAATCATCGATTTAAAACACATATAAAACATTTATGCATGCATCAATTCATAAAACAAAGTCAACTCACAGACCGTCCAAACTGCGGCTCGATACGCGCGCTATAAGGCTCCCTGGGCTAATCACCATCATCGGGACCCCCAAACCTGTCCAAATCATACTAGAGGGTTACTAACTACTTTAATAACCTCTCATAAAAGCCCCCTAATTTTCTGGGATTTTTAACATAATTTAAATCGCCCCTAAACCTTCGGACACCCAAAATAACCTCAAAACGGTGTCCGATCGACTTGAAACTTTTCCCAAAATGTTCGTTACATCGAAAGGATGATTTTATATGTTGAACTCATCCCCAAATAGTGCCCCACGAGCCTCCACGCTCCCCCCCCCCCCCCCCCAAAAGGCGCTGCGCGTGGAGCTCACGCGCCGACCTACAGTTTCCTTCTTCCTCTCGTCGAACCGGTCCACTGGTCAGTCGGTCCAACCAAACCGGCGTGACCGGTTCAAGGCCATATCTCATCAATTTTCAACCCATTTTCATCCATTCTAAATCCTATAGCTTCCTCTCCTCATTTACAACCTATCTATGTGATTAAACTCAAGCAAAACCACCTAGAACCCCCTGGTTCGATTCATCCTTCACGGCCCTGTTTTCCAACCCTTTCCCTAAGCTTCTTAGCCACTCTTCGCCGTTCAAAACCCTCTCTAAACGCTCATACAAACCCCATAAACACTTCCCAATCACCAGAAACAGCCCCCAATGTCCATACAAAATTCGAATTTGAATTTAAAACGAGGGGATTTTGGGTTTTACCTTGCTCCGCCGCCCACGGCGGTTCAGCCGCCTCATTTCCGTGTCCTGGTTCCTCAGCCAACCTGTGCCACTCTGTTAGGCAGCCCATATGCTGGTTTCAATCAAATAAAATGGGAGGGGGGGATAGGTTTGTGGGTTTCTGGTTCGAATGAATGAAGAAGATGGACGATGTATGTATGTAAGGGAATGGGCAATGAATGAGTGACAAGTTTGGGCATGTTCAAAATATCTGGGGCCCACTTAAGACAAAAGTCCGTACGTCTTGTAAAACGTGCAATAGTTACTCGGAACTTCCGTGAACCATAACTCTTCGTCCGAACGTCTGATTTTTACGTGGTGTCTGTCTACGGATTCGTATCGACCCGATCTACGTAACGGTCCTTAGTCCTCGTGCATTGGACCTCCCGGGTCACAAGTCAACTTTTTTCCCTCGTACAAGGGTAAAATCGTAAATTCGCCCTAAACGTATGATAATCCTCAACTAATCCTCGATTAGCCTCGCTAATCCGTAATTAGTTCTTAATTAATCCCAAGAATTTGGGATGGCTCGTTACAACAAGTCTTAATAAAAAACCCTCAAAACTCCAAAAAAAAATCAACGTGTCCCAAACACAGTTCCCTAGGTAAAAACCTCAATTTAACCAACCAAACGATATTTGATCGACCTGAAACCACCACAATTGGATTCAGAACGTCGAAACCTTTCGATTAAGACTGGTTTCACCTCGAAAAACATGCCCATGCGCCCCACGGGCTAGTCAAACTTCTCGGTCAACGCTAACGCCATCGATCAATGGTCAAAGTCAACGGCTGACGTCATCATGACGTCATTGACATGACCCATCCCAATCCCCCTGAGATTTACTGTGGGTTGTGCCAGCCAGACAAGGGATAGACCTCGTATTAACCCTCTCGGGCTTCTAGAGCACGCCAAGGTCAATGGAAGAGTGTGATGTCTCGGTCTCTACTACAGCCCGCATCCGCGATCAACTTGAAGTGTATTACAAACCGTGATAAGATGTGAGTGGGCGAAAATAATTCATTTAGTAAAACACATTTCCATAAAAGACATTTATACCTTTCACTAAAAATATGCATGCATTCGAAAACTAATTAACTCAAATATAATAAAACCGTTAATGTACCAAAGCTATTTCCTATTTCAAATCATTAGGGCCTTAGCCCAAAACCATAAAAGCAAACCATAACCCAAGTGGGAACTCATCCCAAAACCAATCACGTGGGAACTCAGCCCCAAAATCGAATAAAACATATTTAATCCATCATTGGAATCTCAGATGCCTGACATCCCAGATTTCACTATCATAAGACTACGTGTGTCCCTCGGATCTCAAGTCCGAGTCTCCCCAAGGTCCACCCAGGTCTCTACCCCTCCTTGGAGGGCGGAGGTTTTAACCTCTAGCAATCCTGATCCTGGACCTCTCTACGATCTTTCACATAGAGTGGCCCCTTTCAGGAAATGCTCTGACTCCAGTGTCCCTGACACCTAGAGTGTAATCCACACATAGGATGGTATCCTTAAAACCAACATCAAATCCAGTAGAAAACCATTATTAAATCAGTCATACCTCAAATCCAGTTTAAGCATTTCAACAGGGTCTCAGCCCGATATCCGAAATCACATTTCATAAATCATAAATGGGACTCATGTCCGATATCATAAACCCACATGGCTTCTAGCCCGAAATCGTACCAACTGGGCCCTAGGACCGATGCCACATAAATCAACAAGGACTCAAGCTTGGAGTAGTATGTCAAAATTCGAAATCTTTTCATTTAAAACCCGGTTTGACTCCACAACTAATCAATACAATATTCAGACGGGTCTCAAGCCCAAAACATCATAAACCTCGAAATACGTACAAATATGTAATTACCAAATACCACGATCATATGCATTCCAAATCATAAATATAAAACATATAAAACAGTTATGCATGCATCAATTTAGAAAACTAGTGTCCACTCATAGGACGTCCTTGTTGCGTCTCGATACGTGTGATATAGCCTTTTCAGGCTAAACCAACCTCTCCGGGTCATTCCGACCTGTCCAAAACACACACAAAGGTCACTACTAATCTAGACAAGTCCTAAGCAAGAACCCCCAACATTCCTAGAAAATTCAACGTGTCACAGACACGCTTCTCTAGGCTAAAAAATTCAATTTGACCAACCTAACGATTTCTGATCCACCCGAAACCACCACCATTGGATTCGAATCTCTGATCATGCACACGCGCCCCCAAGCGTGGGTCAAAGTCGGGGACAGAGTTGACCAAAAAGTCAACGGTCAACGGTCAGGTCAACAGTTAGTCAATGCTGATGTCACTGCTGATGTCAGCATGACTTCATCTGACACCTGACATGGCACGACCCACCCCCAATCCCCCGGGATTAAGGGATAAGTCTTGCTCCCGTCTGACCCACGTGTGACACGAAGGCTAAACACCTGTCTAACCTCCATGTAACACGTAAGCCAGACAAGGGATATCCAGGTCAACGTACAAATAACTAACTTGAGTTAACTAGAGTTCGCAGCATCATTGTGGATCGCATGTGTGATGTCTCCATCTCAATAACAACAGCCCGCACCGCATCAACCTGGAGAGTATCAAAAACATAAAAGACTGTTAGTGGTCAAAAATCAATAATAAGTTCAACAAACATTTACAAGAAAAGACATTTATACCCTCCACTCAAAACCAATGCATGCATTCGAAAACTGTTTCAAGTCCATAGTCAGAAAACCGTTTCATAAAACCATTCCATTTTCAAAATAATAGAATCGTTTACGAAAAACCAGAAATCATTTCTTTTCCAAAACTCGTTGCTCAAATCCAGGGCCTCAGTGTAACGACCCGTCCTGAATTCCAGGATTAGATTAGTGACTAATAAAGGAATAGTGAGGTTAATCGGTGATTAGTTGAGCGAAATCGACCGAACAATGTAAAATGGTCGTTTTGCCCCTGATCGTGGGTAAAATGTTAACTTTTGACCTAGGAGGTCCGATGGTCGAGGACTGGTACATAGATCGGGTCAATACGAATTCATAGATAGGCCGCACGCCAAAATCAGACGTCGGACGAGAAAGTTATGGTCACGGGAAGTTCGTTTGAACTTTGCACGTATTACGAGGAGGGGATGATGTGGCAATATCTGATTGGACGGATATTTAAGTGGGACCCATGGATGAGTGACAAGTGTCACTCATCCCATTGGTCATTATCCCTAAAAAATGGATCTAACTAATTAAATAATATTATTCTAAATTATTTATAATTAATTTTACCCACCTCTCATCCTAGCCCTTCATCTCTACCTCCCCCTCTCATCTCCACCATCCACCTTTCCTCTCTATCACCTGATCATCAGCCATCCTCTTTGTTTCCATTCACAAACCCAAACACCCCATTCTCAATTTTTCCATTAAGCAAAACAAACACACACATGAACCACCTCACAGCCATATTCACCTCTGTGAGAGACTTGGAGAGAGTGACCTGAGGGACAAGGTTGATGGGAAGGTGACAACGGGCCACAGCGGAGGAAAACCCGAAACTGCGGGTAAGTTAGTTTTGAAATTTCGAATATGAGTTTAGGGGGTTTTTAGTTGATTCTATTAATGGAAAAGTCTTTCTGGTGATCTTATGGGAAGGTTTGGATTGGAAATGGAAACTAGGACGGCTGAAGTCAACGACAGAAAACACTTGTAGGTAGCCGGTTCGTTCTTCGACCTTGGAGGTACGTTTTCGACTTGGTTTTGTGAGTTTGAAAGTATAGATCGATAGGGAATGTTGTTAAGACCCTTTACAAATCAAAATGGAACAAAAATGGATCAAAATGAGTGAAATGGAGCCCTAGACCGGTCTGGTTCAGACTAGTGAACCCTATCGGCTGGAGGTAGGAGACAGTGAATAGTGTTAGGGGCGTGGGCTCACCCGCAGCCCCTTTGCACGGCTCGTGGGGGAGTGTGAGGGGTCTTTTGGAGATGACTTCAATATGACTTTTAATCTATTTGATGTATCGAATATTTTGGGACTGGTTTCGTGTCAATCGGACACCATCTCGATATTGTTCGGGACGTCCGAAGGTTTAGGATCGAGTGTAAAAATAGTTAAAAATTTAGGAAAATTACGGAGTTTCCATGAGAGGTTAATAAGGTAGTTAGTAACCCTCTAGTATGATTTGGACAGATTTGGGAGTCCCGGTGACATTGATTAGCACGGGGAGGCGTACAACACGCAAATCGAGGCGGCAGCTTAGGACGGTCTATGAGTGGACCTTGATTTCTAAACTATGATGCATGCATAAATGTTTTATATGGTTTATAGATGTGATTCTATGATGATGATTTGGATTTTAGTGATTTATATGATTTCATACATTTTGATGTGATTTACGTGTTTGCACGTAAATCGAGGTTTACGGTTTTGCACTGATTATACGTGGTTATGGTTTTAGAAATAGTTTACTGAAATGGTTTTGGATTTGAAAAGGTAAAATTGAGCATGAGACCCATTTTTTTTGGAAACCCTCGGACTCGAAGTCCCTTTTAACCACGTTATCGGGCTAGGGGCCTAATTGGTTCGAAAACTGATTTCGGATTTGAAAATATGGAATCGGGCACGAGACCCATTTGATTTACGAACTCTCGGACTTGAATTCCATTTGATTTAACAAGGCATCAGGTCAGAGGCCCAGTTGGTTTACATATCGAGCTCGAGGCCCAAATGATTTGCGTATCAGGCTCGAGGCCCAGTTGATTTACAAACCGGGCTCGGGGCCCATTTGGTTTACAATATCGGGCACGAGGTCCATTTGGTTTACAAAATCGGACATGAGGCCCAGTTGGTTTACGATCGCGCCGGAGGCCCAGTTGGTATATGAATTTGGGCTTAGGGCCCCCATTGGGTTCCTTACTCTCAAGAAGGATATTATGGATTATAACCCCCAGGGAGGATCATTGATCTACGGACATTGACCTGGGTGGACCCTGGGGAGACTTGGGATTTGAGACCCCGGGTAGCATGCGCGTAGCTTTAGATACCGTGACAGGATTGGTTATATGATATATATATGATAAACATGATTTCTTGGATTTGCGAAATTGTGTTTTATGAATGATAAATGGATTTGGGCTGAGTTCCCACATATGTTTGATATTTACGGATTTGACTAAATGGATTTGGGCATGGGCCCGTATGGATTTGGTTATTGAAACATTTGTGGTTGATAAGTGGTTTTACTATGCATGCATGCTTTTTAGTGAAGGGCATAAAGGTCTTTTATGAAATTATTTCTTTTCGTCCACTCACAGTCTTTTCTAATTTTCAAATCCTTTCAGGTTGATTACGGATGTGGACTGTAGTAGAGACCGAGACATCACACTCCTCCACTGGATCTTGGTGTGCTCTGGAAGCTGGTCGAGCTAAAGGTTTAAATTTTCCCTAGTCTGACACTTCGTGTCAGACGGGATCACGACACATCCCGTATTAATCCCGGGGGGATTGGGATGGGTCGTGTCACTTAGCCCAAAACCATAATTCAACATCAAAGTACGGGAACTCAGCCCAAAAATCCATATATCCAAAACATCCGGGCCACTGCCCAAAACATCTGAAAACCATAGGAAAATCAATAATAAAGCACAAGTCAATCAATCTGCTGGATCTCAATCACCGAGTCTTTAAACTCAAAACACATATGTATCAGGCCTTTCTTGGATATCAACGAGTCTTTAAACTCAAAACACTATCAATAGGCCTCGGGGGATATCACAATAACCGAGTCTTTAAACTCAAAATATATCCGAGTCTTTAAACTCAAAACAAATCAATCAAGGGCCCTCCCCCGTCATCAATCAACCGGCTCTTTAAACCCAAAACCAGATCCAGCAATAGTAAATGGGTCTTTAAACCCAAAACCAAGTGAAAATCATAGGAAATCAATTCCAAAATCAAATACGAAATTATCATTGAAATTTCGATTTCAAATCCAGAAATCAAATGAAAACCGAAAGCCGAAACATTAGAAACTGGGCCTCATGCCTGAAAGCACTTTCCGAAATCCATTTATAAATCTTTGAAATCAAATCATAACTCAAATCCCAAAATCATAATATCGAAACCATTATCAAATCACGACATAGAAGCATATCTCGTAAAACGTGCAATTAAATAAAATATCTCGAAATAGGTGCAAAACGGTAAATCACCAATAGCATATCATAAACATAGAAATCCCATCTAGGAAACATAGCAAAACATTTATTCATGCATCATAAGTTAGAAAGCAAAGTCCACTCATAGACCATTCTCGTTACTACCTCGATACGCGTGCAATTACGTTTTCCCAGCTAATCCACTATCAACAGACTTTCCGAACCTGTTCATATCACATTTTAGGATCACTAACTACTTCATAATGCTTCTACTAAAGCCCCATAATTTTCCCGAATTTTTAAACTATTTTTAACCTAGCCTTTAAACCTTCGGATATCCTCAAACCTATCGAAACGATGTCTGATCCGCACGAAACCAATCCCAAAATGTTCGTTACATCGATACAATAAAAACTCATGTTGAACACTTCCCCAAATACTATGCAGCCGTGCGTAAGGCCCACGACCTGTCTAGCCTTCGTGTCACACGTGGGTCAGACGGGAGCATGACTTATCCCTTAATCCCAGAGGATTGGGGGTGGGTCGTGTCACGACACCTATCAGTCTAACATGTTGATGTCATCAGATGACATCATCTCGTCTTCTTCCTCTATCCGGGTCAGCCTGATTTACTGTAGCAAGTCGCGCAGACCTGCAACCTGACCCGACCGAAAAACACTCCTCTAACCACCATTTTCCTTCCCGCTTCATCCTAAACGATCGTCTAATCCCCTAGAAAAGTTCTACAAACCTATAAATCCAAGAAAATGGCTCAAAGTTACCCTTAGAACGATGAACAATGTCCGTGGTTTTCCTCTGTCATTTCCAGCCATCTCAGACCACCATTACCCTCGAAATTGAGTCTCATGGGCTCGTCTCAACCCCTAGAACATTATCCAATCCATCAAATCGACCAACAAACAACCTAACTAAAAATCCATTTTTCAAACTCAAAATAAATCACCTGCTGGTTTCCGGCCACCGTGCACGACGGTCCACGCCGTTGCCACCACGGTGCTCGTCTCAACCTCTTTTCTCATTTTCCTTCACAGACCATACGCAGTGGATGGGGATTAAAGAGTGTTTGGATGGGTTTGGATAGTGTGGGGTGTGTGTGTTCTTCGGGTAACAGAGAACAAGGAGAGAGGAATGAGATAATTTTGAACTCAAAATAGATCTAAAGCTATGGGAAAATGAGCCAATCAGATGGGTGACACTTGTCACTTATCAAGTGGTCCCCACAGATTTCAACCCAATCCATAACTGCCACTTGTCCAATTTCTCGATTTATGTGAATAGTTATGATTCCTTTCATGAACCATAACTTCCTCGTACAGACTCGTATCGACTCAATCTACATAACGGTCCTCGGTCCTTGTGCATTTGACCTCATGGGTCAAAAGTTAACTTTTTACCCATTCCTAGGGGCAAAATCGTCATTTTTCACCATTTGTCTGAAAAATCCTCACTTAATCCTTAATAAATCTCGTAGACTCGGGACGAGTCGTTACAATCATGCTAAACGATCTAACACCTGTCAAGTCTGACACATGTCAGGTCTGATACCTATCAGGACTGACATGTGCCATGTGGCAGCCCCTGATTAGTCCACATGTCTGACAAGTCAATGCTAAGTGTACTTGACAGCATGCTATGTGTTAGCTTCCCATTGGCCACATGGTCTGATAACCTTGACAGATGATGATGTCAGCCGCTAACATCATCATCGCCTACCTCCAACCGGGTCGACCAGATTGCCTGTAACGGGTCGACCGAACCTGCGACCTAACTCGACTCATTCTCCCTTATTGTTGAACCATTTTCGACCTCGTTTGTTCCTATGTGAACGTCTTGATCCCTAGAAGAGATCTATGAACCCAAAACTAGCTAAAAGGGTCGAGATTGTACCTTCCAAACATTGAACAGTGACGACCACCTGCAACCTTGCTTTCCCATCGATCCCACCCTTTCCAATCCTGGGTTTTGGTCCTCAGTCACTCGTACAGACACGAGGAACACACCCAAACAATAGAAACCTTCCCAAAAGTCCAGAAATCGAAAACCAAATTCAAAGTCCAAAACGGGTTTCGGGTTACCTGTTCCGAGGTGCCTTCGTCGTCCACGATGGCTCTATCCCATCCTGCGTTGTCTCCCTTTCTCTCACTCACCCTCAGTCTCACTTCCTCTCTAGTCTCAGCTAAAGGGAATGTGATGGAGGTTTGGGAAGTGAAGGTTTGTGTGGGTTTCGGATGTAAGGAAACAAAAAGGAAGAAGATGAACACAAATGGGATCCCAAATTATGGGCCAATTAGATGAGTGACACTTGTCACTCATCAATTGGTCCACCTAGATTTTTGACCCAATCCAAACAAGCCAACAATACACTTTTCTCCGTAAGCATGAATAGTCCCATTTTTCTTCCGTGACCCATAACTTTCCCGTATGGTGTCCGATTTCAACTAGTCACCTGTCTATGAACTCGTATCATCTCAATCTACATAACAGTCCTCAGTTCTCGTGCATTTGACCTCCCAGGTTAAAAGTTAATATTTTTTCCATTTTAGGGGCAAAATCGTCATTTTAAGTCGACCGTCCGAAAATATCCTCGACTAATTCCTGATTAGTCTCGATAATCTTCAACTAGTCCTTAATTAATTCATAGATTTGGGACGGGTTGTTACAATATTCCCCCCTTAAATAATTTCTTCCTCGAAATTCGAACTAACCCAAATCCACATCCAACTGTGGAAATTCAATCTTGCCTCCAGCTCGAGGTGCTCTCGTGTAAACATACACGTCCAACAACTAACCACAGTACTCGTCTGTACTCAAACATCACTCGACGTTAACCACAATCCAATGGTCAATGCTGAAACTCAACTCAGTCCTCTGTGACCGTATCCCACAAACATGTGACCAACCATCACCGGAAGCTTCCAAAGGTCCAAAACTCAACCCTCACAACCCATGTTTCAGGAATCCAAACGTCAACTTCAAGTCTCAAAAATCAAGTCTCGATTTTCAAATCCTGAGTGGGACATCAACACACGTCCATCTCACATGTCACCTATGCAGGTACACTCGGAATCCAAACTGAAAAGTCAACTTACTGTCCTACTTAGTTGATAAATCAGGCCGACAATCCTGCTAAACCAAGCTGACGGCTTTCATCTTTCAACCTAATGACCCGCAGCTGACAACCCAAGCTGACATGCTACTCTGACTAAGAGATCTCAAATCTC
Source organism: Prinsepia uniflora (assembly GCA_032719365.1). Taxonomy (NCBI): domain Eukaryota; kingdom Viridiplantae; phylum Streptophyta; class Magnoliopsida; order Rosales; family Rosaceae; genus Prinsepia; species Prinsepia uniflora. The sequence continues at coordinate 15,953,792 of CM064863.1, forward strand.
AAATCCTCCACCTCACTAGACGGTGTCCCAATGTCAAACTCACTCATGACGCACCGTCGTGACCTTCCTGCACCCACGGCCACACTACTACTGCTCGAGTCACCAAAAAAAACCTAGACTCACTCTAGAGTCCTACTAGGGTACTTCGTACCAAGCCTCGTCTCACTCAGCGTCCAACGCTGTGATCCTGGCTCGTGAAAAGTCTCAAACTGTCACCTCACTCGTTCTGTTGATACCAAACTGACATCTCACTCCTCTTGAGTGTATCTGGACCCCATCGTATACTTACCCTAGTAGGGATAACACAACTCAAACCCTAGGGTTCCTCTGGCTAACCATGGCTCTGAGTTCCATCTCATACCATCACTGAACCCTCTCACAATCACTCTGCGCTAGTGCACAGTATTCGATGTCCAGTCCTCGTTCTCAATGAACCAACAATATCAAAACTAATCTGATTACCAACAAGTCTATCTCGGACTCAACCTAGTGTTCTAGTGCACCGTACAAACGTTAGACTTCTCAACACTCCATAACTACAAGGTCCAACGTGCCCTACTCACAAGTACACTCAACACACAACCACAAGGCATTACTCAGACCTGCTCAAAAATTACCCTCACGCAACGTACGTACCACATACCAACAACTGCAAACCAGTCCACGCACAACACCACCTCAGATCTAGTCCTTCCACTACATGGTTGGCATGGTAGCCATTAATTGTTTAACTCTAGAGCATGTCCGTCTGATCCTGTTCTAGACAGATCATACACTTTAACTCATCGTTCCTTCCGAGTTTCCTGGTCACCTAACCAACACCAGAAGTGTGTCTAAACCCACTCACGTCCACCAAGACGTCCCAATCCAAACTTTGACACTATGAGGGGGTCAAACTCTGAAGTCGTGTGGTCAACCTTCAAACCAAAACGGCTTGACTCCTCCCTGAGTCAATTGTATCAACATGCTGCAACCACGGGGATAAAATTTCACCTGATAGTCAATACACTCATCCTGTTTGAGTGAGTCCAAAGTCTATCGTCCTGACTATTCATTGCTAATCCCAAACTCTCTCGATCCACAACCAACTCGATCATCCATCACGTGATACTCAATCCTCTCCGCCTTCGTGACCCAAGCTCGTAAGCCATAGAACTTGTCACCACTTACTCTATGGATTGCGGATTTCCTTCACTTAGCCCATGATCATATCCCACTTTAGGATAATCAAAGATGATGACATCAAAATTCATCCTAAGTGAGTGTAAATATCCATCCAACTACACTCACTAACTTCAGGTAACACAAAACAGCATCTGATCTTCAACTTACTCAATTTGATCCACTTCTTATCCTGACATTCAGGCACCAAGAGAAATTGCAACCATGGAAGCAGAAAACGATGAGTCTCCTTCACCAACCAATAATATATGTTGGTAACTACTGTAGTGATCTTCTCATGTTTGTGTCACTCCTCAATTCAATTTAACCTTAACAAGTCTACACATCTACAAGTGATGAGAAGTTCACAAGGAACTTTCAGGAGAAGTAAGTATATTTACTAGCAGTTTGGTCAAAACCAACTCCCGAAGTTCCATCGAAAAGAACATTGGGTCCCCTAACAGTGATACTCCAAGTCAACTGATTCCTATTTCCACTGAGTCCACCGCATATTCCATCTCAAGGACATCACGACACATGTCTCATCTGTCAAACAATTACCCTATAGTATCTTCTCGGCCTCCAAGCCGCAATTCATTTGGACATCAATCCATATGTCCTGGAACTAATCCAACTCAAGGTCAAATCTCACATGTCTTTTATTATACCGTTTATGCACATCCAATTGATAGTGACGGAACCGCTTGATTTGCATGTCCCAACTCTATGGGTTCAACTCTCGCACCTGACACTCGTACACACTTACCTAGGCAAGAAAAAATACCTGTTTCCAATTCAGGCATCGGGGTACGCCTCCGTAATCCAATTCAACAAGGAGGATTAATCACAATCACATCCTCTCAACGCACTCGGCATCCCTCGAAATCATCTAATCACTGCTAAGATTCCATCAACTCATCTCAACCATCTCTGTTGGGTCCTCCCCAATCACAACTCAGTGGAAATGATATGGCATCTCAATACAATTTTCACCGCCCAAAGCTCATCGTCTATTAAACATTGAATGTGAGCAGAATAAGACCAAATCGAAAACCTCTACTCGTACTGAGCTAACCGAGCTAATAACCAATCTCTTGCTCATGTCGAAGGAACTCTACCTCCCTCGTTACTCAACAACACTGGGTGAAAACTACCTAAGAAACGTTCCTCGAACATCGTCCAATGCTCAAACCTCGATAGCGATGTATTCCACAACCTCACGCAGACTAACCCAAGAAACACTCTACTATCGAGACTCCGTACTCAACGGGCAACTCACTGCCTGCATCAACTGCTCTATACTAACCAGACCCTGTCCTCAAAAGTGTAACTCAACATCTAAACCGCCTCTAGCATTCGTACGCTCTCAGCTCAAAGTGTAAGGTCCACTGATCGATCCATCTCGAGATCTGACATATCATCTCATGATTGTACTTGTGGATCGGATCACACTAGGATCATCCATGACATCGACTCCTCTCTACAGCACATCCAACCTGACCATCCAACTGTCTCGACTCTAAAAAGTCATCATACCGAAACCTAGTTCACCAACACATTGTGGTTTACAACCGTTGGCACACAAGGAACTCTGCCTTACACGGGTCTACTCAGCCCTACTCGAGTCTGACACTGCTCAGCCACAGCATAGGATGCCAAACATAACCTAACCAAGGTTCGTTTCCACGAAACTCTCCTACTCTTACCCTAACTATCAAGTTGATGACGAGTTGTTTTCCTTGTAGAGACATCACATCTGGCACGTGTGTAACACTCCAAGAGCAACCCAGTGCTCTGATACCAAGTTGACATGACATATCCCAATCCTCCCTAGATTAACGCGGGATGTGCCATGCTCCCATCTGACATCCCCTGCCAGACCAGGGATACACCTAAACCCTCTCGGGGCTACCAGAGTACGCCAAGATCTACGGCGGCATGTGATGTCTCGGTCTCTACTACAGCTCGCATCCGCGATCAACCTAAAAGGTATCAAAAACAGTAAAAATTGTGAGTGGACAAAAATGAACAGTTTAAAAATCATTTCACGAAAAGACCATTTATATCCTTCATTAAAAAGCATGCATGCTTCAGAAAACAAGTTATCACAACCACTTCCTTTAAATCAAATCATATGGCTTTTCAAATTAAAACTCAGTAAAAACGTTTATCAATCAAAGCAATTTCCTCAGTAGGGTCTCAACCCAAAACCAAACATGTGGGGTCTTTGTCTAAATCAATCAAAAACAGTATACCAAATCCTTGACATCTCAGATGTCTGACATCTCTGATGTCTAATCAATAATGTCACGATTATAAGGCTACGCATGCCACTCGGGGTCTGAAGTCTGAATCCTTCCCGGGACCCTGTCCGGGGTGATATCAATATCTAGCAATCCTGATCCTGAGCATATCCTTGGAGCGGCCCCTCCCAAACAATGTTCGCATTCTTGATCCCGAGCCTCTCTTAGGAGCGGCCCCTCTCAAGCAGTGCACCGTGACTACTCCAAGATACTACGAGACGTCCGGAGGAGGCAATCCACTCATAAGGATGGTATATGTAAAACAGTAGTCAAATTAGTGGAAAATCAATGTAAAACCATTTATACCTCAAATCAACTCAAAATAGTTCAACAGGGTCTCAGCCCGAGGTATAGCTTTCACAAACCGTTTCCACAAAACAAGGATTCCTCGAATCTGATCCAATCCAAAACTCATAGGGACTCAGCCCAAAATCATCTCAATAGGGTCTCAACCCAAAATCGCATTTCATAAACTAGAACTGAGACTCAAGCTCGGTATCATAAACCAACTGGGCCTCAAGCCCGATATCATAAACCAATTAGGCCTCAAGCCCGATATCATAAACCAATTAGGCCTCAAGCTCGATATCATAAACCAACTGGGCCTCAAACCCGATATCTCATTTCCAAATCCGAAATCATTTCATTGTTCAAATCATTTGAAAACACAAGCACGTATGAAAACCTGGCCTAAACCCAAGGTACAACATAACACATAAATCTCAAAATACATGCAATACCACATTTGTATGAAAATGCCAAACACCACAATCATATGCACACAAGGCATCTTAAATCATGTTCATAAAACATATAAAACAGTTACGCATGCATCATATTTAGAAATCAAGTGTCCACTCACCGACCGTCCAAGATGCGCACTTGCAAGCTGCACTGTAAGCCATTCTAGGGCTAAACCGAACTCTCCTGGTCGTTCGAACCTATCCAAAACACACTCAAAGGTTTCTCCAACCTAGACAAGTCCTAATCAAAAACTCTCAAAACTCCCAGTCAACGTGTCCCGAACACATTTCCCTAGGCTAAAAACCTCAATTTGACTAACCAAACGATCTCCGATCGACCTGAAACTACCACCATTGGATTCAGAACGTCGAAATCTTTTGAACAAGACCAATTTCATCTCTAAAAACGTGCCTACATGCCTCCACACGCCAGTCAAACTTCCCAATCAACGCTGGTTAAAAGTCAACGCTGATGTTAGCAAAGTCAACGTTGACGTCAGCAAAGTCAACGTTGACATCGGTCAATAGTCAAAGTCAACTGCTGATGTCATCATAACGTCAGCCTAACAGGTCTGACATATGCCACGTGTCAGCCCCTGATTGGTCCACGTGTCTGACATGTTAGTGCTAATTGTACCTAACAGTATGCCACGTGTCAGCTTCCTATTGGCCACATGTCCTGACAACCCTGACAGATGATGATGTCACTTGCTGACGTCATCATCGTCTACCTCCATCCAGGTCGACCTGATTCTCTGTAACGAGTCGACTGAACCCGCAACTTGACTCGACTTATTCTCCCTTATTCTTGAACCATTTTCGACCTCGTTTGTTCCTATGTGATCGTCTTGATCCCTAGAAGAGATCTATGAACCCAGAACTAGCTAAAAGAGTCGAGATTATACCTTCCAAACGTTGAACAATGACGGCCACCTGCAACCTTGCTTTCACGGCGATCCCACCCTTTCCAATCTTGGTTTTTGGTCCTCAGACACTCGTACAGACACCAGGAACACAACCCATACATTAGAAACCTTCCCAAACGTCTAGAAATCGAAAACTAAATTCAAAGTACAAAACGGGTTTGGGGTTACCTGTTCAGCTGTTCCTCCGCCGTCCACGGCAGCTCTTTCCCATCTTGCGTTGTCTCCCCGTCTCTCACTCACCCTTAGTCTCTCTTCCTCTCTGGTTTCAGCTAAAGGGATTGGTGATGGAGGTTTGGGGGGTGTGGGTTTGTGTGGGTTTCGAGTGTAAGGAAATAAAAAGGAAGAAGATGAACACAAATGGGATCCCAAATTATGGGTATATGGGCCAATTATATGGGTGACACTTGTCACTCATCAATTAGTCCACCCAGATTTTTGACCCAATCCAAACAAGCCAACTGGACACTTTTCTCGGTAAGTGTGAATAGTCCCATTTTTCTTTCGTGACCCGTAACATTCCCGTACGATGTCTGATTTCGACGTGTCTCCTGTCTATGGACTCGTATCATCTTGATCTACGTAACAGTCCTCGGTCCTCGTACATTTGACCTTCCGGGTAAAAAGTCAACATTTTTTCCATTCTAGGGGTAAAATCGTCATTTTACACTGACCATCTGAAAAATTCCTCGACTAATTTCTGAATAGTCTCGATAATCCTTAGCTAGTCCTTAATTAATCTGTAGATTCGGGACGGGTTGTTACATATTGATATTGTATGACATGATAATGATAATATGATAATCATGATGATTATGATGGTATGATAGGACGAACATATAATATGATCATGATGTTGATATGCCATGATAATATATGTTTATATACATAATGATATATTGATATACATGATGATATGTTAACGTCATATGTTGATGATTTGAGACTATATGATGATGAATAGATGATATTATGATAATATATGTATATATATATATATGATAATTTGAGGATATGATGCCATTTTATAATGTTATGATATTATGATGACATATAAATGTGATAATGGTTCATATGATGTATATATCATGATGATATATGATATGCGATGCTACGATGATGCGATGATATGATAATTTAATGATGATGATCTTATGTTAACTATGATGATATGAATGGGTATTATCACGATATAATATGACGTATGATGGTTTGATATTTGGTAATTGAATTATAAATAATGACCTTAGGGATGAGATGTTGGAAATTGGCATGATTTATCGATCATTGGCCTCTACATTTTCGGCTCTCATTTATTTTCCCTTGTGGCTACACACATGTAAACTAGGGTAAATTAGCCCAGAAGGTAAACACAAACCCATGAAAGGCCCTGAAGACTTAGGGTTTTTGGGTAATCATTTTCTGTGGATGTACGTAGCCCAGAAGGCTCCGCACTTTGGGCCAATGTCATAAGGCTTACCTAGTAAGCCCTGCGCCCAACTAGATGAAGCCCAGAAGAGCAAGCCCATGCACCAGGCCTAAAACAGTCTAGTAGACTAAACAATAGAAGTGGCCTAAAAGGCTACCTATCAGTAAGCTGGTCTTGCAAGTCCAAATTACATAGCCTAACAGGCTACCAATAACTCAGCAGATTGTCGCATTAAGCCCAGTAGGCCTAAGTGCTGCCCAGAAGGCCAACACACAACAGGCCCATGACTCAGATTAGCCCGACCAGGTCGGCTCTAACCAAAACGTTCCAGCCAAATCAGTCCAAACTGAACTGATCCAATCATATCGAATCGATTCAGTCGTATCAAATTGGTCCAATCAAACCGAATTGGTGTAGTTGAAGCAAATTATTCTAATCAAACTGTTCTGGTCCAGTCAAACCGAACCATTCCGGTCCAGTCGAACCGAACCATATGAACTGGACCATCACATTGTGAAAAGAAAACAAAATACATTTTTTTTCTTTCTTTTCTTTATTCTTCATTTATGGGCTCGAAGTATGGATCTTAATTCCTGAAGCATTATGTTAATTAATTTAAACTTTATGCCTGAAATATTTATTTAACGTATAAAATCATCTTATGCCAGAAGCATTCGTTCAAACTATTACTATGTGCTATTTAATTACATTATTTAATGTTTTTTTAATTTTTATATTTATTTATTTAGCAAATGTATATGTTTAAATGAACCAGGTTATGAACTAGAGATTTATGAATGAACTAGTAGTTCATACTAATCATCGAACCTGTAGTTTCGGCAATACTATGAAAAAAGGGAACCGTAGATTCCTTCCTAAATTCACCGAACAGGATAAAACAAGTAGATTTTACATTTTAAATCTGATTTATCATACCATTTTTTAGAACATGAAGTTGTTATTTGCTGCTTATGGATGAGTTTTCTCAAAGCATTACATGCAATGATTTGTCCCCTATATAGACTCCAGAATAGCGGTTTAATCATCATAAGTACAACTTTTTGCCTGAAGTAAAACATGAATGTCATATCACTCATTCTTTATAGGATATTAAATCCATGTATGTATATACTCGGAAATAATGTCGAACACAAGCCATATTGCAAAATTTGCAAACGAGTATAACACCAATTACGAAACTCGAGATGTAATGATAAATTCATATATATGGATTAAATCGTTGATGTCTGTTTTTTGGAATTCCAATGTGTGGTTTTTCGCTCTAATATGATTTAATTCAATATAAACACTTATCCTTATGCATGTGACTCATTGAATTAACTCTATAAATATCTATATTTTGTGGGGATGTTTATTGTCTGACTAACAGTGCTATCACGCACTTCGAGGGATATGGCAAAAAAATGTTGTCGAATGGTACTGAATTACCATCAATGAGATATTTTATTCTCTAAGTTCCAAAAGAATATTGTCGAGATTTACGGATATTTGAGTCAATGGTTATCACGTTGAAACCACTAACGACAAGAAAGTGGAATACTTTTGCCTAACCTCCAATCAGTATAGCCAGAAACATACACTGGAGAAGTTAGCCAGAAGCTAGCCAAGAGTTAGCTAGAAGCTAACTAGTATGAGCAATTGCTTATTAGGGGATGACCAGATGAGACATACAGATCAAAGTTATGATGTGTCGTATCCTCAACACACACGGGCATCCTTTCACCCGGATTCTCTTATGCAGCCTATAGGACTCGATAATACCGGAGAGTTTACATCGAAATTATTCAATGATTATTGCATGTTTCTTGGGATTGATACTGAACATTTGGTTCCTCGTGTTCACACCCATAATGGTCTCGCAGAAACACTAATTAACCTTGGTAATGCACACCATGCTTCTCGTTTCTGCTTAGGGGCTATGCAATTTTACATGCAGCATTGTTGGTCTGGTTGAGGTCAACTACCACCCAACGAAGTTCGGCATTACAGCTGGTGATTGAGTACGAATCAGATGCTTCGTACTTACGCATTTTTTGGTTTGCAGTTACGTGTCAATTTTTCCGCCACAACATACACAAATGGGACCTCAACAAAGGAGGGGCATACATGTCGGTTATGAATCTCTCTCCATTATACGCTCTTTAGAGCTCTTTCCAGGTGATCTCATTACCGTTATATTCACGGATAGTCACTTTGATGAGACAGTCTTCCCGCTGTTAGAGGGAGATAAGAACGTCAAACGTTCCTGAAGAACGATGTGAATTGACGTGGAACATCCCCACTATATCTCATCTTGATCTCTGAACCGCACAAAGTAAGTATGAAGTGTGAAAAATTCTAGATTGATAGAGTGTAGCCAATAATATGCCAGACGCTTTCTCTAATCTAGTTAAAGTGACGAGATCACATATACTTGCTGCAAATGTGCCTGTAAGGATAGACGTCCTACTAGTAAGACGTGTCGTCCCAAACGGACGAGGTACGACCATAGCGGCCAACCAGTCATATGTCCCGTCCCAAAAGCGAGGTAGACTAATAGGTTCAAAAGATTCTTATCCCTAGAAGAGGATATTTGGCACAATCGAATCCCTTCTAAATATCAACTGATCTATCTCATGAGATAATTTCTAGATTATGGGTCTGTGACGGCGTTGGGGGACGCTCCAACATCTGAACCCACTCCCGAGAATAAAAAGATCTCGGTAAATCATGCATGCTTATATGAGATATGGAATCAGAATAATATTATCATCGATGATTTATATCTATTTGTGGTAGCTACCAAAATAATAACTAGAAATGAAATTGAACCTTACTCCGTTGATGAATGAATGTCAACATGGCCAAAATGGAAAGAACCAATCCAGGTCAAATTATATTCCTTGACAAAAAGGAAGGTATTTGAACCTGTAGTTCTCATACCTCCCCATATTAAACCTGTAGAATTTAAATGGATAGTCATAAGGAAGCGTGATGAGAAAGATGAGATTGTGAGATGTACAACTCATTTAAAGGCGCATAGTTTTCTCAACGCCCTGAGATTGATTACTAGGAGACGTATTCTCTCGTAATGAACGTCATAACATTTCACTATTTTATTAGTTTAGTAGTTTCCGAAAAAACTGAATATGCAGCTTATGAATGTGGTTACTGCTTATCTATATGGAGATACAGATAAAGAGATACATTTGAAAGTTCCTGAAGGACTTAAAAAATATCTGATGCAAATAGTTTCAGACCACGAAACACGCTCTCTACTTCTTTGAGGCGATCACTTTACGGATTGAGATAATCCGGACGGATATAGTATAACCATCTAAGTGAGTATTTGACCAGAGTGGGATAACAAATAATACCTATGCGTTTTTATTAAGAAAATAAGTTTTAGGTTTTCTATTGATTGGTATTCCAGAAGAAACCGAAGAAACTACTAAGTACCTGAAGTTGGATTTTCAAATGAAAGATCATAGGAGAACAAAGTTTTGTCTCGGCCTAAAACTCGAGTACCGTGCAAACAAGGTTTTAGTCTATTGATTAAATCACATCTAGAAGTTGTTGATAATACATCTAGAAGATGTTGATACTGCATCTAGAAGATATTGAGATGCTTTAATTAGGCTAAAGCGAAACATTCAAGTACGCCCATGATCATCCGTAGTCTAGACCTTGAAAGGACCTGTTTCATCTAGCAGATGATAACAAAGAGATAGTGAGACCAGAAGTTTCATATCTAAGTGTAATATGCGCATTATTGTACTTGATTTAAATGCACTAGACCGGACATTTCATCCGTTGTGAACTTGCTAACTACATTCAGCTCTGCGCCAACATGCCGCTACTGGAATGGCATAAAAGACATTTTTCAATACCTTAATGGTATGTGAGATATGGGCTTATTCTATCCCTATGTATCGAGGAATGAATAAAACCTCCTTGGTCCTCGGAATGATGCATTGCCTTATCGGGTATACTGATGTAGGCTAACTATTAGACCCACATAAGGTATGATCTCAAACTACTTATGTCGTTACCATTGGGAACACAACAATATCTTGGAGGTCTAAGAAACAGACCTTTATTTCTAAGTCTTCGAAACATGCGAAAATTCTAACTCTTCACGAAGTAACTTGTGAATGTATATGGCTAAGAGCCATTACGGGACATATTCGAAGTACTCATGGACTGCATTCCACCAATAATGAACCGAAGATTATCCACTAAGATAATGCTACCTCCATCAGGCAGATGAGGATCAGTTTCATTATAGGAGACAACAAGTCATCATCCAATGCAACTTTCCATAAGCATGTTCATGATATTGGCTTGAGTAGACTAGCTGATCTACCAAGTTCGTAATCTCAGGGGGAGTCAATATCAGGATGAGTATCCTGAAGCATACCAGGCATCCTGAAGTATACTGAGTATTCTGAAGCATACTCACATGATCATTATGTACTCTTTTGTCCTACGACTAGAGTTATTTTGTCTCATTAAGTTTTGTTACCTGGATAGGTTTTAACGAGACACACTTTTGGTATAATCACCCCATTAATAATGCATCATGAAGATGCCATGATTTGACTCATACATTTGCTCATTTTTTCCCTTCGACCACGGGTTTTTCCCACTGGATTTATCGGGCAAGATATTGGTGTAGCAACTGTAATGCATTTTTATTTCAAAGACATTTTATCTACCTATGTTCCAGAAGAGACGACTTCAACTACCTCCAGAGATCCCGATGTGATTACGATCCACGCGTGTTTCTCTTTTTCTTTCGACCAGAATTATTTTTGTCCCACATGATTTTTGTTAACTAACAAAATTTTAACGAGACAACATATAAACACATAGTCAAACAACACTAATTACATGGAATATTTGATGGCGAGTGTTATAAATAGTATAGGATGTGACTATTCATGTAAAGGTATGAAATATAATTAGTCATTAGTGAAATGGTAAGCAGCTCCTTATTCAATGTACTAAACTCTAATCCTATTGTTATATAAAGATTAGACTTATTGATCAATAAAATGTTCTGAATGTATTTCACAACAGTAATAAGATAACCTAACTAATAGACCGGGTCCGAAAGAAGGAACAAGAAACAAAGTAAACTTTGATTAATGAAATTGATAAAATTGTTACATACATAACTGATTTGCAATTCAATTAGATTCCAACAACTATATGATCCAAAACAAAACGGCTATGGACCAAATCCAAACTCAAAAGTCAAGTAAACAGCTCCTCAAAAATCTCAACATGAAACTATAACAGCTCTCCCTCCTCTTGCCTTGCTCTCATCAAAAGCAAAATTCAATTCCCACAATTTCATACTGGAAGGATTTTGTAATAATGTACATAACCCACTTACAATGGGGAGATGTGAAGCCATTGATAAAAACCCCGTACTCTAAGAAAAACAAGGCCCGACTGCTACATACATAACATGTCGCCCCAAATTGTGCAATTGAAAGGGAAATGCTGCACCGACATCAAGGACAGTAAAAAGAGAGATTTGTGAACCACCATCTTTACCGTCTATAGGAGCTCTACTTAACCTTATAAACCACGAGGAAAGTTGCTGATTTGTCCTTGCTCCAACATATCTTTATTGTTCATCTTGTATGCAATCCTTATGCGCATGACAAGTGATTTCTGAAAAGATAGGCATCAACTCTATAACTATCCACTACATAAAATCAAGAGAAAAATAAAAGAATAAAGCCAAAGATATGTTTCAGCTAAAGAAATCAACCACCAGTTCTCATACCATCCAAAGGAGCTACCATATCCCCTGTCCAGTCTATTTTTTGTCGGTTTGAGGTTACTAGAATACAAAAGTAGAATGAAACATAAATAGGCCATTAACAACCTGGTATAGTAGACAATTATTATTATTTATTTTATTTTATACAAGGATGATCCAATGGGCACTAGGCGGAGGATTCAACTAAAACTTACATGATACAACCATTAGATATGGACAGTTGAGATTCATCTCACCCACTCTCCCGCTTTGTGTATAGAAACAGTATATAATTCAGACGGTATGAGATGCATGCCATCAATCAAAGAGTTCATTAGCATATGCCTAATTCTTCTATATGGCCAAAATGATTACGAATACTTGAGGAATTGAAGTGCATTCTCAAGTTCCGAACATAAACTAGGCAGATAATATAGATTCAGATACCTTCCCATGTTGGCTATTAGTAACTCTCAACGTCTGTGTAATGGATCCATTACCACTTTCGGGCAGAGTATTGCTGCTAGCTGGATCCAAGTGCAGTTGAAGAAACTGTAAATCGGAGGTACAGAGAAAAATTAGAGCAGCAAGCTTAAGTTAAAAATAAATAAAACTAAGTGTTTGACAAAATCTAAGAGTGTCAATTGAAGAACTGGGAAAACTTTTATATGGCCACCAATCTTTCGTGGATTATAATAACAAAGCGGTATTGAATTTTGAGTACAGTGTGGATTTTTGTAACCAAACACACCTTTGGAACGGCTGACTGGAAAATAAACTCCGTGTAGATATTAGTGGACAAATTGGTGAATATTGCCTCGATCACTGTCGTTTGTGGATTTCCTGGTGGCTTTGAGAAGTTGAACACCATCCTCAAGTTGCTGCTCTCAAACGCCACAACAGATGGATAAGCAGTGCCATTGTTTTCTGTTTATTGAAAAAAAGGCTATCAAAAAACTAGCCCAATCACCCCTGCATAATTAACCACGTAGTTGATAAAATTTTACCTTGTCTTGATGGGTTGGAGGAAAAGCCGTCCAAAAAATCAATCACAGGAGCAGCTCCGGCAGAAGGAGTGGCTTGTATGGAATTTGAAGATGGAGATGCTAGTCCATCTAGTGGTGAAATAGGTGATTTGTTCTCTTGGCTGGCGGATAACATATCAGGAACAGATGAGCTACTTTGTGTAGGTGAACCAACAGACAGGAGATCCATTAGAGCATCGGTGCCATTTAATGGAGAATGATTTACACCTAAGAGAATATCACAGAAAATATATGTGGGTTGAGACTACAGACAGGAGAAATAATGAAAATACATACACGTATATCTATAATGCAACACCAAAATAATTCAAATATGTACATTTGTTCACCAAACCAAGAAACAGATTGCAATTTATAACTTATTAATAAAAATTAGACCATGCAGTGCTGAGAGGCTTTAGTGTTTATAAGTGGGTTCCGCAGTATTTTCTCACAGCATTAATAGGATTAAAAAAATTGAAAGGCTAGCATGGACCAATGAAGTTGATAGAATCAAAGCTTCTCATTTCAAGTCACCAGATTCCAAAAAATAATATAACTAGTTAAGGATATTATGTTATATTCACATTAGAGAGAGTTGGGAACAATATCTACCCATGCTGACCGAGCGGTTGGGTCTAAATGAATTTACTTATGCTTCAATACCTAAATAATCAGTACCCAACCCTAAATATTTTTACCACTTTTGGATACGCGTAATATAAAAAGGTTCACTTTTAGTGACAATTGAGTCAGGATAGAGGTTCAGTTAAGTAACTCTAGTATATTCTAAAAACTAACCCAATTGTTTAGAAGCTGGTGCCAAATCAACACCAAGAAGATCGTGAAGCATATCACCACCAGAGGAGCTAGGAGCTGGCGCATCATCTGAACCTAAGTCAAGTAAATCCATAAGAGGAGCTGCAGAAGGTTTGGCAACTCCATTTGGTAGATTGATTGAAGCACCAGAAGGAGAAGAAACAGATTCATGCATAGAACCAGCCTTCTTTCCAATGAAAGCTGCCTCATTTAAAACTGGCATCCTTTCAACCAGTGTAGATCTGTACAAACTCATTGTCAGCTTTCATGTATATGGAAAATGTTCTTGGGGCACAATGGGAAAAGGGGTAATGAATTGAACATGAACAAATCCCATTAGAAAATAGTTTTACTGGATACCTAATGTTCTGATGCTTCCCAATAATAGAGTTCATTTCAATGGATCTTTGCTGCAATTCAAGCACAAGGCTTCCTTTGTATTGAACAACTATGTCCTTGATCCTCCTACATATGTCATTCAAGGAACAATTATCACTCGTGTCATAAGAAGAGCTAAGAGGATGGATTATGCATTTAACAAAAGTTCACATTATTTGGGAAAACTGACAAACAATAGAACAGAATAATTAGAAAATGATAAATATACTCTGAACAAGATGGGAAACGTGAAGATAGCTTCAACAGAGCAATCATAGCCATTGCTTTGGTAGTGAGATCTGAGGTATGGTGCTTAATTGCAATCTCTATAACATCCACAGCATCAGACTCTGAGACCTGTTAACAGAAAACGCAATTTGTCAGAAACTCTGGAAGAAACTAAGAATGTAAACTAACAAGTCCATATTCCCTAGCACCAACTTTTGCAACCAAACAAAAAATAAAATAGGAATCTTTAATCAAATAGGAAGTGCCTTACTATACTGTCACTTCAAATCAGAAAATGGCTTGTTTTGTTTTAGATATGATCTTCTACTCTTTGAAAGATAAAAAAACAGTTTGCAGAAAAAGCCTTCATTTCATAATATCATGTAATTTTTTTTTTTTGGAAAACAAAAGATGAAAACAAATTGAAAGTTGGGTGGTATAATATCCTTATGTATTGAACCACAATTCCAACTTATTAAATAATTGGACAAGATGCAGAGACTGTCATGACTAGTCCAACACAACGAAAGGTGAACCTCTAAAAACTTCCTATAAGTGAAATACAGCCACAAAAAGCTGTAGGAATGGCAGAAAAAATAGCAATGGTGCAAATGACAATAGGATGAAAGATGACTGCAGAAAGGCCAGATAATTAAATGCATGGAAACAGTGCACTCACAGTTAGCGGATCCTCTATATCGATCATGCCAACATTGTTTACCAACAAATCACCATATTCTCCAATGCACCAAATTGCTACTCGAACAAGACTTTCCTGAACAAAAAATTGTACTTTAAAATAATCACTAACATGCACCCTAGACGGTGAATATAAAAGTGAGAATTCCTCCTCTCAAAGGAAAGGAATGATCACCTGTTCAGCTGATATTTGGAATGCTCGGTATAATGCTCTAACTGTATATCCATGGAGATCAGAAGCATTGCTTATCACAACAATGACTGCATGCCATACTTCATCTTTTACAAAATTTCCAGCCTACTAAGCATAGCATAAAGATCAGAACTTCTTGGAAATAAATTTAACCATTCAAGAAGCTTAAACAATTATAGATAGCTGAAATCACCCACCCAATGCCCGGTCCAGAATTTTGGAAAAAAAAGAAAAATAAAAAGGTAGGCATACCCATGAAGTAAATGAAATTTCAACTAGTGAATGATAGGTAAAATGGTAAATAAAATTGTACATGCGTAAAGACTATCAGAAATACAACTTAATCAAGACTGACAACACTTCATTTAGATTTATACCTCAGAGAGAACCTTGAGCATCTGATCAATGTACCAAATCTTCTCGGGGGAAAACCTAAAGCATGAGAGGATGGGTGTACATCAAATAAAATTTGCTAACACTCATTTTGATTATTGAACAGATTTTATGAGGAAGACCCAGTGTGGGTTCTTTATATAAAAAAAAAAAAAACAAAAAACAACAAGTCAAATTAAAATTGACTTTCTTTTGTCTGAAATAACTGCATGGCTTACTTTGAGACAAGTGAGCAAATTTTTGCAGTAAGATCTCCCTTGAATTCTTCATCACTTACTTCCAAATAGTCAATAAGCTCTTTTGTTAGAGGTTTCACATTGCTCTCATTCACAAGCACATAAACAAGCTCTAGGGCCCTCTTCCGAATTGAAGCATCTGAATCCTGAATGGAGAAAATTCACGTTACAAGATTCTCAGTTGTACAGGCACACTTAATGAACAAAGTCGAAAAGAAGGCACTGAAGTCACAACATATCGGAGAAAGAGGCTCTATCAATCCCCATAAAGAAAGAACATCTCAGCAACTACCAATCCTCATAAAGCAAGAACAATTCAGCAATTTTTTTTCTTCTGATCAAATTAAACTTGAGCAAACAATATACCTTTACACATTCCAATATGGTTGCCCGATGCCTCTGTACAGCCTGAGCATCAACCGTAATAGCTTTCATCAGCATGTTTAACGCAACATATCTGAGAGGAATTAAAGACCAAGAGATTAAAATGAATTAACAAGCAGCTGAGTAAGCCCATTATAAGATCAAATGATGACAAAGTTTGAATGAAGATTATTTCATCCCAAAAAAAATAAACTTCTGTAGCTGCAGCACTGCACGTCACCAATTTACTCTAACCCCAAACAGTAGAGCATTTGGGTTATTGCATAAACCAAGTTCAGAATCCCAATGCGCTAAAGTATGATGACTAAGCAACTACCAAAGTTGGAAAAATTCAAACACTGATGTGGTGGCAATGTACATATCCTCCTATGCTTACTGAAATATGAAAAACAGTGTATTCAAGGACAAAGAAATTTTGTTTTCCTCCATCCTCATAGGATTTGAAA
The DNA here is from genome assembly GCA_032719365.1 of Prinsepia uniflora. Classification (NCBI taxonomy): domain Eukaryota; kingdom Viridiplantae; phylum Streptophyta; class Magnoliopsida; order Rosales; family Rosaceae; genus Prinsepia; species Prinsepia uniflora. The sequence goes on from CM064863.1 coordinate 15,970,928, forward strand.
TCTCTGGCAACAATTGTGCCATACATTGGATGGTACAACATGCCAACGCTAGATAAGCAGCACAAGGTTATCGAATATACTGGCTAGGATTTTACCAAGGCCATGACCCTATCAAGTCAAGAATACCTAATAGAAACAGAGATTTACATAATATAGCAGAAAGTTGGCAAAAGTAAGAATAGTCAACAAGACATTATTATAATGTTGCAAAGCAACTGAATCCCAGAAATATGAACTAACTGTTCCAATCAATCTTACAGTCCTATGATTTTAATATTCCTTCTTGGAAGAAAATAAAGTTGTCCAATTTAAAGTATCAAATACAAACCTAATATTGTTGTCCCGATTTGATAAGAATCTTCCCAAGATATTGATGGCAAGCACACGTAAGCCACCATTATCTTCAATGCTCATAATGGTTTCAACACATTCATATAGGATTGCATTTCCTGCATTTTTGTTTGACTCGGTTTTCGTCGCCACCTAGGAAAATAAATCACAGCCAATTTTAGAAATACAGCGAGGGAGTAATTCGAATTAAACATCAAAAAGGGAACTAAGTAGGTAATCTTGAGAATATTTTAGTAACGTTTAAGAAATAAATGTCAATTGAAACAAAACAGGCACATCAGCTTGTTTTCTAGTGAATGGTATCGCAGAAACATGGACTAAATGCAAGTAATAGTTTTTTCACAGTTCACACAGCCAGAAAAAGAAATAGTACTCTGAAGCAATCATGACTTTAGGGTGCATGAAAGTCGTGATTGGTGAGGTCGAAATTTTTTCTGTTACCTGTCGACACAAGTGAATTCAATAGTTTTTTGTAGGTGATCTTGAAGTTTGAACATTTTTAATGAAATACTAACTAAGGTTAAATAGCAATGCAATGGTTAATAGCAAAACCTCTGTAATAACTTACTTGGGCAAGTATGTCATTCATACATTCACTAGCATCCGCATCTCCTTGGCCCAACTCACGCAAAAGCTTTAGCAATCTAATATGGAGGAAAGGATCCGTGATCCCAGCAATGTCATACTCAGGGGCATATGGGCTATTCACTAAATCTTTTAGAGTTTTAACAAGACCCTCTGTACACTTCTGCATTAACAATAAGAACCACAAAATCAATTCAAAATAATAAAAGATTCATGATACTTCACTTAATTTTCCAAAAACCTGTCAAATTAAATTATTAAACAACTCCATACAGGAGCATTCAGTACAAGTTTACATAGAACTGTTAAGTTGCATATCTTGCTCAAGGAATCAACATGTTAACAAACTTTGGTATTCCAGTAAGGATAGTCTTCAATATACACAGAAACAGACTAACAGATATCATCGCAGAAACTTGAGCACAACGCATATTGCACAGAAACTCCATTTTCTGCACAGAATTGTTGTGTACATTTAAAATGCATAAATATCTATAATAAGACATAGTAAAGTTACCTTTCTAAAATATTCAAGGCCTTCCTCACTGACTTTACAAAGATCTGTACAAAGCTGAACCCCTGTTATTAAAACACCATGATGCTTTTCTTTAAGTAAGGCAGCAGCAGGATTAATGAAATTTTCTGCCAGTTCGGGGACTTTCTTAATAATCCTTATAGAGCACAATGCTGCCTACATTCAACAGTGACTGCAGTCAACTTACCAAACAAAAAATTTGATTAAAGAAAAATTAGGCATCCAAATACAAGAAGCATGTCAATAATCAAACACGATTTGGGGGGAAAGTCAATGCATAGTTTTCTCCCAACAAACTTCAAACATCAAACTGTAACAATGCATCTTAGCGTTTCTTCTTAAAAAAGGTAAGAAAACCACCAGTAAAGAATGATAGGTAGAACAAATATACAATTGACTAATTAAGAATCAGTCTTCTGTGGCGTAAAAAATTCAAATTTAGCACACAATTTTTCAATAAAACTTTAAACAAAAGAAATTTCTGTGCAATGAAAAGGACACAAAATTTTCAAGAAACGAATATAAAACAAACAGAAAGAAAATTTTGGTTTGCAGCAGAAATATAATGGCAAGACAATCTAAGTGTCTGTAGACCATAAAACTAATAAAAGAAAATAACCAACTACATAGTAGATATCCTAATGTGAAACAGTGTAGTTTCTTTCCTTGGGTAGAATTGTTTGGCGAGCATTAATGCTTGGAAAGCTCTCCCATTCAAACAGAAAGAAGACTGCCTAGACTCTAGAGTTACATTAGTCTAGTGTCTCAAATTATTTTGCTATCTTTGTTGAAATTTTAAACAAAACAATATGTAAGAAATTTGCCAACATGTACAATTAAAGGCCTAGAATCTTGGCATCATTCCAGGAATGAGCTTTGGTGATGAAATGTTATAATAGACTTCTTGCGAATACTAAACGAATCATTTCATTAAATGCAATGAAAAAAAGTAGGGGGAAAAAGACATTGTTACCGAGCTAATTTCCCTAAATTATACATTCTTCTAAAAATCAGCTTGCAGATAAGGGAATGCAAAGAGTATCATTGTCAAGACCTTTCCAAAGACAAAATAATTCACAAGGCGTAGAATAGTTATGTATCTACCTTCCAATTCCATCTTTTCCTATCTCATGAAAGTATCATATGATGCAATACACATGTTTCAAAAAGGAAAAACATTGAGCCCAACGTCCATGAAGTATTAGTACAAACTCACCTTTTTCCGGATATTTGGATCTCGAAATTGCAGTAACCTTTCCACTTCTGGGGCAAGATCACGAGCCATTTCTGCAGAACAAATATTGCCCATAGCACAAAGAGCAAGTCCCACAATATACTGGTTTGTGTGATTAAGATCTCTGCATATAAGTCAAGGTTGCTACAAGAAACATAAACTTAAACTATCTTTGAGAGAGTTCATTAAAATTAGGAAGAAAAAAAAAAGAGCGAGAGCATTGCTTTTTATGAAAAAATCGCCTAGGATTCGGATACTGTTTCAACGAGTTGGTGACCAACATTAGAACTTCTTGTCTTTCATCGAGAAGCAGCATGAGGCCAAGATAGCCTATTCTCTTCTCAGGAAAACCAGAAGATGCAATCAATTTAAGGCACTCCATTTGACCAAAATGTGTGGGATAACCAAGCATATGGATGAACATAAGCTTAGCAAGGTTACGATGCCTGTAGTCATGATCATTTTCATTTATGGAAGCACGAATAGCAGCGCACTCTTTTCTAACAACACCACGTTCCTCTGCCGCAGTTTTGCAAGCACGTATAGCCCGAATCATGTCCCTGCATTTAAACAGAAAGTACCAAATAACATATTACATGTGTGATCATGTCATTAATTATGTCTGCTATTCATCACAGGTGGAAAATAAACACTAACAATGCCGATAATTCATTATTTATTTGCGTGCATCATTCACAAACCATATAAAATCCCTTGAACAAATTTCAAATAAATAGATTGAAACGTGTAAAAGAAATCTTATAACTAGGCAACTATATAGGTCGTGAGATTCTAAAAACAATTCCTTCTGTAGGGTTCACATATTTGATCTCACTCCAGTTTCCAGCAAATTCCAGTTCTTAAATTGTATGAGAAGATAGGTTCAAGGACCTAAAGGACATTAATTTCAGCCACCTGCTGGGTTCCATAATGCATGATTTCCATTTCTCTAACAATTTCTATTAATGAACTGGAATGAAAGTAGGACCAATAAGGCCCAGCCTTTATCCTTATAAAACTAACAAAGGCTGCATTTACTACTTTGTAAATACAGAATTATAGATAAGGTAGAAACTGAAATACTTCTGAATTGTGACGATGCAATTTGTCATAAAGCATTCCAGAAAATTTATTTGCAATCGATAGGGGATCACACAGAAATTTCAAAAGCTATAGCCAATAAGCACCTAGTTGCATATCTATCACCTATTTGGAATTGTGTAAGATTGAAATCCTTAATTGGAATACAAAATAGTTCCCTAGTGGTAGTAGTCACCCAATCAAGCTCTTGGCATGCATTTAATTTTGCAAACCCAATATGTTCTGAATCCTCAGAGTAGAATTTTTTTTTTTTTCCAAACCCAATCATTCAAAATTGTACTTGATCTGCCCCATGGATCCTGTTCCGGTAGAAATTTTTTCTTTTTGGTTTGTTCAAACTAAATACTCATTGAGTCATACCTATGCAACTTAATTTTTTCCTCCTAACCATCCTTTTTCGGCATTATACGATCACTCCAAATAAGAACTTACGGCCATATATGAGGTAGAAAGCCTTTGGGATACAATACAATTGACTAAGAGTGGAACTACGCTTCTGTAACACAGAGCTTTTGCTGCTCCAACTTGAACAGTCACCTTGCCAATATTTATGCTACTTTCTAGAAGAATCTTCACAAGAACAAACCCCTCACCTCTATGCCTTATGATGAATTCATAAAATAATATAGATCAGATAGTCTTCTTCCAAAGAATTACACACCACACCAGTGTATGATGGCACAAACCGAACACACATCCAAAGAACATTGTAATTAGCTGCTGAGTGTACAAGTCCATACATTTCAACATTTGTTTGGGTAGATGCAAATGAAGAAATCAAACCCAACACCCTAAAGTAGTTCAATCCAACGAGCTAAATATGATGCAATACAATCACAATCAGTAAATTCAACTCCGAAGAATATAAAGATGTAGCAGCGGCAATGAATCTTCCCGAATCTTAAATTGTATGAGAAGTTTTGATAGGTGCAAGGACCTAAAGGACATTAATTTCAGCCACCTGCTGGGTTCCATAATGCATGATTTCCATTTCTCTAACAATTTCTATTAATGAACTGGAATGAAAGTAGGACCAATAAGGCCCAGCCTTTATCCTTATAAAACTAACAAAGGCTGCATATACTACTTTGTAAATACAGAATTATAGATAAGGTAGAAACTGAAATACTTCTGAATTGTGACAATGCAATTTGTCGTAAAGCATCCCAGAAAATTGATTTGCAATCTATAGGGGATCACACAGAAATTTCAAAATCTATAGCCAATAAGCACCTAGTTGCGTATCTATCACCTATTTGGAATTGCTGTAAGATTGAAATCCTTAATTGGAATACAAAATAGTTCCCTAGTGGTGGTAGTCACCCAATCAAGCTCTTGGCATGCATTTAATTTTGCAAACCCAATATGTTTTGAATCCTCAGAGTATAATTTTTTTTTTTTTTCCAAACCCAATCATTCAAAATTGTACTTGATATGCCCCATGGATACTGTTCCGGATAGAAATTTTTCCTTTTTGGTTTGTTCAAACTAGATACTCATTGAGTCATATCCATGCAACTTAATTTTTCCTCCTAACCATCCTTTTTCGGCATTATACAATCACTCCAAATAAGAACTTACGACCATATATGAGGTAGAAAGCCTTTGGGATGCAACACAATTGACTAAGAGTGGAGCTACGCTTCTGATGAATCTTCACAAGAACAAACCCCTCACCTCTATGCCTTATGATGAATTCTTAAAATAATATAGATCAGATATTCTTCTTCCAAAGAATTACACACCACACCATTGTTTACACACCACACCATCCAAAGAACATTGTAATTAGCCACTGATTGTACAAGTCCATACCATACATTTCAACATTTTTTTAGGTAGATGCAAATGAAGAAATCAAACCCAACACCCTAAAGTAGTTCAACCCAACGAGCTAAATTTGATGCAATACAATCACAATCAGTAAATTCAACTCCGAAGTATATAAATATGTAGCAGCGGCAATGAATCTACCCGAATCTTAAAAGGGAGCAATAAAAATGAACCAAATTTTACAGAATTAAAGTACTTGGGTATTTCGTTTTTGAATTCCAACAACTGATCTGGCAAGATGGAAAATGAGCAAGGGTTTCAAGGATTGTTACCTCAGGCGCGTTCCGGAGGAGAAGGGATTCATGATTGGGTCCGTGGTGGTAGCTCCGGCAAAGCTCAATCCGATTCGAAAATGAGAGCCTAACCTAGCAGGCAGGCAGGCAGGCAGGCAGGCAGGCAGGCAGGTAGGCGATCAAATCAACTGATTCTGGCGGCAAATTGGATAGTCCAAATTCAAAACCCAAGATCCGAATACGTTATCTGAGAGATCTGAGGAAGAAGTAGAGATTTGGATCTGAGAGTTTTTCTTTTTTGTTTCAGAGGATCTATTCCTCCCGCTTACGATGATGCTCATCTTCTTTAGTAAAAGGAAATCAAAAAGTAAAAATAAAAATAAAATAAAAAATAACTTATTAGATTAAATGCACCATTACCTTACATTTTTGTCACATTTTATATCCTATATTCGTTATTCGCTCACTTAAGCGTATGAAATGGCCGAGTATGACCACTCAACTCCTTTTTCGTCCAATGCATTATGTTACCGTGAAAAATAAGGGTAAAATGGAAAATTTTGACATGCTAACGCTCTTTTGCCATGTTAACCACGACGTTGGATGGTTTAGGGGCTCACAAGTGACAAATTAGTCATTTTTCTCCAGTTTGCATTCGAGATCAAAATTGGGAGAAAATTTATAAGGTTTGAGGGGGATTAACTTGAATCGACGACTGGGCATTGAATCGATTGAAAAGTTTGAGTGTAATCGATGTGTAGGTGCGAATAAGTAGGTGCAAACAATTTCGAATATGATTCCTCGCGAGCTTGGAGCGGAGCAGCCTGTCTACAGTTAGTTTTCCTTTCCTCCATGCTTCTGGTTTCATATTTCTTAGATTATCTATTGAATATGCTTGTTGGGTTTATATGTCTTTGCTGCCTCCATGTTTCAATATGTTATCTAGTTAGCTTGTGTCTTTATTTGCTTATTTTTTCCTTAGTTCGAATAGTATGCTCAAATTGATGTGCATGTTGAAATATGATATTTAGGCTTAGTTTGTGTCGTTGGTTTTGGCATATCTGTTCAAAGATAAAGTATTTGGATTGGTTTTATGTCGTGGTGCTTGGTTTATGCTGTTGCTGGTGAAAGGTGTTCGGATTTCACTTTGCACCCTGAACTCGATGTTATGGTTTCACTTTGCATCATGTACTCAATGTTATGGTTTCACTATGCACCCTGAACTTGATGATTTGGTTTCACTTTACACCATGTACTGATTATATATATTACATGTTGCACCTTATACTTGGACTGTTGGTTACACTTTGTAGTTAGTTGGTTAGTTTCTTAGTTACTATTTGGTATATGCATGCAGATGACAAAGATATCTTTACTGTGAAAGTTCACTATGGAGGTGAACTACTAATAGAAGATGAGGATTGTTGGAATTACATAGGGGGACAAGTCAAGTTCTATGACTTTGTTACAATATATTGGATTTCCTTTTTGGAATTGAAGTACATAGGGAATAATCTATGCTATCTACCTCTGAGTTGTCTATATACTCTAATGATATAGATAGTGAAATATTGGTGAAGATAACTTCTGATGGCTAGTTATTTAAACTTCGTGATAACTATGCAAAAAGTAACGGTTGTATCCATCTGTATATGAAAAATGGAGGGGGTGATGGGTTCCAACTTTCAGGGCATGTGGAGATTGGAAGTGAGGCTGTGGATATAAGAAAGATACCTAAACGGAGAAGTTTCCCAAAGAGATAGATTCAAAATTCTTCCACTGAATCTAATTCAAAGACTAGTGCTGAGGAAGATGATGAAGATGATCAGGATAATGAAAATCATGAGTGGTTTGCTGATGACTTTAGGCAAGAGGTTGAGGTAAACATGGATGAGTATGATGAGAGCTTGTTTTCAGCATATGTGGATGTTGAAAATTTTGAAGATGGTGGTGAGGCAACCCAAGAAGAAGATGAAGCACCTAATTTACCAAGGGTCATTGTATTTGAATTAGAAACCAGTTGTAACGACCCGTCCCGAATTAACGGGATTAATTAAGAATTAATGACGGATTAGCAGGGCTAATCAGAGATTAGACGAGGATTAGCGAACGTTCGGACGAAATGACGATTTTACCCCTAGAATGGGCAAATCGTTGACTTTTCATTTGGACAGTCAAACGGACTTTGACCGATGACTGTGACGTAGTTCGTGACGTCACGAGTTCATAGACAGGTGGTAAGCTCGATTCTGACGTCCGAGGAAGAAGTTATGACGTTCGGTAGTTTAGGGGCATTTTGGTAATTTTGGGTAAAAGGGGTCAAAAGTTGACTTTTTGACCGGGAGGTCCGATGGCCAAAGGCCATAGACCGTTACGTAGATCACGACGATACGAATCCGTAGACAGGTGGCACATCGAATTCGGACGTTCGACGACGAAGTTACGGTTCACGGAAGTTCCGGAGTACTATTCATAACGACACGTTTTACGAGACAAAGGGAAGTTTTGTCTCTAGTGGGCCCAACTTTTGAGGCAACCAATGGATGAGTGACAAGTGTCACTCATCCACTGGCCACCAACCCACATTCATGCATCCCCCTCCCTTATCTGTTTCATTCATCCAAACCATTCCCAAACCCTTAAACCGTGTAACTCATCCCCCACAAACATCCATCAAACCTCTCCAATGAGCATGGACCATGAAGGAAAGAGGAAGAGGAGACCAGAACGGACTGGATGGTGGCAAGATCGGGGGCCCCCGTGCACGGTGGCCGTGGACCCGCGAAGGTAAAAATTTTACCTTCAAAATTTCATTTTCGGGTTTTAGGTGTTAGGGCTGAATTCTAGTGATTAGATGGGGTTTATTGAGGTTATAAGAGAGTGTATAGGGCGGTTTAAATGGCGATGAAGGGCTGTTCAGCCCAGGGGACGATCGGGAAAAATTGAACCGTGGGATTCAATGTGAACGGGTCGGGTTTTGAAGGTTTTAGGAGTTTTGGTTGATTGGTTTAGCTTCCTAGGATTAAAACATAAAGAATAGGATTGAAATGGAGGAAAACGGACGAGATTTGAGGGTTGTAGGAGCCTGGACCGGTCACACCGGTCCAGTTGCAGAAATGAACCGGACCGGCCGGTCTAAATCGGCCGTCGCAAGGACACAGTGCCAGCGCGTGGGCCCACGCGTAGGCCACTTCCAGGGGCGCGTGACGGGGTATTTGGGGAAGGTTCCAACATATAAAATCATCTATTCGATGTAACGAACATTTTGGGACTGGTCTCGTGTCAATCGGACATCGTTTCGATATAGTTCGGGCTGTCCAAAGGTTTAGGTTTGAGTTAAAAAATAGTTAGAAATTCCAGAAAATTACAAGACTTTAGTGAGGGGTTATTTAGGTAATTAGTAACCGTCTAAATTAATTTGGACAGGTTCGGGAATCTCGGAGGTGACGTTTGACCTGGGAGACGATTATGGCACGCGTATCGAGGCGCGGCTTCGGACGGTCTGTGAGTGGACCTTTCTTTCGAACTTGATGCATGCATAAATTTTTTATAAGTGTTTTAATATATGTTTTGTGATGCCATGAGTGCATTTGATTGTGGTAGCTTAGGATCAACATATTTGCACGTTTTTCGAGGTTTTCGGCTTTATGTCGTACCTTTGCGTACTGCGTTTTCAATGATGATTTAATGAACGGATTTTGGATTTGGAAATATGAAATCGGGCACGAGACCCATTTGATTTGTAAACTCTTGGACTTGGAGTCCATTTGATTTGACGAGGAATCGGACCTAGGGTCCATTTGAGCTATACGATCGGACCGAGGATCCAGTTGGTTTATGATTCGAGTTTGAGGCCCAATTAGTTATACTATCGGGCTTGATGCCCCGTTGATTTATGATGTCGGGCCTGAGACCCATTTAGTTGAGATATCGGGCTTAAGGCCCCGTTGGTTGTGAAATCGGACGTGAGGTCCTGTTGAGTAATGGTTTCGGGCCTAGGGCCCAGTTGATTGTAACATCGGGCTTGAATCCCAGTTCGGTTTATGAAATGAGAATCGGGCATGAGACCCAGTTGAACTGAGGATTTAGGTCGAGGCCTGTGAAATGGATTTGAATCGGATTCGAGGAATCCCGTTGAGATGAATCGGGTTTGAGACCCAGTTGAAATATGATTTTAAGAAAAGAAAGAAAGTACTTGAAATGAATGAACCCTCCATATGTTTATATGGTCTCCTCCAGCGTCGATCTGGAGAGTCACGATCCACAGACCAGAGTGGGTATCCCCATAGGGATCCCGTTCCAGGAGTGGTGGCTACTTATTATGATGTGGTCCCGGACCAGATTCCGGAGAGATGTGTGGACTAGATCCAGAGAGAGAGAGCTCGGACTAGATCCAATGATTGAGCCTCCCAAATGGAGATTCCTGGGAGAAGACTCGGAGTGAGACCCCGAGTAGTGTGCACACTAGTATAGAGATTGATATCGTGACTATATCGGGGATGTGTTCCCTAGGGGCTGTGTGCCCCGAGTTGGCATCTTCTTGGAAGTGCCACGGATGGGTTATACGTATGTTGATATGTATGAGGTTTTATGGAAAAGTGATTTGGGGCTGCGACCCCGTATACGAGATTTGAGGGCAGAGCCCCTATGTTTTATGACTTAGAAAGTGATTTGGGGCGGAGACCCCGTATTCGATGTTTTAGAAATGATTTGGGGAGAGGGGGGGGGGGAGACCTCGTACTTGATGTGATTTGGGCTGAGTCCCTATTGATTTAACCTACGGATTTTTGATTGTGATTTCGGGTCGAGGACCCAAATGGATTTACGGTTCATGACGGTTTATGGGAACCGGGCATGAATGTTTTAATGAACGGTTTTTGGAATGCATGCGTATGTTTTTATGAAGGGCGTAAATGTCTTTGTATGAAAATATTTTTAATAAATTATTATTTTGTCCACTCACAGTTTTCGTGTTTTAATGCCCTTCAGGTTGATCGCGGATGCGGGCTGTACCAGAGACGAGACATCACTCCCCTCCTCCTACGATCCTGATGCACTCTGATAGCCCCGGCGAGGGCTAGAGATGGAATTTTCCCTGGCCTGACACTTCGTGTCAGACGAGATCAGGCGGGTCCCACGTTAATCCCGGGGGATTTGGGGCCGGTCCTGACACCAGCTGCTGGTGAGGAAGAGGATTTAGTTCCTCCTCCTCAAAAACTGTCAAGGAAGAGGAAGTCTGTTGTGCCATTTAGGGAGTTTAACAATAAAGTAGATATGAAAAATCCAAAGTTTGCTCTTGGGATGAAGTTCTCAAGTGGTGCAGTTTTCAGAGAAGCTATGAGGATATATTCTGTCAATGAACAAAAAACGATTGTGTTCAAGGTGAATAAGAGAGACCAGATTAGGGCCAAGTGTGTCGAGGCAGAAGGATGTCCCTTTGTGATATATGCATCTAAGGTAAACATGAGAGAGTAGATGCAAGTCAAAGCTTATAATGACTTGCATTTATGTGGAAAAATGAATGTCAATTATCAGGCCAATGTGAAGTGGTTGAAGTAGAAGTATATGAGGTAACTCATAAGCAATAAGTGGGATGTAGGTGAATTTTAGGAGTTGGTATTTCAGGATACTGGATATAGGCCTGGTAGGAATCAATGTTATAGGGTAAGAAGGATGACCTTTTAGATTCTATAGGGGACCTACTTGTCCTAATATGAGAGACTTTGACTATTGTGAGGAACTCTTTAAAGTAAACCAAGGGAGTACAATGAAAATCAAGGCAAAGATGAAATGTGATGGATAGTTAAGATTCCAAAGGGTGTATGTCTGCTTGGGTGCTTCCAAAGAAGGTTGGATAACTGGTTGTAGCCTTTCATTGGGTTGGATGGTGCTCATATTAAACGTCCCCATAGTGGGAAAATATTGAGTGATATCTCAGTTGATGCAAACAATGGCATGTTCCATGTGGCTTATGCCATTGTGGAGGTTGACTCATACTCTTCATGGAAGTGGTTCATTGAACTGTTGGCATTGGACTTGAAGATTCAAAACAATGAAGGGTACATTTTCATCACTGATAAGCAGAAGGGTATACTTGAGGCTGTGGGAGAGTTATTTCCAAGAGCAGAACATAGGCATTGTACTAGACACATGTATGCTTGAGAAAGGGTTTACTTGAGGCTAGGTCGTTTGTGTGTTCCTGCAGTGGCAGAGTTACGGGCAGAGATTCTTGAGGAAGCCCACAGTTCGGCTTATGTCATGCATCCGGGAGGTACAAAGATGTATCGTACCCTCAAGAACCATTATTGGTGGGCAGGAATGAAAAATGATATTGCAGAATTTGTGAGCAGATGTTTGACTTTTCAGCGGGTCAAGGCAGAACGGCAGAGACCGTATGGGGCTATGCAACCACTTCCGATTCCCGAGTGGAAATGGGATCACATTACCATGGATTTTTTCTTTAAGTTACCGAGGACTCGGAGTGGATTTGATGGAGTTTGGGTGATTGTAGACCAATTAACCAAGTCAGCTCATTTCTTACCGATACAGGAGACATATAAGCCAAACCGACTGGCTCAGTTGTTTGTGAAAGAGATCATTCGATTCCATGGTACGCCGGAATCGATAGTGTCTTATCGAGATCCGCGTTTCACTTCTAGGTTCTGGCGGATTTTACAGAATACTTTGGGTACAAATTCACATTTCAGTACAGCTTTCCACCCACAGACCGATGGACAGTCAGAGAGGACTATTCAGACCCTGGAGGACATGATGAGGTCTTGTGTACTGCAGTTTTAAGATTTGTGGGATACTCATTTTCCTTTGATGGAGTTCACATACAACAATAGTTATCAGGAGAGTATCGGGATGGCACCCTACGAGGCACTGTATAGTCGATAGTGCAGGACACCTATCTGCTAGATGAAGGTAGGAGAGCGAGCGGCGGTAGGGCCGGATTTGATAGACATGATCCAGGAAATGGTCTGAATCATCAAGGAAAAATTAAAAGCAGCGCAAGATAGCCAAAAGAGCTATGCTGATCGACGGATTCGAGACTTAGAATTTAAGGTCGGAGATTTTGTGTTCCTAAAGTTATCACCATGGAAAGGGATTGTGCGTTTTGGCTGACGTGGGAAGTTGAGTCCGCGTTATTTTGGACCATACGAGATCACAGAGAGGATTGGACCCATGGCATACTGGTTAGCATTACCTACTTGTCAGAATGCACGATGTTTTCCAAGTGTCCATGCTACGGAAGTACCTACGGGACGATTCACATGCTTTATCGGAGCAACCATTGGAATTGATGACTGATCTGAGTTTTGAAGAGAACCCAGTGTAGATTCTGGATCAGAAGAACAAGGTTTTGAGAAACAAGATGATTCGATTGGTGAAAGTACTGTGGAGAAACCATGACGTCGAGGAAGTAACATGGGAACCTGAAGACTTAATGAGGGAACAGTACCCCTATTTATTTGTGTAAATTTCGAGGACGAAATTTTTGTAAGGTGGGTAGATTGTAACGACCCGAACTTTCGTAAATATTATTTAATTGTAAAATGACCATTTTGCCCCTAAGAGGGGAAAAGTTGACTTTTGCCACGGGAAATATTTAGGACTTTGACCCATGACCGTGACGTAGTTTAAGACGTCACGAGTCTGTAGGTAGGCGGCACGTCGAAAACGGAGGTACAAAAAAAAAGTTATGGTCACCGAAGTAAAATCGATTAACCGAACAAACTGAGGTTTGAATTAAAATAATATTTTAATAATAGAATCGGATTTAAAAATCAGATTAATATGGACCCTTGGATGAGTGACAAGTGTCACTCATCCCACACATTCCCTAAAACCTGGATCTTGGTTGGCTACTTATTTTATTTATTTCCTCCTAAAATCCTAACCATCCATTCTAAACCTCAGAATGAATCTGGACCCTTGATCCCATCATTTTTTTTTTTTTTATTTGATCAGACTTCACACTCTTTCACTTTCATTTTCTCTCAAGCCGTGAACACGACTTGGCTTGAACAAACACACATCCAGGCCACCCCTCTGCCTTGCTCCACCCCCAGACTACGGCTAGCCACCACCACCCACCACCAGTCAACAACCACCACCACCATAGGACCTCCACCCCTGTCTGCACGACCCGAAACCCCCCAGACCCGAAAGGAAGCAAACCAGACCCAAACATCCAACCGTCCAAACCTCCACACCAGAGCTCAAACCAACATAGGGCTAGGTTTACTAGGATGGCAGGAGGACTGAGGAGTGGACGAGGCAGCACACGGCGGCGACACGGCGACAGTAATCCAGAAAACCCGTGAGGACCTTATTTTCTTCCTTGTTTCGAAACGGCTAGTTTTGACGTTAGACTTTTTTCCTTACTCCTGAGACATGTCTTAGGGACCTAGACGACCAGCTTAGACCAGTTCTCGAGGCCAGAATCAGGTTGACTCGCAGGAGAAGACAACCAGAGCTTGCAGTTAGCTTTCCCTTCGAATTTCACGTAGCTTCTCCATCTCTAAACCTAGTTTTGTTTCCACAGAGCTGTAGAGTAGGTTGTGACGAGTCTATAGGGCCAAGTCTGATCGAAAATGGTGGTCGAGAAGGAGATCTATGATTGGGTCAAGCCGTGGGTCAACGGCGACCCAGTTTCTGCAAATCGGGTTGACACGGTTACTATAGCTGATGACGTCATCACGCTGACATCAGCAGTGATGTCATGATGATGTCATCATGTCAGAAACAGTCAGACTAAGGACCAATTAGCATGTGACACGTGTCCTCTGACACTATCAGTGCTGACGTCAGTATTAATTGTAGTAGAGTTGACCAACTTTTGACCAGGCGCATGGGGGCGCATGTGAACGGTAAATTTTGTGGGACCAGTGCCATTTTCAAGGTTTGGACGATAGGAATCCAATGGCGGTGGTTTGGTGTCAATCGGAGATCGTTAGGTTGGTCAAATTAGGGTTTGAAGCCTTGGGAAGCGTGTTCGGATGGCTTTCCAGGGTAGGTTTCAGTCTAGGGTTTCTTGGTTGATTAGTAGGGACTTATAGTGACCCTTAAGTATGCTTTAGACATGACAGGAACCGTACAATAGCACTTGGACAGGGTTATACGCACGGATTTGCAGCGGGATTGTACTGTGAGTGGGACTTTAATTTCACTAAACCTTGGCATGCATAATTGTTTTCCTTTATATATATACATATGTGATTCAAGCAAAAGCATCTGATCATCTTGAATTATGATTTTGGCACGTATTACGATGTTTGGGCATGAGACCCGTCTAGTTAGTTTATGCACTGTTTTGAGTTATATATATGTATATGGATTTCAATGGTTATCTTTAGTACTGCACTGTATATATTTACCCTAGTGATACTGTCTCCTCCGGATGAGGGTACCCCGGAGTGGTCATGCAGCATTGCGAGCGAGGAATCATTCTACGGAGGGACCGGACCGCTGAGTGACTCAGGAGCAGGATTACTATTATTGGACTTCTGGGACGTCATGCAGCTAGGATGCCATACCCGGACTGGGTTCGAGATTTGGACTCGGGATTGAGACCCCGGGTGGCACGCGTAGCCTTGGGACTGTGACCTTATTGGACGTCTGGGACATCAGACATCTGGGATGTCAGGGTTGGGATGTATAGTGCAGTGACTGAGGTTATGGTTATGTTTATATTATTCTGCTTATGTTTATATGATATGATATTATGGTTTTGATACTAATGCATGCATGTTCGAAAAACGGAGGCGTAAAACTATATGTTTTCGATATGATGAACTATTTTATAAACTTTGAGTTTCAGCCCACTCACCCTTATTGTTTTACTAACCCCTCTAGGTCGTGCTACTGGGGAAGAAGAGGATCCCGAAGAAGAGGCATAGGTTTACGTTGCACACCTGAACCCTACTGTTGGGTAGGTTGGCAAGTAGAATGTCTAGAGTCGTGCTCAATAACCTGTATTTGGAAACTATCCCTTGTCTGACACTATTTGTATTCGGATGTTATGTATGACTTAAATTTGGATATTTATGCATTGGAATTCCTTTAAGGGTAATTTTGGTATTGTGAGGTCGAGTGTCAGACGGGAGCAGGACACGTCCCCGGGTGGTCCTAGACAGACAACCGTAACTGAGGTACGGAGTTTCTTTGGTTTGGCGGGATACTACCGGAGATTTGTTGAGGGCTTCTCTAGTATCGCCGCACCATTGACTCGTTTGACCAGGAAAGGAGTAAAGTTTGTTTGGGACGAACGGTGCGAGCAGAGTTATCTGGAACTAAAACGTCGGTTAACTACCGTGCCTGTTCTTGACTTACCTGATAACAGTGGAGAGTTCGAAGTTTTCAGTGACGCATCATTGCAGGGTTTGGGTTGCGTACTGATGCAGAATGGCAGAGTTATCACTTATGCATCAAGGCAACTAAAGACACATGAACTGAATTATCCTACGCACGATCTGGAGTTGGCGGCGATGGTTCATGCTTTAAAAATCTGGAGACATTATCTGGAAGGGGTGACTTGTAGGATATTCACCGATCATCAGAGTCTAAAGCCTTTGTTCACTCATAAGGAGCTGAACGTGAGGCAGCGACGGTGGTTGAAACTGATCAAAGATTACGATTGTACAATTGAGTATCATCCAGGAAGGGCGAATTTCGTGGCGGACGCACTTAGCAGAAAGTCAGCAAGATCAGTTGCACACCTGAGGATGGTGTACCTTCCTTTGCTAGTGGAACTCCGAAGGGCTAGAGTTATGTTAGGGATGGATGAGCAGAGAGCTTTGTTAGCTAGTTTTCATGTACGACCTGTGCTAGTCGATCGGATTATCGAGGCACAATTACAGGATCCGACACTTTGTATCTACAGGATCGAGGTCGAAGCGGATGAAAGGCAAGACTTTACCATCTGAGGTGATGAAGCACTGGTAAAACGGGGTCGTTTGTGTGTTCTTGCAGTGGCAGAGTTACGGGCAGAGATTCTTGAGGAAGCCCACAGTTCGGCTTATGTCATGCATCCGGGAGGTACAAAGATGTACAGTACCCTCCGGAACCATTATTGGTGGGCAGGAATTAAAAAGGATATTGCAGAATTTGTGAGCAGATGTTTGACCTGTCAGCAGGTCAAGGTAAAACGGCAGAGACCGTATGAGGCTATGCAACCACTTCCAATTCCCGAGTGGAAATGGGATCACATTACCATGGATACAAAAATACAATTTCATAAATACAATTCCAAGTGGGTCCCTGCCCAAATCCATAAATACAGAAATACAATTTCATAAATCCAATAAATCACGTTTACCAAATATCCATCCTCGGCATCCCAGATACCTAGCGTCCCAGATGCCTAACGTCCGAGAGACTTGACGTCCCAAACATTAAATCTCACGGTCTAAGTAATGAGTGCTGCCTGGGGTCTCTTTGGGTCAATCTTTGACATCCCAGATGGCTGACGTCCCAGTCTAATCATAACAATCCTGCTCCTAAGTCACTATAAGGTCTAGTCGCTCCGTATAATGACCCCTTACAGGCAATGCACCGTGACTTCCCCAGTGTCCCAGACATCTGGAGGAGACCATCCACATATCCTCATCTAAGGATGGTATATGGGAAACATCATTTTAAAATCATTTCTAAAACATCTCAAAGTCTTTCAAAGAGGCCATGCTCGGAATTTCCATAAATCCTCCATAAATCCATAAATCCAAATCCATTTGGGGTCCCCGACCCGAAATCACATTTATAAAACACAATTGGGCCTCATGCCCAATTTCGTAAACCAACTGGGCCTTCGGCCCAATCATATGACTCAAATGTATCCCAGCCCGATTTCTCATTAAATCAAACGGACTCCAAGTCTGATAGTTTCCAAATCAAATGGGTCTCATGCCCGAGTTCATCTTTCCAAATCGATTTTATAAATCACAAATGGGACTCATGTCCGATTTTTCAATCAACTAGGTCATCTGCCCGAACTCATTCAAATACCTGCACGTATAAACATAGTATAAAACCAGAAACTTCGAAATACGTACAATTAAGGAAATCATAAATAACGCAATCATATCATCACAAAACACATATAAAAATCATATAAAATAGTTATGCATGCATCATAGTTTAGAAAACAAAGTCCACTCACAGACCATCCTAGTTGCTACCTTGATGCGTGCGCCATAAGCCTTCCCAAGGCTAATCACCATCACCGGAACCTCCGGACCTGCCCAAACCATACCCGAAGGTCACTAACCACTTCAACTAACCTCTCATTAAATCCCACTAATTTTTTGGAATTTTTAAACGTATTTAAAATAGACCCTAAACTTTCGAACATCTAAAACTACCCCGAAACGGTGTCCGATCGACTCGAAACCTGTCCCAAAATGTTTGTTACATCAAAAGGATAAAATTATATGTTGACTGCATCTCCCAATTCTATCCCACGCGCCCCCACGCACGGCCCAAAGGCGTTGTGCGTGAAGCTCACACGCTAGGAACAGTGGATCATCAACCTCTAGCCAAACACGGTTTAGACCCAGTTCTCTGGTTTTCCAGTTCAACCAAACCGGCGAATCGTCGAGACCGGTTCTCAATCATTTCTCAACCTTTCCACTCCGTTTTTCTTCCTAAAGCTTCGTCTCAGTCTCTAGGATTGATCTATCAGCCTAGAAAACGAAGAAAAACATGAGAGATTACCTTCCCGATCGATGAAAAATCGATCAATCCTTCTCCGTCGAGTTCTCACGATCCCGGCCACCATTGGCCGTAATTCCAAGCCCAGTCGACTTCTTTCAACCTCCAGAACCTCATCCAAGCAACTAATTCGATCAACAACCAATAAAACTAAGTTTACCATTTTTTAATCAAAACAGAGCATTCTCGGGTTTCTCACTTACCTCGCCATCGCGAGCACTGCTGTGGCCACCATCACGGTCGTCTCGACCCCATAAATATCATCCAAACCTCCAAAACATTCAACAACTGTCCACACCAAGTTTCCAATTTCGAACACAAACACAAGCCGTCCATGTTCTCCAGCCACTGCCCACAACGGTCGATGTTGTTAGCACCACCAACGTCGTCTCACTTCACTCTCTAACTTCCATTCACAGTCCAAGGGCAATAGATGAGGATTTGGGAGTGTTTTGAGAGGGATTGGGTACACGGGTATGGGTTTTCCACAGGTTTGGGAATAAGGCTCGAGAGGATGATCGAATCAGAAGAGGATAAGGACCCCAATTAATTGGGTTCTGGGCCTATCAGATGGGTGACACTTGTCACTCATCTGGTGGGTCCTTCCAGAACCTTCCCCAATCAAATCCTGCCATGTGTCACAATGTCTCGGTTTGCATGAATAGCGCTGTAAAACTTCCTAGACCCGTAACTTTCCCATCGAACATCCGATTTCGACGTACCGCCTGTTGACGGACTTGTAACGTCCCGATCTACGTCACGGTCATCAGTCAAATTCAATTTGACTGCTTGAGTCAAAAGTCAACTTTCGCCCAATCCCAAGGCCAAAATCGTCATTTTACACCGTCTGTCCGTGATTCTCTGCCTAATCCCCGATCAGTCCCACTAATCCACGTTTACTCACTAATCTAATCCCAATATTCGGGACGAGTCGTTACATTACGAGTCCGTAGACAGGTGGCACGTCGAAATCAGACGTTCGAGGGGAAAGTTACGAGTCTAAAACGGAAATCGATACTATTCCTGCAAACCGAGGATTTCGACACGTGGCATGATTTGATTAGGGAAAAATCTGGAAGGATCCACCAGATGAGTGACAAGTGGCACCCATCTGATAGGCCCATAACCCAATATTTTGGGTTTATCTTCATTTCATCAGCCATCATCTCCTCTATTTCTGATCTCCCAAACCTGTGAAACCCATAAACCGTGTGCACTCAATCCTACACAAACACCTCCCATCATCATCCTTTGCTAATGGGCCTTGAAAAAAAATGAAAGAGGGCGTCGAGACGATCGTGGTGGTGGCCACGGCAGACCAACGACAGCGAGATAAGGCAAAAACCCGAAATCCCAGTTTTGAGTTCAAAAATGGTAGGTTTGGTTTCGATGATTTTTGATTGACTTGGTGGCTTAGACGAGGTTCTTGGAGGTAAGGTGAGTCGATTGGGCTTGTAATCGAGAGCAACTGTTGCCGGAATCGAGAGAACTCGACGGAGAAATTCTGAGTTACTGTTCCTCGAATCAAAGGTATAATTTTAGCTTGTTTTTCTTTGTTTGGAGCTCATAGATCGATTAAGAGAGGTTGGACGATCACATAGGAAGACACTAGGATTAAAATGGACTGAAATCGAAGGATTTGGAATCGAGTCGGGTCCTCAAGTCTACACGACCCGAATTGTAGACCCAGACGGAGGTTGAAGACGATGATGATGTCAGCAGGTGATGTCATCATCTAACAGCTATCAGAGGTGGGCCTATGGAACGACGACATGTGTCACATGTTAGTGCTTAGTCAGCACTGACATGTTAGTGACGTGGCCCAATCACGGGATGTCACGTGTCACTGACATGTCAATGACTTGGACCAATGGCAGGCTGACACATGGCACTGTCTGTCATACATGTCAAGTGACGTCAGCCGTTGACCGTTGATCGCTGACGTCAACGTTGACTTTACTGATGTCAGCAGCGTTGACTTTGACCAGCATTCATCGTGCATTGACCACGCGCGTGGGGGCGCTTGAGCTCGAATTTTGAGGTGAGACCAATGTCATTGGAAGGGTTTCGACGATCCGGTTCCAATGATTGTGGTTTCGAGTTGATCGGAGATCGTTAGGTTGGTCAAATCGAGGTTTTTCACCTCAGGACACGTTGACTTTTTCGGAAGTTTTGGGGTTTTATCCTATGGACTTATATAGATAGTTAGTGACCTTCGGGTATGATTTGGATTAGCCTCGGAGAGGCTACGTGAGGCAGCAGTTAGGACGGTCTGTGTGTAGACTTTTGTTTTCTAAATATGATGTATGTATAATTGTTTTATATGTTTTATATATGTGATTTCTATGATTATGATTATGGTATTTATGATTTACGTAATTGCATGTATTTTGAGGTTTATGGTTTTATACTGTATTTATATGTGCTGGTATTTCCAATGTTGTTTGATATAATGGTTTTGGATTTGGAAATATGGAAATCGGGTATGAGACCCGTTTGATTTGGAAACTATCGGACTTGGAGTCCATTTGATTTAATGAGATATCGGGCTAGAGGCCCATTTGGTTTACATGATCAGGCTAGAGGCCCAGTTGATTATGATATCAAGTATGAGTCCCATTTGTGGTTTATAAATGTGATTTCGGGTTCAGAGACCCTAAACGGATTTGGATTTGAGAAATCGGATTTTTGGATTTATGATGGTTTTATGGATATTCTAGGCATGACCCCTTTAAGATGTTTTGAAATGATTTTATAAAGATGGTTTCCATCTACCATCCTTAGATGAGGATATGTGGATGGTCTCCTCTAGATGTCTGGGACACAGGGGAAGTCACGGCGCATTGCCTGCGAAGGCTCATTGCACAGAGCGAATGGACCGTATAGTGACTCAGGAGCAGGATTGCTATGATTAGACGTCTAGCACGTCAGACATCTAGAATGTCAGAGATTGACCCGCAGAGACCCCAGGTAGCACGCTATGACGTTTGGGACGTCAAGCGTCTAGGACGCTAGGTGACAAGACCCGTCCCAAAATCCTCCTGGATTATCATGGGACGTGCCTGTTCCCGTTTGACACCGCGTGTCAGACCAGGGATACAATTGTCACCCTTTCGGGGTCCATCAGAGTACACCAGGATCGGTGGTGGCATGTGATGTCTCGATCTCTGCTACAGCCCGCATCCGCTATCAACCTGAAGGGTATTAAAAACATGAAAGCTGTGAGTGGAAAAAACAACAGTTTTATAAAATTGTTTATATCGAAAAGATATTTATACCCTTCATGTAAAAGCTTGCAAGCATCATAAAATCAGTTCATTTCAAATACTTTCCGAAAGTAAGAAATAATGCTTTTCAAATCAACCACATTGAAAACTGCTTCTCACTCGAAGCCATTAACTCAATAGGGTCTCAGCCCAAAACCAAATCAAGGAAAACCAGAACGAAGTCACAATTCAAATCATAGAACACGGGGTCTTAGCCCCAAACAAATCTCAACGAAACATCATATATGTATATATAGCCCATCTTCAGCATCTCATATGCCCAATCAAGAACCCGTCACGATATATCTACAGTATGCATACTATTCGGGTCTCATCTTCGAGTCAACCCTCAGGATCTACGACGTCTGGGAGGACCTGTCTTCGGGCCCTGCCCGAGACTATATCATATCTCTCACTCCTAAGTATGTGCTCCCTCTAAGAGTCACTCATCCCACGTAGTGGATCATGACACTCCAGGATCATCGACGTCTGGAGGAAACTATTCATACGAGAGGGTATATACATATAAGTGTGAAAACATTCATTTCTTTCAAATCATAGTTCAACTGGGTCTCATACTTGATTCATAATACAGGATTCCTCCAATCCGTTTCAATTCTCAATCCCATAGGCCTCAACCCAAATCCACATCTCAATAGGGTCTTAAACCCGAATTCTAATTTCATAAACCACAACTAGAATTCAATCCCGATATCACAATCAACTGGGCCTCCATCCCGATATCATAATCAACTAGGACTCAAGCCCGATATTACAATCAACTGGGCCTCAAACCCGATACCATTAATCCACTGGGCCTCAAGCCCGATATCATAAATATTATGGGCTTCAAACCCGATATCATAAATATTCTGGGCTTCAAACCCGATATCATAAATCAACTAGGACTCGAGCTCAATATCATAACTCAATTGGGCCTCAACGCCGATCATATAAGCCAAGGCCCAATATCTCGTGAAATCAAATGGACTCAAAGTTCGACAGTTTCCAAATCCAAATGGGTCTCATGCCCAGTTCCATATTTCCAAATCCAAAACCATTCCATCAAATCGTCATAGAAATACTAGCACATATAAACGCAGTCTAAAACCATAAATCTTGAAATACGTGCAAATATGTAAATACTAAATACCACAATCATATGCACTCAAGGCATCTCAAATCATCGATATAAAACACATATAAAACATTTATGAATGCATCGTATTTAGAAACCAAGGTCCACTCACAGACAGTCCAAGCTGGGCCTCGATTCGCGTGCCATAAGCCTTCCTTGGCTAATCACCATCTCCTAGATTTCCGAACCTGCCCATAACACACTAAAGAGTTACTAACTACTTCAATAACCTCTCATTAAAGCCCCCTAAATTTTCGGAATTTTTAACATATTTTAAAATTGACCCTAAACCTTTGGACACTCCAAACTACCCTGAAACGGTGTCCGATCGACTCGAAACCAATCCCAAAATGTTCGTTACATCGAAAGGCTGATTTTACGTGTTGACCTCATCCCCAAACAGTTCCCCGCCGCCCAAAGGCCCTGCGCGTGGGACTCAAGCGCCAGGGCTGTTCATCTTCTTCCTCGCAATCCGGCTGATCCAGACTGGTCCACTGGTCAGCCGGTCCAACTGAACCAGCGTGACCGGTCCAAAGCTATATCTCACCCATTTTCAACCCATTTCTTCCCTTCCAATTCCAATCTTTTTGTCCCATCATTTGCAACCTATCCATGTGATTACAACCGAGAAAACTAGCCTAGAACTACCAGTTCGATTTTTCCCTCCACGACCCAAGTTTTCCAGGCCCTTCCTTGGGCTGCTCAACCCCTCTCCACCGTCCAAAACCATTCCCAAACACTCATACAAACCCCATAATCACACCCTCAATCATCAGAAAACATCATCAATGTTCAAAACACAAAATTCGAATTCAAAACAAAAACTGGGTTTCGGGTTTACCTTTACTCCGCCGTCCACGGTGGTTCTGCCATCCTCACCGTCGCCTTCCAGCCTCCCTTGCACTCTCAACCACTTTCTTGGCCTCACACAGAATCAAATGGGGGGAAGGTGACAGGACCCGCCCCGATCCCACAAGGACCACAAGGGGACGTGCCCTGCTCCCGTCTGACACCCACTAATTCATACCAATTTTAACCTCAAAACATCAAATGCATAAATAATCAAATTTAAGTCATACAACAAATCCGAATTAAACAGATGTCAGACAAGGGATGAAATCCAAAATTACAAGTTGCGAGCACGACTCTAACATAAACATGCGGGTAAACCACCCAGCAGGGGTTCAGGTACGCAGAAGTAGATCTATGTCTCAGCCTCAGGTTCCTCCTCTACCTCAGTATCACGACCTGGAGGGGTTACCAAAAACATTAAGGGTGAGTGGACCGAACTCAAGTTTATAAAATCATTTGAAAAGTAAAACATATAATTTACCCCTCCGTTTTCCAAACATGCATGCAGCATCCTTTAAAATCATAAATAATATAATATGAATCATAAGGCATGTAATAAAACCATAACCATAATTTTAGCCACTGCACTATACACTCCAATCCGACATCCCTGATGTCTGACGTCCCTGACGTACAATAAGGTCACAATCACAAGGCTACGTGTGCCACTCGGGTCTCAATTCCGAGTTAAATCCCCGAACCCTGTTCGGTTACAACATCCCCGATGCTTAGCGTCATAGACGCTGGACGTTCTAGACGTCCGTGA
Organism: Prinsepia uniflora; assembly: GCA_032719365.1. Lineage (NCBI taxonomy): Eukaryota > Viridiplantae > Streptophyta > Magnoliopsida > Rosales > Rosaceae > Prinsepia > Prinsepia uniflora. The sequence goes on from CM064863.1 coordinate 15,995,536, forward strand.
CCTCCCCGGGGTATCTCATCCGGAGGAGACAATATAATATGGAAGGATCTATACAGTGCAGCAACAAATACATTTTATTGATATCCACATGCAACATATATGTATACATAGGTAAAATCTGAACCGATTGTTACGTTTCATCAAACGGGTCTCATGCCCAAATACCGTGAAACGTGCCATAACCGAAATCTCAATATCATCAAAACCATTTATAGATTCCAGCATGTGAACATATAAGTAAATCAGAAAACATTTAAGCATGCAAGGGTTTAATGAAAACGGGCCCACTCACTGTACGATTCCGCTGCGAATCTGCGCGTACGGACCTGTACCGAGATTATCGTACAATTCCTGTCAGTTCAAATCACATGTAAGGGTCACTACAAGTCTTAAACGTTTAACCACAAAGTCCGAAATAGAAACCGGCCCGGGGAAACCGTACAACACGTTTCCCGAGGCAACCGGCCCTAAACTGACCCATCAAAGCTTATCTCAGATCAACATGGTTAAATCACCAAAAATGTTCAGAATGATGAGAGGAACAAAAGTCATGTTGATCGTGATCGGAGATAAGGTCCAACGCTCCCTCACGCGCCGCCCAAAGTGGCTGCGCGTGAAAGTCACGCGCCTGACACTGTAGCTACAGTGTCACCTCCTTCACCCGTTTGTCTGTAATACGGGTCTGCCACCCGCGGCTTGACCCTGTTGAATACCCATCAATTCCTACTCGATTTCAATCCAATTTGATCCTAACATGTTCATTAACTATCCAATTTAGGTTCTGTGACAAAAATCAACCTCGACACATCCCCAAACGACCCATCGACCCGCGATCAACCAATCGGGTCAACCACCAGAACTTCCTGGTTTCAAACCCATTGTCCAATTAACTTCACAGGAAGCATAACAGGATCAAAACGAACCAAAATGAACAATCAATTGTGTCTGAAAGTACCTGTAGGTTGTCGTCCCAAGCTCTGCAACTTCCCTGAAAACAGCAGCCTCCGTCCTAGCTCAACCGTGACTGTTAGCCTTCAATTTCGATGTAGTTGAGTTCCAAATACTCCCAGAAGACTAAACCAGGCCTTGGTTTGGTCTATCAAGCACCATAAATTAAACTCCGAAATTCCCTCCAATTTTCCAGAAATTGAATTCTCTGGTTTTCCTCTCCAATTCTCAGCCCTCACTGCAACAGAGTGAAGCACACTTAAATCCCACTCAGTTTAAACAATCCTTGCCAGCCAACAGCTCGTGGAAGCCTCACTGTCCACTGAGAAATTTTTCCCGCAAAAGTTCGAATCTTGAATTAACAAATGGTGTCCATGATCAGCCACGTTCTGATGTTTATAAGGCTTTAAACAATCCCAACTTTCCAACTCACACACTGATTTAACAATTGAGACTCAGAACCACCGTACACGGTGGTGCAGCAATTGTTCCCCCGCGGTTGCTACAGTGACCATGGGTGAAATGACCAAAATGCCCCTAGTTCAGAAATTACCAAAATGCCCTTCACTTCCTAGGCCCGTAACTCAGCCATACGAAGTCCGATTTTGGCGTGCCGCCTGTCTACGGACTCAGGACGTCGAGACCTACCCAACGGTCCTGGAGTCGTGTGAAACTTAATTGTTAAACGAAAAGTCAACATTTTCGCCCGTGAAGTCCAACTTACGGTAATGCCCCTGAACTTCCGATAGTCATAACTTTTTCCCTGATCGTCCGAAATGGACGTGCCACCTGTCTATGAACTCGTGACGTCCCGTACTACGTCACGGTCATTGGTCAAAGTCCATTTAACTCATCAATCAAAAAGTCAACCATTTGGCCATACCAATCACAAGGGTAAAAGCGTCAATTCACACATTAAATTGAAATATTAAAATCCCCGAATGTCCGGGGTGTTACAGAAGGAGATTGATTTTTGGGTTTCTCGGGTTTAGGTGGTCGAATGAGAGAAAACGGGAAGGAAGAGCTGATGCATGTATGTGTTATGGTGCGCAATGGATGAGTGACACTTGTCACTCATCCATTGGGCCTGTCCCAAAATATCCCAGTCCACTTAATGACAAATGCCCACCTGTCTCGTAGAACGTGCAATAGTACCTCAAACCTTCAGTGACCCGTAACTTTCCCCGTCGAATGTCCGATTTCGACGTGATGCCTGTCTGTGGACTCGTATCAACTCAATCTACGTAATGATCCTCGGTCCACGGGCATCGGACCTCCCAAGTTAAAAGTTAACTTTTCACCCTCGTTTAGGGGTAAAATTTTAATTTTACCCTGAACGTTCGATAATCTTCGTCTAATCCCCGATTAGCGAGGCTAATCCTCATTTAATCTTAATTAATCCCAAAAATTTGGGATGGGTCATTACAAACTTCCCTTCTTAACGAATTTTATCCTCGAAATTCAAACTGATCCAATTCCACAACTAAACAACAGTACCCATCGATACTCACTATCATTGGAGCTCCCAAAGCTCCAACTCATTCTCGAGACCACATGTCGGTTCATAGTCTCCATCGAGATAGAATGTCAGTGTTTCACCTATAACCCATTCTGACAAGTCAGTTATACTAAGTTGCCGTCAAAGCCCGCTTTTCAGCTTGATGGTTCTTCTCCTCTGACAATCTAAGTTGACATCGTAGTCAGTTTTTCAGTCTACCACTCTGACACTTTCCAACTTCGAGTCGTCAGGCTGAAATACGCACTCCCACTAAGGTCATCACATCTAAGCTGACATTCTGATCAACATTCAATTGGGCAAACATCCTCTAGATCCTCCGTCACCATGGCACGGATCACAATCGCACAGGCCATACTCCAATCCGCAACATCTATCGGTTTCGGTACTCACATCAACCAACTGCTTCGTTTCCCATACTCATGCTGACTCTCACTAGAGTCCCATCACTACATACCAATCTGAATCTGTCGAATACCGATTCATCTCATTACCACAACAAGCCAGATTGACTTCGTATGAAAGCCAATCCCATCGACAATTATCGTGACTAGCCGGTAACTCCCGGCTCTACTGCGCTCTCGTTGCGCTACTCTGATCTTGACTCGTTCTCGAGTCCCCATATCATATCTCGTGTCACTTAGTGACCTATGCTGAAATCTCGACTCATTCTGAGTCCCAAACCATCGTCTCACGTATCATGTCCAAACACATTCGACATCTCACTCATCCCGGGTGTATCTGGACCTCATCGAATACTTGCCTCAGTAGAGATAGTCGCATAAATAATCACTAGGGTTCCTCTGGCCCATATGGCCCTGAGCCCTCAGCTCACACAATCACTGAACTCTCACACTCCACTCTGCTCAAGCACACAGTATTCGACGTCCAGTAAACATCTCAATACATCGGAACATATCCGATTATAATCCTCGTCAACTGTCACAATCGGAACTAATCCGATCATGGTACTCACTGTACAATCAACATCAGACCCCATCTGATCACTATCTCACGTCTTTCTAGGACTCTATCCATTAGACAAAGCATTCATCCTCTCTGGTAACTCCAAACCCAACCTGCTCTAGGGTGCACCCACATCATGTCAATCCTCTAGGCACTACCTAGCCTGCTCAAGGACTGTGCTCTGGAAACGTTCAATCACATACCAATTACATATTACCGACCACATTCCAATCATTTATCCTGGCCAACCTCACTATACTCAACGTTCTCTCGAAATCATCATGGTCACCTGACCAACAACACTTCAGAGATACTCCAGCCAGTTCACTAACCAATAATAACCGTTGATAACTACTATTGTGACCCATTCTATTCCTCGCAATCAGCTTTCTCCTCCAACAAGCTTATATGAAGCTCACGAGGTATGGACAACCGCAGTCAACCAAAACCAACTCCCAATGGACTCTCAAGTCCTCAACTCACTCAGACAACATCCACCTATGTGTCTCGTATACCATCAACCCTCACATCCAACTCGCCTATCCATTAATACTATTTATGCACATCCAAAAGGATGTCGTCCATCATTACTTGATTCTCACGTTCCTTGTAAACCCGTGTCCTGGAAGGAACGGTGAACGATCCCACATTCCTGCGAGGGGAATGGTCTGGGAGGGGATTGGTGGTGTGCCTTAAAGGTGTAGACACACACCTATCTACCACGAGGCCTTTTGGGAGCTTAGTGCCTTAAAGGGTCATCCTGACCTGTCCAAATCATATCCAAAGGTTACTACTAACCTATACAAGTCCATATTAAGAACCCTAAACTTTCCCGAAAAATTCAACGTGCCCCGTACACGTTTCTCGAGGTGAAAAACCTCAATTTGACCAACTTAACAAACTCTGATCGACCCAAAACCACCGCCATTGGATCTGGATTGTCAAAACCTTTAAAATGACACTGGGCCCACTCAAAATACTGTTCACACGCACCCCCACGCGCCTGGTCAACGCGTCTACAGTACTTGCTGACGTCAGCAGTGACGTCATGCTGACGTCATCACTGACAGTCCTGACAGTGACACGTGTCACACTCCTATTGGCCCATTTTCTGACATTGTCAGACCTGACAATGCTGACGTCGTCCCTGACATGATGACATCAGCAGGATGACGTCACGTGTCATCCTTGTCCTCCCACCGGGTCGACCCGAATACTTGCAAACGGGGCGCCGTGACCCGCGGCTTGACCCGGCCAGTTCTCCGCCGTCCGGCCACCAAAACTCTCCTCGTTTGTCCTATTTTCATCCTCACTACCTAACCTAGAGTTCTAGGACTTTCAAATGAAAGAAAAACGACGAGAACCACACCTTCGAGCTTGGCTATGGCGGGTGAGTTTTCCCCTGCCGTTCACGGCCCTTTCCGACCACCCCAAGCCCCAAAACCAATCCCAATAGACTCCTAGGACTACCAGCAACCTAACCTTGACCTTAGAATCGAGCAAAAACCAGTAGAACTCAAATTCGAAAATTTAAATATTTCCTTACCTCACAGGTTCTCCTTCGCCGTGTCCTCCGCCGTCCACCGTCTAGTCCCCGGTTCCTTAGCCCCTCACACTCCTCACGGTCATATTTATCTCCTAGGGAATGGTGGTATGAGTGTGTGTTAGGAAGAAAATGAAGAAAATGGTGGGAAGGGGGTTTCAGGTTTGGGGAGGAAAAACAAAGAATGGGGATGATGATGATGATCAGATGAGAGAAGTGAGGATTAGATGATTAGATGAGTGGTGAGGATTTAAAGATGAAATTAGATGAATGGTTAGGATTAATTGTAGGATAGATTAATTATATAATAATAATTATAATATTATTTTATTAAGTAGATCCACCTTTTTAGGAACTAGCCAATGGGATGATTGACACTTGTCACTCATCCATAGGTCCACCTAAAATATCTGCCCAATCAGATATTGCCAACTCAGCCCAATCTCGAAGTACGTGCATAGTGAAACCGAACTTCCGTGACCCATAACTCTCCAGTTCGAAGTCCGATTTCAGTGTGCCGCCTGTCTATGGATTCACATCATCCCCATCTACGTAACGGTCTTTGGCCCTCGGCCATCGGACCTCTCGGTCAAAAAGTCAACATTTGCCCATTTTTAACCAAAATTACCAAATTGCCCCTAAACTTCCGAACGTCATAACTTCCTCCTCGAACGTCGGAATTGAACATGCCACCTGTATATGAACTCGTGACGTCACGAACTACGTCACGGTCATCGGTCAAAGTCTGTTTGACCGCCTGAATGAAAAGTCAACATTTTGCCACGACTAGGGGCAAAACGGTCATTTTGCATCGTTCGTCCGATTTCGCTCTACTAATCACGGATTAGCCTCACTAATCTAATCATGGAATTTGGGACGGGTAGTTACAACCTTCCCTCCTTAATTAATTTCGTCCTCGAAATTCCAACCGACCTAATTCTAACCGTTCTTCCCTCCTTAATTTAGTTTCGTTCTCGAAACTCCAACTATTCTGATTCCACAACCACTTCGTGGAAATAATTTGATCTCACAACATGTGTACACTCGTACACCCACTAACCAGAATAATACTTACTCGTACCCAAGCGTACCACTAACACTCACGTCGCATCGACTACACTCGACCACGTCGAATGACAGTAGTCATACGTTCCGAATTGACACCACTTGTCAAATCTACCATTTCGTTGACCCAAACAACTAGACGATTCCTTCTCGATCTTACTCTATCCTGATATCTACTCTCACAGGGATTCACTAAAACTCACTCAATGATCCACGTTGACACCCCCGACAAACCGTCACCACTTGACAGTCGTCAATAAAAAACTAACACTATACCCACTTGTGGTTACACTAACCACCAACTTACTCAACTTGAGTATACATCTACCAATAAACACTCGACCTGTGTGTAACTAGACCCACCAGAAATACTATGACCCACTGCACAGTATCCAATGTCCAGTCCACGTCCTCGACAATCCAATGGTATCGGAACCAATTCGACTACCAACAAGCTCACCAACATACCACTGGTATAACCTATATACCGTCACTAGACACCACAAGTATGCCCAGTATCGTACCTCGAACCACGTACAAGGTACATACATCTACCCATCAATCAGCTTACAACCACAACAACAACAACATCAACACGACGGCCTAGGTTATAGGCAATCACGTTTCAACCATGGAGTCCATCTGCCCAATCTAGAAAAATCGAAACTCCAACCCATTATCTATTTTCAAATCCGAATCCGAATCCGAATCCGCAATTTCGTAAGAAATCCCGAATTCAAACCCAGAACTCATATCCATAACCATGTCCAAGTCCGAGTTCGAAATCATCATTCCGTAAGCTAGCATTTGGAATAACCATTCCGAACCCAAATCCATAAAAGGACATCCACTGTCAAGCTCCAGAATCAAATCTTGAATCGTCACCCAGAATCCAATTCCAAAACCCAAATATAGAAATCCTCTTTCAAGTTCCAAAATCAAATCCTGAATCGTCATCCATAAATCTGATTCCAAAACTCGAAATATCGTTCACGTCTACCGAGACGTACCATAACCGAACCTATCGATTACCTGCTTAATCGATTACCCCATTACCATCGATTGACTTCATAGGGAAACCAATCACAATATACATACATCTAGGGCTGACCATATCCGACCACGTCGGAAAACTACTCACCTGAGTAATATACCATATGGGGTTTACCTCGAAAAGAAGTTAAGTCCCAACCTCCTCAACTCAAACATCCAAGTAAGAGTGATAAACTCTTCACCTATCTGGATCATCCAAATCACGATCCAGATCCATAAAGATACCCAATGTCCTAAACCAATTCCCACATCTAAACATATTTGTCAACGACGAGACACGCCGAGACTGTGGGTTCTCACTGATTACCTCGTATCAATCTTTGTCATTCCACCTAGGAAAAATCAAGAATGATACACGACAATGACGCCAACATTCATCCTACGTGAATGTGAACAAAACTCGCTGCGTTCACCATGCCACATAATCCAACATCGTCTGCCATCAAACAGAAATGAGAAATCTAAGTCACCTAACTTCGATATACTCACTCCACCTGATGACCCAAGACAAATCCCGGGTCCACCAACCAATACATGACCAGTGTACTAGTGGCAACCAACCATCACCTACACCATATACCATGGCAGAACCTGAGAAGTCACCCAAAAGGACTTCGAAATACCTGATACCAATGCGGAAAACCCGCATTCCACTCGTCACCACAATCGCAACCTCTCGCGATTCCGAAGTTCCAACTAGATTGGAAAAAACATACCCGGACATCAACCATGTGTCCCTAACCAATTTAACTCTATCTGAGATCCACTCTGGGACCACAGATACCGATCATTACGTAACTCGATGGAGTCACATCCCGACTCATGACTCATCGTCATCATGATCACCGGCACCAGTACCAACACTAGTACCTGCACCAACACTGGCACACCGTGTGCAAAACTGACAACCCTGGATCTCCGCTCATACCGAGCGACGACCCCGTACCTCTGCTCGTATGGGAGAAACTCTGCCTCCCTTGTACCCAACACCTCTGGGTACAGTCACCCTGACATCTCATACGAGAAAAGGAAACGTCCTCTGAACGTCCCCGTCTCATTCTGCGATCGCACTCAGCCGTAACCGAGTCGAATTCAAAATCACTGCTCGTATTAACCACTTCGTATCCCACTCAGGGATTTCATCGACAAGTACCAACCCTGATAACTTGTCCAACTAGTCGTTAACCAGTAGTAACGAGACTCAACCAATGTCGTCTACCAGGTCGTCCATGACCTTAGTTGCACCAAACCACAACTGAGTAGCACGACAACCAACTAGGTCTAACTGATAAGTACAACCCCGACTGCGAAGTGCAGTCCCAACACAAGCTGACATAACTAGACCGACTAACGAACCCTAATCCGAATAGTCGTCCAAGTCAAACCACTCGTCAACTCACCTTTCCGAACCATACACCCAAGGTATGGTTCCACAATCACACCTAGAGTTCCACCGAACCCAACTGCATAAGGCAGTATAATCCTTAATCTGATCGACTCCGCTGTCTTGACATCGTAAAGACGTCAATCCAATCCTATCGTAAGTCTAACCAGGATTCCTCGAATCCGGCTGCCAACTGCCATAAGTTCAACTAGAGTTCCACGAACTCGACTGCTAACTGCCGACTACAGTAAATCCATTTAACTCAATCAAATCCGACCATCGAATGGGCATAAAAATGAACCAGTCATCGGAACCGATCCTACGACATCATGAAAGACGACCCCAACTAACCGTCTCACGATCCAAACGCTAATGTACGAATACGTTCATCCTTCCATAGGGTCCCACAATGTCAACCATAACAGAACTATGGCAACCCCGGCATCTAGTGTCGAACCAAGACATTCCACGAGTCAATCCTACTAACTATCGAATCAGCATCCCAACGATCAGGTTGACCACGAACTGCAGCCCATTGAGTTATCACATCCTCGACCTGCGTACATTCCAAGAGCTCCGCGGTTGCTCGAATAGAGACAACCCCGCTCTGATAAGCATCCTATAAGCAATCCTATGCTCTGATACCACGCTGACAGGACCCATCCTAATCCCTCTGAGATTAGTGCGGGATGACCCTGCTCCCGTCTGACACGAAGTGTCAGACAAGGGATATTTCCGACCTTTGCCCTCTCGGGCTATCAGAGTACTCCAGGATCCGGAGGAGGTATGTGATATCTCGGTCTCTGCTACAGTCCACATCCGATGTCAACCTAAAGGGCAGTCAAAACATTAAAAGCTGTGAGTGGACAAAACAAGAGTTTATAAAAACAGTTTATCGAGAAGAAATTTGTACCCTTCACTAAAAAGCATGCATGCATTCGAAAACCATTTATCAAACCGTTCATTAGGGCCTTAGCCCAAAATCATAAGAAACCAAATACACAGGCCACTGCCCAAATCCATGAAGATACCAAACACACGGGCCACTGCCCAAAACCTGTGCACATCACATATCACATATTTATATCACATACACATATAATTCACACAACCAATCCTGTCACGGTTTCCAAAGCTACGCGCGTGCTACCTAAGTCTCAATTCGAGTCTTCTCAAAGTCAAGATCAATGTCCGCAGACCACTGACCCTACCCGAGGTAATAGTAATCATAGCCTTCCTGAGAGTAAGGAACCCAACTGGGGGGTGACTCCACTCAGTCGGTGCTCCGTGACTACTCCGGGGTACACCCAGGCCAACGACCCTCCCCGAAGGAGATAATAAAAGTAAAGGAAGGTATATGAATACATATATATACATAACATAAATATTCATGCTCAGTTCCCTTGAACCGTCATAATCCATAACATCCATTAACCAGGGTTCATGTCGGTTCCCATAAACCGTCATGAACCAGAATGACCTGAGGGTTCATGCCGGTTCCCATAAACCGTCATGAACCACAATGACCTTTCCAGAGTTCATGCTGGTTCCCATAAACCGTCATGAACTTGGAAATCTATCAAGGGTCCTTGACCCAAAATATCAGTGTAAAACAACTGGGTCTCGTTCCCGAACATATGACTCAACTGGTCACCGTGCCCGATATCTAAGGGTCAGTCACGACTCCGATCATAGTGATACGTGCAACCATCCATCCAGGACCGCCCTCCATCCTGGTATGTCGCCGTGAACGTATCAACTGACGCGACCACCACAAGATCATGGTGCACTCATCATCGATCGATATCCTGAACCGTCAGCACTCCGAAGTCGAGCCTCCCCAGGCTGCCCGACCATGAATTGTGCATCGTGACCTCTCCGGAAGGAACACATCTCAATCCGGAGGCGAGCGTCGTATCGTCGATCGCCGTGCACATAGCACCCGTCGCGACCACAATTTAGACCCGAAGGTCGTAAATAGTGTCATATGCCCGAGACCAGACCAAATGGGTCTTATACCCGAGTTTATTCTTATAGAAATCCAAAACCAAATCATTTAAATCAATAAAGAAATATAGACCCGTATACGCACCGTATAAGACCGAAACCTCGAAATACGTGCTTATACGTAACCACATACAAATACACCCATGGCATCATCAAACATGTAATGAAACATATAATACACATTTATGCATGCACCAATTTAGAAAACAAGGTCCACTCACAGACCATCCGAGCTGCCGCCTTGATTTGCGTGCCATAGGCTCTCCCGAGCCGATCACCATCACCGGGTCATCCTAACCTGTCCAAATCATATCCAAAGGTTACTACTAACCTATACAAGTCCATATTAAGAACCCTAAACTTTCCCGGAAAGGTCAACGTGCCCTGTACACGTTTCTCGAGGTGAAAAACCTCAATTTGACCAACTTAACAAACTCTGATCGACCCAAAACCACCGTCATTGGATCCGGATCGTCAAAACCTTTAAAATGACACTGGGCCCACTCAAAATACTGTTCACATGCGCCCCCACGCACCTGGTCAACGCGTGGGTCAACGCTGCTACAGTACTTGCTGACGTCAGCAGTGACGTCATCACTCACAGTCCTGACAGTGACACATGTCACACTCCTATTGGCCCATTTTCTGACATTGTCAGACCTGACAATGCTGACGTCATCCCTGACATGATGACGTCAGCAAGATGACGTCACCTGTCATCCCTGTCCTCCCGCTGGGTCGACCCGAATACCTGCAACCGGGTCGCCGTGACCCGCGGCTTGACCCGGCCGGTTCTCCGCCGTCCGGCTACCAAAACTCTCCTCATTTGTCCTATTTTCATCCTCACTACCTAACCTAGAGTTCTAGGACTTTCAAATGAAAGAAAAACGACGAGAACCACACCTTCGAGCTTGGCTATGGCGGGTGAGTTTTCCCCCGCCGTTCACGGCCCTTTCCGGCCACCCTAAGCCCCAAAACCAATCCCAATAGACTCCTAGGACTACCAGCAGCCTAACCTAGACCTTAGAATCGAGCAAAAACCAGTAGAACTCAAATTTGAAAATTTAAATATTTTCTTACCTCACGGGTTCTCCTCCGCCGTCCACCGTCTAGTCCCCCAGTTCCTCAGCCCCTCACACTCCTCACGGTCATATTTATCTCCTAGGGAATGGTGGTATGAGTGTGTGTTAGGAAGAAAATGAAGAAAATGGTGGGAAGGGGGTTTCGGGTTTGGGGAGGAAAAACAAAGAATGGGGATGATGATGATGATCAGATGAGAGAAGTGAGGATTAGATGATTAGATGAGTGGTGAGGATTTAAAGATGAAATTAGATGAATGGTTAGGATTAATTATAGGATAGATTAATTATATAATAATTATTATAATATTATTTTATTAAGTAGATCCACCTTTTTAGGAACTAGCTAATGGGATGATTGACACTTGTCACTCATCCATAGGTCCACCTAAAATATCTGCCCAATCAGATATTGCCAACTCAGCCCAATCTCGAAGTACGTGCATAGTGAAACCGAACTTCCGTGACCCATAACTCTCCAGTTCGAAGTCCAATTTCAGTGTGCCGCCTGTCTATGGATTCACATCGTCCCCATCTACGTAACGGTCTTTGGCCCTCGGCCATCGGACCTCTCGGTCAAAAAGTCAACATTTGCCCCATTTTAACCAAAATTACCAAATTGCCCCTAAACTTTCGAACGTCATAACTTCCTCCTCGAACGTCGGAATTGAACGTGCCACCTGTCTATGAACTCGTGATGTCACGAACTACGACACGGTCATCGGTCAAAGTCCGTTTGACAGCCCGAATGAAAAGTCAACATTTTACCACGACCATGGGCAAAACGGTCATTTTGCATCGTTCGTCCGATTTCGCTCTACTAATCACAGATTAGCCTCACTAATCGTGATTAGTCACTAATCTAATCATGGAATTTGGGACGGGTCGTTACAATCCTTCATCTTGTGTGTGATTTAATTTGAGGGGGACTGAGGGAGAGTGAGAGGCTAGTGGAATAGGAAGACTGGACGGTGATGTTGGGCCACAGTAGCGGTTCACGGCGGAGGAACCCGAAACCGTGAGGTAAGTTTTTGAAAATTTGGAAAATGAGTTTTAGGGAGCCTTAGTCTATTCTATTAATTGGAAACGGTTTCTGGAAGTCTTAGGGACCATTTGAGATCAAGAAAGGAAGGTAGGATGGCTTGGAACGGCCGTGAATGGCGGAGGAAATCACAACTACCATTGTTGAACTTGGAAGGTACGGGTTTTACGGTTTCCTTCCGTTTTTAATAATCAAAATGAAAGGAAATGAACGTAGGAAACTATAGGATTAAAAATGGAACGAAATAGATCGAAAACAGGACAGTTTGAACGATGAACTGGTCGAGCCGATCCGGTCCGGTCCGAACCAGCGAACCCGGTCGGCGGGAGCTTGCTGGTGACACTGTTCACCGCGCGTGATCTCACGCGCAGGAACCTGCCTAGGCGCGTGGGGGCGCGTGAAGCACTGTTTAGGAAAGTGTTCAACATGTGAAATCTTTTATTCGATGTAACAAACATTTTGGGACTGGTTTCGTGTCGATCAGACACCGTCTAGATAATGTTCGGGGCATCGGAACGTTTATGTTCAAGTTTAAAAATAGTTAAAAATTTGGAAAAATTACGGGACTTTAATAGGGGGTTAATGAAGAGGTTAGTGACCCTCTAGTGTGATTTGGATAGGTTTAGGAGTCCCGATGATAGTGGCGAGGCCCGGGAAGGCCTATTGCACGCGTATCGAGGCGCATCGTTGGACGGTCTGTGAGTGGACTTTGGTTTTATAAACTTCATGCATGCATAACTATTTTATATGGATTTTTATTGTGATTGTATGATGTTGATTTAGATATTGATGAATTATATGGTTGCACGCATTTCGAGGCGATTTACGTGCTTGTACATAAATCGAGGTTTTTGATTTTACTCTGATTTTTCCGTACTTATGGTTTTGAAATTGGAAAGATTAACTCGGGCATGAGGCCCAATTGTTTTGGAAATCTCGGACTTGGAGTCCATTTGAGTTACGTAATCGGGTCGGGGGCCCAGTTGCTTTATGAAATCGGGCTAGAGGCCCAGTTGGTTATGAAATCGGGCTGAGACCCATTTGAGTTATATAATCGGGTTAGGGGCCCAGTTGATTTACGAAATCGGGTCGTGGGCCCAGTTGGTTTACGAAATCGGGCATGAGGCCCAGTTGGTTATAAATGTGATTTAGGGTCGTGGACCCTAAATGGATTTGAATAAATGGTTTTGGATTTGATAAATCAGATGTTTGGACTTGTGATGGTTTTATGGAAATTCCGGGCAGGGCCCTTGAGATATTTTGAAATGATTGATAAACTGTTTTCCATAAACCATCTTGATATGAGGATATGTGATGGTCTCCTCCAAGTGTCTGCGACACTGGGGAAGTCACGGTGCATTGCCTGCGAGGGGTCATTATACGGAGCTACCAGACCGTATGATGACTCAGGAGCAGGAATGCTATGATTGGACGTCTGGGATGTCAGAGATATTGATCCGGTGAGACCCCGGGTACCACGCGTCGCTTGATACCGTGAGTCTGGGACGCTAGGCATCTAGGATGCCCATGATGGTTTAAATATGTTTTGTTTTATTGAATGGTATTTATGGTTACGGTTTTGGGCGGTAGCCCACTTGGAATTGGAATTTGGTTTTACGGTTTGGGCTGAGTTCCCACATTTGGTTTTGAGTCATGGTTTCTGGGCTAAGGCCCTAACGTTTGTTTTTAGTAAATGGTTTACTTACTGATTTCGATGCATGCATACGTTTTAATGAAGGGCATAATTATCTTTGTGAAATGTGTTTTATGAACTTACTTATTTTCGTCCACTCACAGCTTTTGGTTATTTTTAATGCCCTTCAGGTTGATCACGGATGCGACTACAGCAGAGACTGGGACATTGCATGTCTCCTCCATCGATCCTTGTGCACTCTGGAAGCTCGTTGGAGGAAGTGGCCTTAGGTTATCCCTTGTCTGACACTTTGTGTCAGACGGGAGCATGACACATCCCACGGTAATCCCGGGGGGATTAGGATGGGTCGTGTCAAGTGGTATCAGAGCAGGGTTGCTCTTTTTGTGTGCACAGGTCGAGGATGTGATGTCTCAGTGGGCTGCAGTTCGTTATCAACCTGATAGTTAGGGTGTCGAATTGATAGTTAGTGGGAATGAATCATGAATAGTGGATAGAGTATGATTAGCCCGATACGTTGTGCGTTAGTGTGATTCGACCCAAGTGGGGTTGTATGTGATGAACTAGTGATGTGGGACCGTCGGTTCGGTCATGTGATAGTAGATTGTTGTGCTGCTGGGTGCAGCTGGGTTCGTGGAATCCCATTTGAGTAGTGACCTGGAAATATGAACCTCAATTGGGTAATGGTCTAAATGTGAACCCTAGTGGTGATTGCTAGTGTAAGAGATGTTGGTACACCGGAGTTGGCTGATGACCTTAGTGGTGGAACCCACGTTGAGTTGATGATATGATTGGATTTGACGTCTATACGATGTCAGGACCGCGGAGTCGATCAGATTGTGGATTGCACTGTAGGGGACAGTGAGGTTCAGAGGAACCCTAGGGTGTAATTGTGGAACCCTAGTTTATGATGGTTTGGAAAGGTGAACCTTAGTTGTGATAGATGAACTAGTATTGTGAGTCCGTAATTGCTGAGGATTGGATGACTTTCCGAATTCGGGGTGGTTTGTCGAGTCGAACCCCAGATTATGACTAGTGGATTGGAACTTGTGCTGCGACGAGCGGCTGAGGTCATGGATGACCATGTGGATGACTCTAGTGAGTCTAGTCAAAACTATAGAGATTCGTATCAGATGTGAAGTGAATTGGTGGGATTCGATCCACGGGTACGGTTATGAGATAAGATATCGAATCCTGAGTTGGACTGAATAATAGTGTGATGGGTGGATGCGGATCTCGATAGTGATAACTGTTGGTCGACAGTCGTGTAGAGATGGCTGGCTATCGAGGATGATTAATGTAGTTGTGTTAATTGAGGATTGGGGAACGTTCAGAGAGCGTTTAGTACCTTGTTGTGGTTTGGCAGAGTGGTGGTACCTAGAGTGGTTGGGTACGAGGGAGACAGAGTTTCTCCAACTTGAGCAGAGGTACGGGATCGTCGCTCGGTATGAGCAGAGATCCAGAGTTGTCTGATTTGCACACTTTGTGCTGATGCTGACAGGTGATAATGATGGTACTGGTACTAGTGCTGGTACAAGTGCCGGTGATTGTTCGGTATCTGTGATTCGGGAGTGGATCACGGATAGTGAGGAACTGGATAGGATCCAACGGTAGTTGAGACGTGAGGATCGAGTACTGTCATGAGGGATTAGTGACCAGTTGGTTAGTGTTGACTGCAGATCACAACAGGGGTCTGTTGTGACTCTCCAGTTGAGCGGTACATCAGATTAGGATAAATTGACATGCTTTTGGATGTACTTATACGGTCGTAACCGGATAGATGATTTGATTGTTACTGACACGTGGATGATGTCAGGATGAGCTAAGGACTTGAGAATCCATTCCGGATTGGTTATGGTTGACTGCGGTTGACCATATCACCTGAGTCTCGGATAGACTTGTTGTGGATAAATCGGATGGTGAGAAATGAAACAGGTCATTATAGTAGTTATCGACAGTCATTGTTGGACGAAAAGGTCGGAGACGGATTTCTAGCTCAGGAATAGAAAATGTTAGGCGTGGTCCCTATATTGTTGTGACTTCAAAATCGAGAGATACGATGTTTGAGGTGACACGAGGAATTCGGGTTTTCCGCATTGGTAATGGGTATATTGAAGTCATTTTGGGTGACTTCTCAGGTTCTGCTAGGGCAGATGATGGGTGTATCAACAGTACATTGATCGTGTATTGGTTGGTGGATCTAGGATTTGTTTCTGGGTCATCAGGTGGAGTTAAGTATATTGAAGTTAGGTGAACGAGATTTCTCATTTTCTGCTTGGTGGCAGACGATGTTGGTTTACAGGGCGTGGTGAGTGCAGCGAGTTTTGTTTGCATTCACGTAGGACGAGTTTTGGCGTCATCATTTTGGATCATCCTTGGTTTTCCTAGGTGGAATGGCAAAGATTGATACGAGGTAATCAGTGAGGACCCACAGTCTCGGCGTGTCTCGTCGTTGGCTGATCTATTAGATGTGGGAATTGGTCCTCTCTGTCCCGCTCAGTGCCCACCGAACTCACTTGTTTGCCACTCTAGGGCACGTCTACTATCTCGGTCACAATCTAATCACTATTGGATTCCCTTAAACGCCTCTCTAGTATCTCCCACTCATCTCATTTTGCGATCGTACTCAATCGTAACAGAGTCGAATCCAAAAATCATTGTTTGCACTGTGCGTCACTCACCCACCTCTGTATCCTTTCCGCGATTTGTGAATCTCCATCGTCTCAGTCGTCACGGAAACCTGAGCCTAGCCAACTCGATTGGACTTGACTATGTCTATTAATTGCAGCATCTGCTACAATCGCGTGTAAACTAATCCTAGAAACACTCCGCTATCGAGACACCGTACTCATGCGATCAATGCACCGCAGGTACCAATCGTTCATCGCGTAAAATCCACTGATCGTTCCAACTCATGATCCGAAATATCATCTCATAATGGTACTCGTGAATCAGATCCCATCATTTTACTTAGTGTCAGACCAATTAATCTCGAACTAGGGTTATCCCGAACCCGGCTGCTCGCTGCAGCATGACCATCCTAACCGATCCATCGTTCTCGACTCCAAAAAGTCGTCATACCCGATACTGGTATCCAACCAACCAGTCTCAACTAGGGTCATCCATGACCTCCACTGATATCACCTTGCCCCAATCTATATCCACCTTGATCGTTCAATGGTCCCGACTCTCAGGTTGTCATACTGTGTCTACTGGTCCACTAGATCCTATCCACCAGTAACACTACGGCTCTCAGCCGTTGGATTCACATGAACATTGATCCCACCCAAGATCCATCTCACCAAAACATGTCATCATGTGCCAATCGAACCCAAAACCATTGCACCTCGTGCCAAACACAACCTAACCAGGGTTCAATTCCACTGAATCCTCATACTCTTACCCTAAAAATCAGGTTGATGACGGGTTGTTACCATTGCAGAGACATCACATCCAGCACATGCGCGTCACTCTGAGAGCAACAAATGCTCTGATACCAAACTGACAAGACCCGTTCCAAAATCCTCATGGATTATCGTGGGACGTGCCTGCTCCCATCTGACACCGCGTGTAAGACCAGGCATACACTCGTCACCCGCTCGGGGTTCATCAGAGTACACCAGTATCGATGGTGGCATGTGATGTCTCGATCTCTGTCACAACCCGCATCCGCTATCAACCTGAAGGATATTAAAAACATGAAAGCTGTGAGTGGACAAAACAACAGTTTTATAAAATTGTTAATATCGAAAAAAAATTTATACCCTTCACGTAAAAGTATGCATGCATCATAAAATCAGTTCATTTCAAATACTTTTCGAAAGCAAGACATAATTCTTTTCAAATCAACCACATTGAAAACTACTTCTCACTCAAAGCCATTAACTCCGTAGGGTCTCAGCCCAAAACCAAATCAAGGAAAACCAGAACGAAGTCACAATTCAAATCATAGAACACGGGATCTCGGCCCCAAACTAATCTCAATGAAACATCATATACGTATATATATAGCCCATCCTCGGTATCTCATATGCCCAATCAAGAACTCGTCACGATATATCTACAGTATGCATACTACTCGAGTCTCATCTCCGAGTCTACCCCCAGGATCCACGACGTCTGGGAGGACCTGTCTCCGAACTCTGCCTGAGACTATATCATATCTCTCACTCCTAAGCTTGTGCTCCCTCTCGGAGTCACCCATCCCAGGCAGTGGATAGTGACACTTCAGGATCATCGACGTCTAGATGAGACTATTCATACAGGAGGGTATATACATATAAGTGTGAAAACATTCATTTCTTTCAAATTATAGTTCAACTGGGTCTCATACCCGAATCATAATACAGGATTCCTCGAATCCGTTTCAATTCTCAATCTCATAGGCCTCAACCCAAATCCACATCTCAATAGGGTCTTAAACCCAAATTCTCATTTCATAAACCACGACTGGGACTCAAGCCCGATATCACAATCAACTGGGCCTCTAGCCCGATATCACAATCAACTAGGACTCAAGCCTGATATCACAATCAACTGGGCCTCAAGCCCGATACCATCAATCCACTAGGCCTCAAGCTCGATATCATAAATCAATTGGGCTTCAAACCCGATATCATAAATCAACTGGTCCTGATTTTTTGCCTAACACGGAATCAAATGGGGGGGGGGGGGGGAGGGGGGAAGGAGATTGATTTTTGGGTTTCTCTGGTTTGGGTGGTCGAATGAGAGAAAACGGGAAGGGAGAGCTGATGCATGTATGGGTTTTGGTGAACAATGGATGAGTGACACTTGCATGTCCCAAAATATCTGGGCCCACTTAATGACAAATGCCCAGCCGTCTCGTAGAACGTGCAATAATACTTCGAAACTTCCGTGACCCGTAACTTTCTCGTTGAATGTCCGATTTCGACATGCCACCTGTCTACGGACTCGTATCAACTCAATCTACGTAACGATTCTTGGTCCACGAGTATTGCACCTTCCTGGTCAAAAGTTAACTTTTCACCTTCGTTTAGGGGTAAAATTGTAATTTCGCCCTGAATGTCCGATAATCTTCGGCTAATCCTCATTTGATCTTAATTAATCCCAAAACTTTGGGACGGGTCGTTACACTAGGCATATGGGATGTCGATGATGGATATTTTGTAAACATGATTTATTGGATTTATGAAATGGTGTTTCTGTGTTTATTAAATGGATTTGGGCAATGGCCCACATGGATTTGGATTTACGGATTTCAGTGTTTTACGGTTTTTGACTGAGTTCCCACACTTGGTTGATTTCATAGTTTTGGGCTAAGGCTCTAATGATTTGAGGAAGGAAATGACTTTGGTTTTATAAACGGTTTTATTATGTTTGATTTGATTAATTTAACTAGTTTATGAATGCATACATAGTTTTAAGTGAATGGCATAAATGTCTTTTATGAAATGAGTTTTTATTAAATTATTTATTTTCGTCAACTCACAGCTTTTATGGTTTTTAATGCCCTTCAGGTCGATTGTAGTGCGGGTTGTAGGAGAGACTGAGACATCACACTCTGCCACTGATCCTAGCACGCTCTAGAAGCCCATATGGGCTATTGACCTGAGTATCCCTTATCTGACCTTCGTGTTACACGCGTGTTAGATGGATGTTTGACTTTCATGTCGTACGTGGGTTAGACGGGAGCATGGCACATCCCGCGTAATCCCGGGGGGGATTGGGATGGGTTGTGTCACTGGTACCACACTGAAATGAAGAAAATGGCTATTTTGAGTCCTGGTGCCTATGATTGGTTAAGCAGGATGGATCCAAGACAGTGAACAAAGTCACATTTCAACATAGCTTCCAAGTGTGATATTCTGCTCAACAACCTCAATGAGGCATTCAACAAGGTCATACTGCCATCAAGGGACAAGCCTATAATAATCTTACGTGAGAGAATCATGACGTATTTGATGATATTATACTCTACAAAGAAATAGACAGTTGTGAATTGGGGGGAGGGGAGGGGGTCACCAAACTAGTCCAAGGATAAGACATATTTTGGAGAAGAAATAGAAAGATGGACAGTGGTATGTTACAAGGCATGTATGGGATGAAGTTTTCGAAATCACTCATCAAACTGGGAGGCAGTTTAGAGTGGAGTTGAAATTGAAAAAATATTCATGTAGAGAATGAGACATATCTGGCATTCCATGCCCTCATGCTTGTGCATCAATAACTTTTTTGCATAGGAAACCCTCCATGAATGCTAAATCAAGGAGGCTTACATGAGATCATATGACAAGATCATTGAGTCAATGACAAGTGAAGATCAATGGCCTTCCTCAAGCTTGCCTCCTTTGAAGCCCCCAACATACCACAGGCAACTAGGTAGACCAAGGAAAAGTAGGAAGAAGTCTACTGGTGAGGCAGACCTACCCAAAAATCCAACCAAGCTTAGCAAGTTTCACACTGAGATGAAATGCATCAATTGTGGTCAATTGGGGCATAGGCTTAACAAATGCAAGGTATAAATCACCTTAGTTAAAAATTCTTATTTACCTCATTTGAATGCTTGTTTGATTGCTGGTTTGATGTTTGTTTTATAGGAGCCTATTACAGAAAAGGTTGGAAGCTTGTGAAGAAAAAGAATTGAAGCTAAAGTAAGGAGGGAACAAGCTAAGGCAAGTGGATCCAGTCAACAAGAAAGATCCCAGCCCCAATCCCAAATAGAACCCCAAACCCAACCTAACCTAGAACCTAATCCAGAAGCCCAACCTCAACCACAAACACAACCTACACCAAATCCTCTTCCATTGACTGAACCATCTTCTCGTAAGAAACTCAGGTTCAAATCTCCAGTAAGGAGGAAGAGGTAGCATCAACAATGAGTCATAGGGTTTTGTAGGTTGGTTTGTGTGTTAGGTTAGGTGTTAGCATTAAGTGCAAGACAGTTAGGTGTAGGCTGGTGGGTGCAAGCTGATTGATGAATGTTTTGTTTGGTGTTTTTTGTGTCAATTTGCACCCTGGACTATAGCTATTGTATTTAATTTCATCTTGGACTACAACTTTTGTGTTTCATTGCACCATGTAACAGAAAAAATGGCCTACTTTGGCTATTTGACAATGTTATTATATCTCATCTGCTTCAATTGTTGTTTGTATAATGAATTATGCTTTCACTTTCAATTTATCTTCCTTAAACATTGCAGGATTAGTTTAATCATGTCCATCTATATGTGTGTCACTTTGCACCTTGTACTACTAAGAGTGTGTCACTTTGCACCATGTACTAGTAAGTGTGTGTCACTTTGTACCATGTACTACTAAGGGTGTGTCACTTTGCACTCTGTACTTCAAATTGTGTATTACATTACACCCTGTACTATTAATGCATGTGTCACTTTGCACCTTAAACTACCAAATTTGCACCTTGTAACATATTGATGGACTGAATTTGACTGAACAATCCATAGAATTACATTGTAGAAAGGCTTAAATAACTATCGTTACATTGCTAGAACAATCCATAGATTACATTGCCAAATTACATTGTCATTTAGCATCGATTACAAACAAAATTGGATTGTTAAGCAATCCTTAAACTTAAAACTTCAGTCTTCCTAAACATCGTCACAAGACAGGCTAGAATTAGGACAACCAAACTCACTGAAGCCTGGGCGTGCAGACGGCCCTGCTCAAAACGCAACGTTTTCAGATGATATTGAGCTAGCTTTTGCTGCAGATAAGTACACGCTTCTTGTCTCTGATCGCGGGAGTCAGTTGATTAGATTGATTAATCTCAAACCGGAGAACTGTGCCAGGTCTTCTCCCTCGGGTGAGATTTTTGCAGTTAGCTTGTGGATTATTGCTCTGTTTATTAGTCTCTATGATAATAAATTTTACTGTTATGCAATTTGCAGTTCTTGGAGCTGCTTCTGTTTGGATTTTGGGTCTCGGATTGTCATGTCTTTTCGGTCTCCTTGTTGGAATTGTGGTTCGGCCTTATATTATCCCCAATGTAAGTGTTTGACTGCATCTTCTATCTGAGGATTTGAATGTCGGATTTTGGGTCTCAGCTGTCATGTCTTTTTGGTGTTATTGTTAGTTTCCATGGATCAGTTGAAGGATTTGGTGGGTTTGGATGGAAGCATGGAGTTGTGCAGCAGGAAGCAAGAATATGGTAATGAAACTGGGAACGACGTGTTATCTAGTTTCCATGGAACAATAGATGGTATGATAGACAGTAATCTTATGGGATTTGTGGAGAGAGCTAAAGAAACAACTGTCCTAGAAGGGACATTGGGAGTTAAATCAGGTTTAGTTAAAAGAAGATGAGATCAGAAGGTTGAGGAGACAGCTTTATTGTATTATTACTTATCTTCAGACTTCAGTTGTGAGGCTTGTGAATATTTTGAATCTTTTTTTCAGTATTATTTTAGCTAATGGCATGTTTAGTTATAATATGCTTACAATTTGTGCCACCATTTGAGACTTACGCTTCTATCTTGAGAAACCCTATTTCATTGTAATCACTATATTTGGTCAAAAAATGGCTTAATTGGGAGATTGGTTTTGTTCATGAATCATGACGAAAGGGCCACCCATGATCTCCTTTAGTTCATGGGACTTAAAGACTCAAGTAGTCATAGGCTTTCGAGGCTGATTTCGTAGCCTTTTTGCCACAGAATTTTGGGGATTTTGATTTCAGGGGAAGAGGAAAAGCTATAAATAAAAAAAATTGCATTTTGACAAAAGCATAGAAGAAGACCACATTTCTTGAATGATGAATAAAAATATATAACGGGGCCAATATTCTTGAACAGAGGCTGGTAATTGGACCAAAGTGAGATGCCTCACATTGCAAGATTTCTGATCCCCCAGGACTGGAAAACCTTCCACATACAACTTACAGGGAATTGTCGATACGACCTATAACCTAAAGTTTGAAGGATTTATATGAAAGATCATCAAAATGAGGTCAGAACTATGCAACTCTCTTATGTATATGATGACTACCAACGTGTATTAACCCCACTGATTGTTTTCGGAGCTGAAACTGTAGTGACTAAACATGGGAGCTCCATAATCAATAGGCTTTATGACCACAGCTTTACCCTTCCCATCCTGCTCCTGAACTGCACCAAACACAATCTCAGTGGTTTTTCCATAAGGTTGCTCATAGCAAGTATGCGGGTTTGATGATTGGTACCGATGATATTGCTGCTGCTGCTGCTGCTGTTGTTTCTGCTGCTGCTGATGCTTTTGCTGCTGCTGAAGATTATCCCACCCGTTATAAAAAACTCGACTTTGCCTTAACTGCTGGATTGTTTCAGCATCCTTGGCCATGAATGCGTAGGTTTTGCGTGGGGTGGGGGTTCGGGTTTCAATGGAAGGGGGCTCATCCTCGTCCGGTATCACATAACTATCTTGCACAGGCCAAGAAGTTGAATGTTTCTCTTGCTCCTCCTGCTGACTTTGGTATTGATAGTGTAGATGTGTTTTCCTCGATCCAGGAATTATTCCTCTCAGAATTTCCATACCAGATGCCCCAGCATTGACCAAAAGGTTCCTAAGCGATCCAACAAGGCCTTCTTCTTGCTTCTCCTGCTCATCTTCAGTTGGAATCAAAGGTGGCCTGACTGGTTTGAGAGGTTTCTGGTATAGATTTGAGGGAATGCCTGTCTCTGATGGGCCTTGATCCTCCAAAAAATGCGTTTCATGCTGTCAAAGAAGATAATAGAAATCTTGATCTGTGATTCTCAATGAGCAAAAGTAATATTTGTAACTTCAGGAGCCGTATTGCAGGTTGTTATATCAGAAAGGCAGTGCATAATATTCAAGCAAGGCGATTATAAAATGAGCCTTTTTTGAGAAAACCATTCCACCAAAAAAAAAATCCCCTTTTGCATAAGGAACTTTCTTTCAAGTATCAACACTATTTCATGAAATTTATAAAAGCAGGATTCTGCGTGCACTTCTGGGATCAACTCTTCCTATTTACAAACCCAACTAAAAGGGAAAGCATCCTTGAAAAGTTTCTACTAGAATGGTGGGCACAAGCAAGATGCAGAACCAAAATCTATACCACAAAATGTAGATGTAATAAATAGAAGGTAAAACTGAATACTCACATTTTGAGAGGACACGATTGTACGAACTCTAGTCTGTAGCAATGCTAACATGTAACCAAAGAAAACAGCACATACAAGTGTTACAAGCCCTGCCACGATGAAAATTAGTGCCTTTGCATTTTTCAATATTCCCACCATCCAAAAGAAAGCATTTGGTCAAAAAAGTTACCAAGGGGGAAACCACTCCCATATTGATTAGCACAGTCATCAAAATGAAGATGGATCTCCCTGATGGCTTGATTTCCTCGGTCTATGACCAGCAAGGAGCAGCTGCTTCCAATGTAAACCACATCAAAGTCCTCAGAAAATTTAGCATCTTCACCTGGTCCATCCACATGGCCTCCACCACGGCCCGATTTCCCTCCTGCAATTGTTGTAACTCCTAAACAGTAGAAATTTTAATGATGACGATAATGATGGGTACTACAATGACAAACTATTGTTATCATTCCTGTGAAAATTAGCATACACGCGCATGTGCTTGGAATATAATGCATACTAGACAATGAGGAAGGGTCAGGATGACAAATGAAGAGAGAGGAAACAAATCCACTTCATAATGACATGCTGAGTATAAATTGAAAAAAAAAAATCAAGGCTTAAATAATCTGATATGGCAATTACCAGCATCACTTATCTTCCTGATTGCCATATTCATTGTGTCTGCAATGTAGATGTTTCCGCTATCATCAATTGTAAGCCCCTTTGGTTGGTTCATTCTTGCCTCTCTGGTCTTACCATCTACATGTCCAGAGTATCCGTCAGCGGATCCTGCAACCAGCTTTGGTCTACTGTCTGTATTGTTCCAATGAAATAGAGTCAAATATTAGAGAGACATCTCAAAAGAGTTCAAAGAATCCATAAACAATTATATAAAATTTGATTTTCATATGGGGAAGCTCTAAAAAATGTTCAAATTTTACAAGTGTTACAGCAAGGACTAAAGATATCAAACCCATATAACATGCTTCCGTATCCCAAACCCAAACATAGTAAAAGAACAAAAACCTTTGAACAACATGCACATGCTTGCCAATCAAGACAACTGACTTCAAAGAGACACAAACGATTACAAAGCTCATAAAAATTGACTCAAGTACTTGCAATACAGCACATTGTGCAAATCATACTTTATAAAGTGGAGAGTTCAGCTTGAAAGTTCAAATAAAACCAACAAAGCAATTTCCCAAGGCATTACTTAAAAGCAACTTACATAGCGACAGAGAGGAAGAGATCCTGTAAAGATTACTATTAGCAGAATCCAAAATCAGAAGCTCCCCACTGGGCAACACCTCAACAGAGTAAGGCTCAATACCAAGCTTACTTCCATCAAACACCGTCTCCACAGTAAATCCACTCTCAAACTTCATCACTGGACGGCCAGAAATCGCTGAACACACAAATTGCATAGATCTCCACCTCAGATTACAACCCTTAAATCCTAAAAGGAAAAATTGAATACGAAAGTAAAATGCGGGTTTAGCATCAGAGATCTATACCTGTTTTGCTTGTTGCTTTGAGTGACCACAACCATTTCATGAAAGCAGAACCAGCATTTGAGAAAAAGCCATTAACAATCTCTGAAAACACAAAAGGGAATTTTTTTTTTTTTGAAAATAGAACAAACCAAAGTTTCAAAGCTAAAAGCAGATCATATGGAGCTCGCAGTCATATATGCATAAATTCAAGACTCACTCACTTGTTGTAGCAGGAGGGGCAGCTGATGAGAAGTCTCCAAAGAGAACCAAAAGGGCCAGACCCGTTACCAAGAAATTCCGACCCATTATTCCTTTTATGCAAATGAAGCTCCTGAAGGCACAAAGCTGCATTTAAGCTGCCAGCATTGTAAGAAACCCTAAATCCTATCTGGGTTTTTCAAGAATGTACTTGATGATATGAGGTAGGAGATGCTTTTCCTCAAACGGGTATGAATGGTGCTGGGTTTCAAGCAAGCCCAGCAGTGTATTTGAGTGTAAAAGACTCTGTGCAAGATGAAAGAGACAAAGATGAAAAAGAGAGGAAAAGGCAAGGGAAAAGAAATTAAAAAAGCAGCTGGAGCTGCAAGAGAGGTTGCTCTCTTTCAATGCCCCAGTGGGGACTGGAGTGGGGACTGGAGTGAAAGGTGAGAAGTGACAAAGAATCATATGCTGTGTGATTGATTTTAGATTTTAATACAAACAAAGAAATTTAATCAAAATAAAAAAATAAAAACTAAGGCGCAGTACTACTATTCAAAATTTAAATTAGGGACAATTTAAGTTTATCCGTTATAAAATCAAGAGCATCCCTTACACAAAACAAAAAAAAAAAAATCTAAATTGTAATATTATTGCAGAAAATTCACCGAAACATTACTGCAAGTACAAATTGCTTGGTAAATTTATTTAGAAAAAGTAAATTAAATTTTCAATATAAATGGTATCAATGACTTCATTATATACCAGAGGATGACAATATTGGCATTAATTTGGAGCAGCATGTCCAAAAAACAAAAATCATGCCACATTTATTCTCCACCTAAATTCCCTCCACGTTCCTTCTTTATTTTTTTAATATTTCAAGCTTGAATCAAATCCATGATGCTATTATGATGGTTTGTTTTGATTAACCTTTGTTTATTTTATTAATCGAAACTTTAACCATCTTTTAACGTACAAGATAAATGTAAATGCCATTATTTTACTGCAAGTCCAGGCTATCCAGTGCAAATCTGTTTTAACAATTTGACTGGATTATTGAAGGGCTGATATGACCGACCGACCGACCCTTCTAAAGCTGAAAAGACAGTTAGAAGAAAAAGCATAGTTAATTATTCATCACTTGTCACTAACCTACAAAATTTGATGCAGCGAGATTCCCTTAGCACAAGATAATCAGCATTTAGCTTCACCAAAATAACTTTAATTCATCGTCGAATTTGAACACCCGCTGACGAACAAAAGAAAATCTCTTAAACATAAAATGACAAAAAGTTCTTTGTCGAATTTCAAGCCACCTCCTCTAACACTCCTCGTATCAAAATCGAGATCAAAGTGTGAATAGCAACATCAAATTGCAAGTTCTCTGACCCCCAAAAAAAAAAAAATATACTCTTCAAATAATTACGCCATAAAAAAAGTTTAAATAGTCCCATTATATATGAAAACATAATTATGGTAGTGTTCTCAAGTAACTTAATTCACAAGAAAATACCAAAAAGAAGCCATTAAGCCGGTTGCTCACAGAAGTTATTTAAAACTATTCCGATAATAAAATTTCTGATTTCTTACCAAATGTGTCAGTTTTGTTATGGTCTTAAATTTTCTTCACATGAATTAATTATCATCCGTTCAACATCAGACAAGCATCATCCATATATATTTTGTGGTATTCATGCTCACTCTAATGTATAATAGAAGGTTTTAAATATTAAATATTTATAATTATTTTATTTAATATTTTTATATATAAACAGAAACGTGAGCTATTTTTAGGGGTAATTATAAAGTAGCCCTTTTTTGAGTCTAACTAGTAGGAGTGCCCGTGTGTTGCTACGAGACTTTTCAATGTGTTATGAAGATATATGTTGAACCTCTTGAGTAAATGAAAATTGATTGTACATATCAAAAGATATGTGTACTATTTTATATGTGCAAAATATTATAACATTATTTTACATGTAGAAGATATTAGTGTACTATTTTATATCTGTCAAAGATTAGTGTACTATTTTATATGTACAATAGATTAGTGCACTATTGTAGATGTACAAAAAATTAGTGTACTATTTTAGATGTACGATAGATTAGTGGACTATTTTACATATACAAAGATTAGTGCACTATTTTACATGTACAAAAGATTAGTGGAATGTTTTACATGTACAAAAAGTTCCAAGTGATTGGTTTGTCTCCAATCTGTTTACAAAAGGTGGATTTGATAACAGTTCATTTGATTGGGGAAAAGTATACTCAAATAGTATTGTTTTTTAAACCAATGAAGTAAAAAATGATGATAAAATTAACCTTGATTGAGGGAAAAATTAGATGCTCAAGAATGGTTGTTATAATCAATTCCCTTGATGGTTCGTGATTGAGCTGTTAATTAGAAAAAAAGTAGGACAACATAAGAAAATGTTAACAAAATTTGAAAACAGCTTAACAGTGTATAGAAATGAACATAGATTGAAGCTTATAATTATCTACTCTTTTTTTTGTTAAGACTTATGAGATCGTTTTAGAAAATATCCACATACTATATTTTTAAATATAAGGCTGGAAGAAACAGCAATGCATAGGCTTGGTTGCCATTGTATATATATATAAGAATTTAATATTCAATTACAAAAAACAGACCATATTCATATTAAAATAATTTCAACTAAAGCTCTAAAAATGTTACATGATTTAATAACTTCTTATGTCCATGCTATTACTTGTTCTAAATCTAGTTCACAATATTAAATTCCAAAATCCAGATTTTTGCTGCGTTCAATGATCTAAATCTAGTATAGAATATCAACAAATTGGAAAACATATATATGAACATAATAAATTAAATATTATTATTTTCCTTCTCTTTTTTCTTCGATGCTTCAAAAACGGGGAAAAATATCCCATATTCATATTAAAATAATTTCAACTAAAGTTCTAAAAATGTTACATGATTTAATAACTCCTTATGCCCACACTATTACTTCTTCTAAACCTAGTTCACAATATTAACTCCCAAAATACATATTTTTGATGTGTTCGATGATCTAAATCTAGGATAAAATATCAACAAATTGGAAAACATATATATGAACGTGATAAATTAAATATTATTGTTTTCCTTCTCTTTTTTCTTCAATGCTTCAAAAATGGGGAAAAATATCAAGTAAACCAACTATCATCCATCCAAAATTCAGACAAACAAACTAAACAGAACCTAAATACCAAAGTCACAATCTGTTTGCAAGTAATAAAAACTCATAACTGAATTTAAAATAAATACAGTGTAAAAATCCCCTAAAATAATATAAAATAAGTTTGCAACTAATGAAAACTCAGAACTCAATTCATAAGACAAATCTTAGAATAAAAAAAGTAAGAAAATGGATAAAAACTAACCTTGCAAATAATACGAAAGCCAAATTCTTGCTTGTTTTCAAGGCCTGCCCAAAAATAACATAAAATTATATTCAATACATTAAATCTAATCTAAGAATCATACTTAGCCATAAAACAATTAAAAACTACCAGTTTACTGTAAATGGGAAATCAAAATAATCTTTCTTACAAATTCTAATAATTTGATATACAATAAGAAATCTAATCGCGATAAGAATAAATGAACATACCGAAAAAAAAAATTGAAAATGCGTACACAAATTTAAGAAAATAAGCTCAAATCAAATAGAATGTTAAATCATTTTATTAAAAGACAAACCAGGTAAAATCAAAGACAAATAATATCCGAATGAAAATCTGAGAGCATAAATCCGAATGAAATGAAGACATTTAATATAATAAAAAATAATCAAACTAATAAAATTAGGATATCCATTGCAGTGTCACGATGAAATTAATGAGACTTAATTGAAAACATGCACATAGATTATTTGTGTGAATTTGATCTATGCATAGACAATGAAAAATTAATTATATACCTGAGAAACGCCTTTAAACACTGAACCAATATTTGGAATTGCAAAACACGAACTGTTTGGGTGAATAAGTTGTCGAATCTAGAAGCAAAAGCCATAAAAGCGGATACAAAAGTTAAAAAGCTAGACAACAGAAAAATATTGAAAAGAATGTGAACAAACATAAATAAGAGAATTCCAATTATGTTCAAATACAAAGAATTCAATTATGATTCATCCGTTTTAATTAGGAGAAAAGTTAAAAGTCCATACTCTGGTGATCCAGCTCTTAAAAACCAAAACTAAAACTTGTGTGGAGATTAGAGAAGCCTTTTAATTGCTCCAAAAATCTCAAGAGTAGATTTTCAAGTTTACAACTTTGAGAAAATAACTGATCCATAGGTGGAAGACGTTTCTTTTAATGTGGTAAACTGTCTCTACCTACTTTTTTTTATTGTACACTAATCTTTACGAAAACCTGAGTTATTTTATCAACAATGCTTGCACAAATAGGAACATGAAAGTTTGAAGATTGAAAAGGAATATAACAATCAAATTAAAACAAAAGACTAAACATTTTGAGACTATTTTGCATGAGGCCATTTTGACAAATGGAAATGCGGAAACCCAGCTAACATAGAAACCAATCGAAATACATGGGAATCCATGTTAATTACAAAAAAAAAAAAAATGTTAACAAAACAAACGAAGAGAGAGAACCGAAATCAAACACAACCAAACTCATCAGCTTTATTCTAACATCTTGAAAATCTCAATTTTAAATCATAGATATACCAAAGAGCAGTACAGCAAGCACCAACCATCAAAACAACAAGAAATTCATAACCAAAATGGGAAAACAAATCCTTTATACGAAATGATGGCATCTGATCATGAGTATGAAAATGAAAGAAGATCACAACAGCAGCTGTATCAATATCATTATCTAATTCCATTTGTAAAGAATTATGCCAATTTGTTCTGTGCGGTATTGACAGTATATGAAAAATCCACATAAAATTAACAAAAATGCTAACAAAACGAACAGACAGAGGGAACCGAAATCAATACATGGGAAATCCATGTTTATTTGACAAAAATGTTAACAAAACAAACGGAGAGAGAAAACCCAAATCGAACATGACCAAAGTCACCAGCATTATATTAACATCTTCGAAATTCCTACTTTTAATCATCAATACACCAAAGAGCAAGAAATTTAAACTGCAAGCAGCAACCATCCAAACAGCAAGAAATTCGTAACCAAAATGGGAAAACTAATGATTTATATGAAATGAGCCATCTAATCATGAATATGAAAATGGAGGAAGATCACAACATTATCTGTATCACTATCACTATCACTATCTCATTGCATTTGTAAACAATTATGTCAATTTGTTATGGGTTTTATTGACAATAAATGAGAAATCCATGTAAATTGCACAAAAATGCTAACAAAACAAAGAGAGAATCAAAATAAGAGATGACCAAACTCATCACCTGTATTTGAATATATTTAAAATCTTAATATTAGATCATAAATACACCAAACAGCATCATTATCATTAACTCATTGCATTTGTAAAGAAATCTGTCAATTTGCTTATGTGTTTTACTAACAGTGAATGAGAAATTTACGTACATTACACAAAAATGGTAACAAAACAAACGGACAGAGAGAACCGAAAATCAACATGGCCAAAGTCATCAGCATCAATTCCTACAGTGCTTAGTTGAGAGTGAATATAGAGAATTAAAACAGACAAAATCACAATCAGAAACAAACTCTCTCTTAGTTGTAAACTTGAAAATATGCCCCTAATTCTAGGGAGAAATGCTAAGAAATCGAAGAGACAAGAGTGTAACCTGTTAGATGCTCAACCACAAGTTATATGAGCAGATATTGCCCTTTCTCCGGCAGCTTGAAGGGAAGAAATAGACGGCTAGTGACAGGACCCGTCCCAAATCCCCCGGGATTAACGTGGGACGTACCTGCTCCCGTCTGACACGAAGTGTCAGACCAGGGATAATTTCGTCCTTAGTGTAACGACCCATCCTGGAAACCGGGATTAGATTAGTGGTTAATGACGGATTAGTGAGATTAATCAGTGATTAGTTGGGTGATTTCGGACGGACGGTGCAAAATGACGGTTTTGCCTCTAGAATGGGCAAAAAGGTTTACTTTTATTTCGGGCGGCCGAATGGACTTTGACCGATGACCGTGACGTAGTTCGGGACGTCACGAGTTCATAAACAGGTGGCACGTCCAATTCCGACAATCGAGGAAAAAGTTATGACGTTTGGAAGTTCGAAGGGTAACTTGGTAATTTGGTTAAAAATGGGCAATTTGTTGACTTTTCACACGACATGGATTTTTTCATGTAATTCGAAGACCGTTAGGTAGGTCTCGATCTCCTGAATACAACGACAGGCGGCATGAGACAATTGGAGTTTGGACGACGGAGTTACGGGTCTAGGAATATGAAGGGCAAAATGGTAATTTGTCGTTCAAGGGCATTTTGGTCAATTGGCTTGCATTGGGATTGGTGCCCAGTGATCAGGGACTTGGCTGTTCTGGGAAGTTCTAACCACAGAAAAGTGGACACCTGGCCCAATCTAGAGGATTGTGGAACCTGTTCAGCCGCCTTACACCCGTTTAAAATCGTTTATACGGTTTGGTTCAGAGAAAAACAGAGAGGACCTTCCCCAATTTTCCCTCGATCTTCATCCCTTGCCCCTAACTAATGAGTGAAACCCAAAATGAAAGTGTGGGCAGAGTTGTGTGTGGTGGTGCCACCGCGGAGGGCCATCCACGACGGTGGCCGTGGAAACCAAGAAAACAGGGGACTGCAACTGTGAGGTACCTTGACCCAAAGACCTTTAAAACATCATCCTTCGTCTATACTGTGTGAAGGGAAATTGATAAGGACGTGAAGATGAGTTCCATGGACTCGAGTTTGAAGGTTTACGATGAACGGTAAGGCTAAAACCAATAAAAGCTTACTCTGAATTCGATTATGGAAAATTGGACTTTAGTGGCTAATGCTTAGTTTGGTGCTTTGGAGGAGGTTTTGGAAGTCAACAAGAGTTGGCTGGACTTGATGTCACGGCAGGAGGTGGCCTGAGTCTCGAAACACAGGGAGGAGGAAATTCGAAGTTCTACTTTGATGTTGGAAGGTAAGGAACACACCTTAAGTTCATGATTTTAGTAGCTAGATCGATTATGTAAAGGGGGACGAAGCTACTGGGCTAAAAAGGATTAGAAAAAGGGTTGAAAATGGAGGAAATGGTGGACGCCGGTTCAGTTGAACCGGCTGAACATTGGACTGTACCGGACCCGGTTCACGCGAGAAAGAATATGAACAGTAAACAGCGCGTGAGGGAGCGTGGCACTATTCATGGGGAAGTTGTCAACATGTCTTTTAAATTATTCGATGTAACAAACATTTTGAGACTAGTTTCAAGTCGATCGGACATCGTCTCGATAGTTTTCGGGATGTCCGAAGGTTTTAGGACTCGATTAAAAATAATTAAAAATTCGGAAAAATTATGGGGACTTAATAGAAGCTTAATGAAGTAGTTAGTGACCTTATTATGGGATTTGGACAGGTTCGGGAAAGTCGGTGATAATGGATTGGTCGGGAACGACGTAAGTGCACGCGTATCGAGGTAACGGCATAATGGTATATTGTGAGGACCCACCCCGGTTTCACCCCAAAATCCGAGGTAAATCCTGCTCCCGTCTGACACCCCGACACAACACTAAGGTAACTACTAAACTACCACGTCAGACGCAGGAGAAACTATACAAAACATCCTGAAGTTTAAGTGTTTACAGAGCATAGTACTAACTACAAAAGAAAGAAAACCGGTAACTAGATACACGTACACGGAAAAAAATTAAAACACTTCGGGATTGCTCTCGTAACTTCTATGCCTCCGACGCTGCCTCGACGTCAAAACCCCGCGCTAGCTCCACGACCTGGAGGGCAATTTAAAACAGAAGGTGTGAGTGGACCAGAATAAAAGAAAAGTTTCCAAAACCATTTTATAAGAAACCCGGGTTTAGCCCTCCGTTTTGAAATCACATGCATAACCCAGTTACCAAAACAGTTATAAATCACATGCCTCATCATAAAAACATTTACAGAAACACTATAAAAAAAACAGTTATAGAAATCATATCATCAGCGTCATAAAACATAAATACCGAGTCGTCATTCTCCGATCAAACCTGCTGGATCTATCCGAGTCTTTAAACTCCCGAGTCTTTAAACTCCCGAGTCTTTAAACTCAATTCGGGCCCCTCCCCCGTCAAATATAATCCGGATCTTTAAACCCAATAACCAGATCCAACAAATCCAATCAAAACCATTTGAAAACCATTTATAAATCCACATCCAAACTCGAATCCGAAACCACCGGTCTGATGCCCTTCCGGCGTCCAGAACCGTCGTTCCGAACCCAAATCCGGAATTCCACTTTTCAACCTTAAAATCAAATTCCGTTTTCCGAAATCCGATTCTAAAACCGAAAACCTTGATCATCGAAATCATGTTCCAAAATCCCTTTATAATCATTGAAAACCATTTATTGTTTGAAATCCCAAAACCATAGCCTCATATGCCGAAATCACCTTTTTCTCGTAAAACGTGCTGAAAACCGAACTTCCTCGAAAAACGTGTAATTATGTAAAACCAACAAAACATATTCGCTAAACATAGAAACATGCTTAAAACCATAAAACAATCATAGAAAAACAGTTATGCATGCTCGAGTTTAAGGAAAGGGTCCACTCACAGTACCGAGCCCTCAATCGCGTCCCTTACGTCTCGTATGTTCCTCAGCTTCCTCGGGAAGTCCCGATCCTGTCAACAATCACCGAAGTACATTACTAACACATCTACGAAGGTCCACCTAATTTTCCCCAAAAATCCCTGGGTCCTAACCGTAACGAACCGGAACCCTAAACCTTCACCCTCGCGGAACTACATTAAATCGACGTCCGATCAACCCGAAACCAATTCCAATGGACTCGTCTCAACACATATACCAAAAATCATGTTGACTGTTTTCCCAACCGCCGCCGCACGCGCCCCCACGCGCCGCCCAAAGTGGCTGCGTGTGGCCCTCACGCGCCAGCTACAGTGTCACCAGCAACCTCTGGTCGACCCGGTTCGAACCAGTCCCTGTAACTCGAACCGGCGTTCCCAGTTCACCGCCGTGCCTGCACCATTTTCCTCCCTCTCTTCACCATCTTCATCGTCCAGACCTAAGCAATCCAGTCCCCTCACTCACACACCTCGACAGAGCCTCTAAGTCCTCGACTCAAACTCGAACAAAAACCCGAACAGTCCATTGTTCTTCCTCCCGGCCAACCAGGTCTTCCCCCGTCACGGTGGCAACACCAGTCGACTCCTAGGACCTTCCTGAGTCTCACACCACTCACCAAAACCGTCGAATCACGCCCAAAAGCCACGACTTTCAAACTGAACAAAACGGAAAAACAGAAGATTTGAAGCTTACCTTCGATTCGTCCTCCGCCGTTCGAACCGCCGTGCACCACGGTGTTCACTGAGTCCTCTGCAGCCTTCTGAGTCTCCTCTCAGCTTGAATTAGGCCAACACACGGCACAACCACCACCATGATCTCTCTGTTCACTCTGTTTTCTCTAGTTTTCTCGTGGCTCACAACTGCACACACACATGATCACTGCACCTCCCTGCCTTCTCCCTACCTCTCTTCCACTCTCTGGTCACTCACTCCCTCACCAGAACACACCAACACCCAAGGCCACCGTCCAATTCTCTCTCAATCTCCCCCTCTGTTTCTCTCTGAGTCGAAGAACACACACACACGGTTACACACACACACGGCCCAAATAATTGGAACCGTGTTCCCTAGAAACCTCTAGCCCTCCTACACGTGTCACCATCCTACCCATTCTCTCCCAAGTGGCTCAATCTCAGCCCTCCATTTGTCCCTCTCTGTTGGACAAATCCCAATGTGCAAAAGACCAAAATACCCTTCTTTTAAACCAAAATTACCATTTTGCCACTACCTTTCTAGACCTGTAACGCACACATCCTAACTCCGATGAATACGTGCCGCTTGTCATCGAACTTAGAACGACGAGATATACCTAACGGTCCTAGGTCAACGTGTCAAAACCCGATCGTAAGAAAAGTCAACTTTTCCCCCTACTTTATCCAAATTACGGTTATGCCCTCAACCTTCCGAACATCATAACTTCCTCCTCGGATGTCGGAATCGGACGTACCACCTGTCTACGGATTCGAGACGTCCCAAACTACGTCACGGTCATCAGTTAAAGTCCATTTGACCGCCCAAACTAAAAGTCAACTATTTGCCTGAACTAGGGGCAAAATCGTCATTCTACCTTAACGACTCTAATGTCACCAACTAACCCCCAAGTACGCTCACTAATCCTTCACTAATCACCGTCTTAACCTAAATTTCTGGGACGGGTCATTACATCTATGAGTGGACTTTGCTTTCGAACTTATGATGCATGCATATATGTTTTATATGTTTTCTATACATGATTTTATGGTTATGATTATTGACAAGACCCGCCCCGATCCCACAGGGACCACAATGGGACGTGCCCTGCTCCCGTCTGACACCCAATAATTCATACCAATTTTAACCTCAAAACATTTAAATGCATAAATAACCAAATTAAAGTCATACATCAAATCCGAATTAAACGAATGTCAGACAAGGGATGAAATCCAAAATTACAAATTTGCGAGCACGACTCTAAAGTAAACCTGCGGGTACACCGCCCAGCAGGGGTTCAGGTACGCAGAAGTAGATCTATGCCTCAGCCTCTGGTTCCTCCTCTACCTCAGTTTCCCGACCTGGAGGGGTTATCAAAACATTAAGGGTGAGTGGACCGAAACTCAAGTTTATGAAATCGTTTGATAAGTAAAACATATAATTTACCCCTCCGTTTTCCAAACATGCGTGCATCATAATTCAAAATCATAAACCATATAATATGAACCATAAGGCATATAATAAAACCATAAGTATAATTTTAGTTGCTGCACTATACACTCCAATCCCGACATCCCTGACGTCCAATAAGGTCACAATCACAAGGCTACGCGTGCCACTCGGGTCTCAATTTTCCGAGTTAAATCCCCGAACCCCGTTCGGGTACAGCATCACCTGATGCTTAGCGTCATAGACGCTGGACGTACTAGACGCCCGTGACCTCTCCGGGGTACCTCGCCGGAGGAGACAATATAATATGGAAGGATCTATACAGTGCAGTAACAAATGCATTTTATTGATATCCACATGCAAGGCATATATATACATAGATAAAATCCGAACCAATCATTAAGTTTCACCAGACGGGTCTCAAGCCCAAATACCGTGAAACATGCCATAACCATATTTTCCATATCCTCAAAACCATTATTGTTTTAGCATGTGAATAAGTATAAATAACCAGAAAACATTTATGCACGCAAGGGTTTAAGAAAATGGTCCACTCACAGTACAATCCTGCTAGAAACCGAACGTATACCCTCGTCCTGGTACAAATGTACAATCCCTGTCAAGTCCAAAGTATTCGTAAAGGTCAATACAAACCCCTAACATTCAACCATGAAAGCCTAGGCCGAAACCGGCCCGGGAAAGCCGCCCGAACGCGCTTTCCAAGGAAATAAACCTTAATTTGACCAACTTAATGACCTCCGATCGACCCGAAACCACCGCCATTGGATCCGGATCGTCGAAACCTAAACGATGGTGGTGGTCCCACCAGAAACACTGTTCACATGCGCCCCCACGCGCCGATCAACGCTGGAATAGTCCTGCTGACGTCATCGCTGACGTCACTGCTGACGTCAGCATGACGTCATGCTGACGTCATCTGACAGCTATCAGGTCTGACGTGTCAGACTCTGATAGGTGCCACGTGTCAACATCTGATTGGTCCACCTCGCTGATCTGTCAGGCCACGTGTCAGATCTGACATGTGCCACGTGTCAGCACGGCACTGGTCCACGTCACTGACATGTCAGTGACACGTGGCAGTCCCTGACTGGTCCACGTCACTGACATGTGACACGTGTCGGCTCACGGTTGGTCCACGTCACCTGACAGACTGACAGGGTGCCACGTCATCACCGCTGTCCTCAGACGGGTTGACCCGAAAACCTGCAACTCGGGTCGATCAGACCCGCGATCAAGACCCGGTCACCATTTCTTCATTTCACAACCATTTCAGTCCTAGTTTGTTCCTAGATGCTCGTCGCAATCCCAGAAAGGGTTCTATGGAATAAAAATCGAGAAAAACAGACAGGATCGAGGGCTTACCTCGAAGAACAGAACCGGTTTCCGTCGCCGTTTAGTCACCGCCCTGAGCTCCTCCGGCCACGAGTTCAATTCCAGTAAGTCCCTGGCAGTTCCTAGAGTCTATTAGGATTCAATAAGGACAAATCAAAACGCGGGAAATGGGTTTACCAAAAACTGGGTTTGAAACCGTCACGGTTTCCCCTGCTTCCTTCCTCGCCGCCGTCCTCCGCCGTGATCACTGCCGTCGCTCAGCCTCACCAGGTAGTCCCCCAACACGCAGACACAGTGAGTGGGTGATTAGCTGGGATGCTTGATCGAAATGGACAGAGTGTGCGATTCGGGTAGGAAATATAAATAAATGGAGGGAAGGAAACGGACGGCCCAGATTTGATCTCCATGATTAGATCAAGGGCTCAGATTAGATCAGGGGTTTTCAATCCAAGGGCTGGAATTTAAAGCTGATTTAAATGTTAATTAATCCAATAGTGGATCTGATCCAATCTAGCCAATGGGTGAGTGACACTTGTTACTCACCAGGTGTCCTCCAATCAGATTTCCTGAATATAATATTCGACACGAAAACCGAGACACGAATTTCCCGAATTCACGTTTCTGACCATAACTTCCTCGTACGAAGTCCGATTTCTGCGTGCCGCCTGTCTACGGACTCAGGACGTCGAGGCCTACCCAACGGTCCTTGAGTCAACTGAAAATTAGTTGTCAAAAGAAAAGTCAACATTTTCCCCCGAGAGTCCAAATTACGGTAATGCCCCTGAACTTCCGATAGTCATAACTTTTACCCTGATCGTCCGAATTGGATGTGCCACCTGTCTATGAACTCGTGACGTCCCGAACTACGTCACGATCATAGGTCAAAGTTCATTTAGTTCATCAATCTAAAAGTCATCAATTGACCATACCATTCACAAGGGTAAAATCGTCAAATCACACATTAAATTACAATATGGGAATCCTCGAATTTCCGGGGTGTTACAACCTTCCCCCCTTAAGAAATTTCGTCCCGAAATTTCAAAGAAACAAATGAGGAAATTGTTCTCGCATCTGAGCCTCAGGCTCCCATGTGGCTTCTTCCACATTCTGGTTTCTCCAGAGAATCTTCACGAGAGGGATCGTCTTCCGACGTAGTACCTTGTCCTTCCGATCCAAGATCTGTACTGGTTGTTCTTCAAAGCTCAAATCCTCCCGTAGTTCAACAGGTTGTTCCCCAAGTACATGAGAAGCATCACGTACGTACATCCGCAACATCGATACGTGGAAAACATCGTGAACTCTCGATAGTTCTGGGGGTAGCGCCAATCTATATGCAACTCTGCCAATTCTCTCCACGATTTCATAAGGTCCGATAAAACGCGGACTCAGTTTCCCCCGTCGGCCAAAACGGATAATCCCTTTCCACGGAGACAACTTCAGGAAGACAAAATCTCCCACTTCAAACTCCAAGTCTCGAATCCGTCGATCGGCATAACTTTTCTGGCGATCCTGTGCCACCTTCAATCTCTCCTTGATCACGCGAACAGTTTCCATGGTTAAGTCCATCATCTCCGGCCCTAAAGCCGCTCGCTCTCCTATCTCCGTCCAGCAGATAGGTGTCCTGCACTGTCGACCATACAGTGCCTCATAAGGTGCCATCCCGATGCTTGCCCGATAGCTGTTGTTGTAAGCGAATTCCATCAATGGCAAATGAGTATCCCAAGAGTCCTGAAACTGTAGTACACATGACCTCATCATGTCCTCCAAGGTCTGAATGGTTCTCTCAGACTGTCCATCGGTCTGTGGATGGAAAGCAGTACTGAAACGTAAGGTTGTTCCCAAAGTAGCTTGCAAACTCCGCCAGAACCTGGAAGTGAAACGCGGATCACGATCGGACACGATCGATTCCGGCGTA
Organism: Prinsepia uniflora; assembly: GCA_032719365.1. Classification (NCBI taxonomy): domain Eukaryota; kingdom Viridiplantae; phylum Streptophyta; class Magnoliopsida; order Rosales; family Rosaceae; genus Prinsepia; species Prinsepia uniflora. The sequence goes on from CM064863.1 coordinate 16,035,741, forward strand.
CCATGAAGTCGTATGATTTCCTTCCCAAACAACTGAGCCAGTCGGTTAGGTTTATAGGTTTCCTGAACTGGCAGAAAATGGGCTGATTTGGTTAACCGATCCACGATCACCCATACTCCGTCCACTCCGCTCTGAGCCCTCGGTAACTTAAAAACGAAGTCCATGGTGATGTGATCCCACTTCCACTCAGGAATCGGAAATGGCTGCATAGCCCCATACGGTCTCTGCCGTTCCGCCTTAACCTGCTGACAGGTTAAGCATTTGCTCACGAACTCAGCAATATCCTTCTTCATTCCTGGCCACCAATAATGGTTCCGGAGGGTACGGTATATCTTTGTACCTCCCGGATGCATGGCATAGGCCGAACTATGGGCCTCCTCAAGAATCTCGGCCCGTAACTCTGCCACTGCAGGTACACACAAACGGCCCAATTTCACAAGTGCTCCATCGTCCCGGATGGTAAAATCCTGTCTCCCCTCCGCATCGACCTCAAATCTGTAAATACAGAGTATCGGATCCTGAAGTTGTGCCTCGATGATCCGATCAATCAGTACTGGTCGTACATGGAAGCTAGCCAACAAAGCTCCATGCTTATCCGTACCCAAGATAACTCCCGCCTTCCGGAGTTCCACTAGCAAGGGAAGATACACCATCCCTAGGTGTGCAACGGATCCTGCTGACTTCCTGCTGAGTGCATCAGCCACCACGTTGGCCTTACCCGGATGGTACTCGACCGTACAGTCATAGTCCTTCAGCAGCTCCAACCATTTCCGTTGTCTCATGTTAAGCTCCTTCTGAGTGAATAAGTATTTAAGACTCTGGTGGTCGGTGTATATCCGACACGTTGCGCCGAATAGATAATGTCTCCAGATTTTGAGAGCATGAACCACCGCCGCCAACTCCAAATCATGGGTAGGGTAGTTCAACTCATGAGTCTTCAGCTGCCGGGATGCATAGGCGATAACCTTGCCAGTTTGCATCAACACGCAGCCCAGACCTTGCAGCGATGCATCACTGAAAACCACAAACTCTCCACTGTCATCCGGCAATGCAAGGACAGGCGCAGTGGTCAATCGATCTTTCAACTCTTGAAAGCTCCGATCGCACTGCTCGTCCCAGATAAACTTTACTCCCTTCCGAGTCAAACGAGTCAATGGTGCAGCAATTTTGGAGAAACCTTCCACGAATCTCCAGTAGTAGCCTGCTAACCCGACGAAACTCCGCACCTCGGTCACCGTTGTCGGTCTAGCCCAGTTGGTCACCGCTTCTGTTTTCTGGGGATCCACGCAAATCCCATCCGTCGATATCACGTGTCCCAGAAAACCAATACTGCTCAGCCAAAACTGACACTTGCTCAGCTTGGCGTACAATTGTTCTTGCCTCAGTCTCTCCAAGACCAACCGTAGATGTTCTTCATGTGCACGGGCACTCCTCGAGTATACCAAAATATCATCGATGAACACAATCACGAACTTATCCAGGTAGGGTCGGAAGACCCGGTTCATCAGATCCATGAATGCTGCTGGAGCATTCGTCAAACCAAATGGCATAACAAGGAACTCGTAGTGCCCGTAACGGGTTCGAAAAGCAGTTTTCGGAATATCCTCCTCCGAAATCCTCAGTTGGTGATACCCAGACCGCAAATCAATTTTCGAGAAGCACTGAGCTCCCCGCAACTGGTCGAAAAGGTCATCGATCCTGGGTAGAGGATACTGATTCCTCAGCGTCACCCTGTTGAGTTGTCGATAATCAATACATAAACGGAGACTTCCTTCCTTCTTCTTTACGAACAACACCGGTGCTCCCCACGGTGAAGTACTCGGTCGGACATATCCCAAATCTACCAACTCCTGCAATTGAGTCTTGAGTTCTCGTAACTCGGCTGGCGCCATCCGGTATGGTGCCTGGGATATAGGTCGGGTACCCGGGAGTAGTTCAATAGTAAACTCAATCTCCCGCGATGGTGGCAATCCAGGTAAGTCTTCCGGGAATACATCCGGAAACTCACAGACCACCGGTATTTCGTCGATAACCGGAGTATCGACCTGTTCCAACACGACATGCGCCAGATAACCCTGGCATCCCTTCCGTAGAAGTTTGGTAGCAGTAAGTGACGAAATCACTTCCGGAGGCGAACCATCACGTTCCCCCTGAAAGATAACTTCCGGCAAACCCGGGCTCCGCAAAATCACTTGCTTGCTACAGCAGTCGATGAGCGATCCGTGCTCCGACAGCCAATCCATCCCTAGGATTATATCGAAGTCGTGGATATCCAGAATAATTAAGTCTGCAGGTAAATCCACATCCTCAATTCTTACCGGGCACCTCCGAATCACCTGATTCACAAGGTACACAGTACCCATCGGGGTGCCAACACCCATTTCGCAATCTAAGACTGATACCACACAATCAAGCATACCAGCACAACTCCTCGAAATAAAAGAATGTGTAGCCCCCGCATCCATTAATATACGTACAAGAAAATTAAAGATATGTAGTGTACCTGTGACCACGCCTGGAGCAGTCCTCGCCTGCTGCTGGGTCATTGCAAACACTTGGACCCTCGGCCCTCCGTTCCGTCCGCGCCCACGCGCGCCACGCCCAGCACCACGGTCACCTCCCTGACCGCGACTTCCATTAGTGTGGGAAGCCGTGCTCTGCACCACACTCGAGCCCCCAGCGTCGTTGTTCTTGGACAACTGCGGACAATTATTGGCATAGTGGCCCACCTCCTCGCAAGCGAAACAAGTTACCGGCCTTGGCCTGTCCGAATGCCCGCCAGAAGCACCGCTCCAAGATGAGCGTTGTCCAGAGTTGTATCCAGATCCTCTGCCCTGAGAGCCTCCACGTCGACCCGACCAGCCACGACCCTTGAAGGATGAGGGTGCTCCCCTGTAGCTCCCTCCCTTGTTGTTCTTATGGCCCGATGGCCCAAGATGTGGGCGATCCTGACGTCGCCCCTCCCCCGAAGGTTGTCGTGATTGGTGTGCCGCCAGACTAGCCTCGACACGCACCGCTGCGTCGACCATATCTCTCAGAGAGGCATGAGTGGTAGCAGTCACACTGGCCCGGATCTCCCCTCGGAGTCCAAGCTCAAACCGCTGGCATTTGTCCTCCTCCGTGCTTACGAATGAAGCAGCGAACCGGGAAAGTTTCCCGAAAGTTTGCTCGTAGTCTGCAACAGACATGTCACCCTGCTCAAGCCACAGGAATTTCACCTCCCGCGCCGCGCGAAAGGATCGCGGGTAGTACTGGTCCATAAATCTGGAACGGAAAGCTTCCCAGGTAGTGGTATGGACAGACCACCCAGACATTTCGAGTCCGTGCCACCACTGGTAGGCTCCTCCTTCCAGCAAGAAGGCCGCCAGAGTCACTCGTTCGCCCGGAGGGCAGTGCATCACCGAGAAGATCCTCTCCCACTTGGTGATCCAGTCGTGGGCATCCTCGGGGTTTGATCCCCCGCAGAAAGGAGTGGCTCCCAAACGTTGAGCCCTTTCAATGCTCGCGCATTCCATCTCTCTTTCTAGATCCTCGTCCGTTCGAGTATGAGGAATTCTCCTAGGAGGCATAACCAACTGTTAAGAGGCATAGATCAGAAAACAATATTCTTAAAAGTCGAGAAGTAACTAGTACTAATCGCTAGTCTAGCATGCTGACCAATACCCTAGTACTGACCACAACCTAGTGCTCTGATACCAAGCTGACAGGACCCGCCCCGATCCCACAGGGACCACAAGGGGACGTGCCTTGCTTCCGTCTGACACCCAATAATTCATACCAATTTTAACCTCAAAACATTTAAATGCATAAATAACCAAATTAAAGTCATACATCAAATCCGAATTAAACGAATGTCAGACAAGGGATGAAATCCAAAATTACAAATTTGCGAGCACGACTCTAAAGTAAACCTGCGGGTACACCGCCCAGCAGGGGTTCAGGTACGCAGAAGTAGATCTATGCCTCAGCCTCTGGTTCCTCCTCTACCTCAGTTTCCCGACCTGGAGGGGTTATCAAAACATTAAGGGTGAGTGGACCGAAACTCAAGTTTATGAAATCGTTTGATAAGTAAAACATATAATTTACCCCACCGTTTTCCAAACATGCGTGCATCATAATTCAAAATCATAAACCATATAATATGAACCATAAGGCATATAATAAAACCATAAGTATAATTTTAGTTGCTGCACTATACACTCCAATCCCGACATCCCTGACGTCCAATAAGGTCACAATCACAAGGCTACGCGTGCCACTCGGGTCTCAATTTTCCGAGTTAAATCCCCGAACCCCGTTCGGGTACAGCATCACCTGATGCTTAGCGTCATAGACGCTGGACGTACTAGACGCCCGTGACCTCTCCGGGGTACCTCGCCGGAGGAGACAATATAATATGGAAGGATCTATACAGTGCAGTAACAAATGCATTTTATTGATATCCACATGCAAGGCATATATATACATAGATAAAATCCGAACCAATCATTAAGTTTCACCAGACGGGTCTCAAGCCCAAATACCGTGAAACATGCCATAACCATATTTTCCATATCCTCAAAACCATTATTTTTTTAGCATGTGAATAAGTATAAATAACCAGAAAACATTTATGCACGCAAGGGTTTAAGAAAATGGTCCACTCACAGTACAATCCTGCTAGAAACCGAACGTATACCCTCGTCCTGGTACAAATGTACAATCCCTGTCAAGTCCAAAGTATTCGTAAAGGTCAATACAAACCCCTAACATTCAACCATGAAAGCCTAGGCCGAAACCGGCCCGGGAAAGCCGCCCGAACGCGCTTCCCAAGGAAATAAACCTTAATTTGACCAACTTAATGATCTCCGATCGACCCGAAACCACCGCCATTGGATCCGGATCGTCGAAACCTAAAGGATGGTGGTGGTCCCACCAGAAACACTGTTCACACGCGCCCCCACGCGCCGGTCAACGCGGCGGTCAACGCTGGAATAGTCCTGCTGACGTCACTGCTGACGTCAGCATGACGTCATGCTGACGTCATCTGACAGCTATCAGGTCTGACGTGTCAGACTCTGATAGGTGCCACGTGTCAACATCTGATTGGTCCACCTCGCTGATCTGTCAGGCCACGTGTCAGATCTGACATGTGCCACGTGTCAGCACGGCACTGGTCCACGTCACTGACATGTCAGTGACACGTGGCAGTCCCTGACTGGTCCACGTCACTGACATGTCAGTGCTGATTGTGCACTGACATGTGACACGTGTTGGCTCACGGTTGGTCCACGTCACCTGACAGACTGACAGGGTGCCACGTCATCACCGCTGTCCTCAGACGGGTTGACCCGAAAACCTGCAACTCGGGTCGATCAGACCCGCGATCAAGACTCGGTCACCATTTCTTCATTTCACAACCATTTCAGTCCTAGTTTGTTCCTAGATGCTCGTCGTAATCCCAGAAAGGGTTCTATGGAATAAAAATCGAGAAAAACAGACAGGATCGAGGGCTTACCTCGAAGAACAGAACCGGTTTCCGTCGCCGTTTAGTCACCGCCCTGAGCTCCTCCGGCCACGAGTTCAATTCCAGTAAGTCCCTGGCAGTTCCTAGAGTCTATTAGGATTCAATAAGGACAAATCAAAATGCGGGAAATGGGTTTACCAAAAACTGGGTTTGAAACCGTCACGGTTTCCCCTGCTTCCTTCCTCGCCGCCGTCCTCCGCCGTGATCACTGTCGTCGCTCAGCCTCACCAGGGAGTCCCCCAACACGCAGACACAGTGAGTGGGTGATTAGCTGGGATGCTTGATCGAAATGGACAGAGTGTGCGATTCGGGTAGGAAATATAAAGAAATGGAGGGAAGGAAACGGACGGCCCAGATTTGATCTCCATGATTAGATCAAGGGCTCAGATTAGATCAGGGGTTTTCAATCCAAGGGCTGGAATTTAAAGCTGATTTAAATGTTAATTAATCCAATAGTGGATCTGATCCAATCTAGCCAATGGGTGAGTGACACTTGTCACCCACCAGGTGTCCTCCAATTAGATTTCCTGAATATAATATTCGACACGAAAACCGAGACACGAATTTCCCGAATTCACGTTTCTGACCATAACTTCCTCGTACGAAGTCCGATTTCGGCGTGCCGCCTGTCTACGGACTCAGGACGTCGAGGCCTACCCAACGGTCCTTGAGTCAACTGAAAATTAGTTGTCAAAAGAAAAGTCAACATTTTCCCCCGAGAGTCCAAATTACGGTAATGCCCCTGAACTTCCGATAGTCATAACTTTTACCCTGATCGTCCGAATTGGACGTGCCACCTGTCTATGAACTCGTGACGTCCCGAACTACGTCACGGTCATAGGTCAAAGTTCATTTAGTTCATCAATCAAAAAGTCATCAATTGACCATACCATTCACAAGGGTAAAATCGTCAAATCACACATTAAATTACAATATGGGTATCCTCGAATTTCCGGGGTGTTACAATTATGATCATGATGATTTACAGTTTTTGCACGTATTTCGAGATTATTACGTATTTGCACGTTTTACGAGTTTTCGATTTCTCTTGTGATTTGATCCGTGTTTTGATGATTTGATTTTGGGATTTGAAATATGATTTGATTTCAATGATTTATAACGGATTTTGGAAAGTGATTTCGTGTAACAACCCGTCCCGAGAATTGGGATTAGTAGAGTGATTAAGGTGTGATTAGTAAGGTTAATCAAGGTTTAGGTGGTCCCGAGGGGTCCGGGAACTTAGAATGACGATTTTGCCCCTGGGTCGGGCAGAAATGTTGACTTTTATTTCGGGTGGTCAAATGGGAGTTGACCAGTGACCAGGACGTAGTTGAGGACGTTACGAATCCTTAGGCAGGTGGCACGCCCGATTCCGACATCCGAGGAGGAAGTTGTGATGTTCGGAAGGTTGAGGGCATAACCGTAATTTTGGAAAAATAGGGGGAAAAGTTGACTTTTTGAATAATCGAGTTTTGGTAGGTTGACCTAGGATGGTTAGATAGATTCCGTCGTCCTGAGTTCGATGACAGGCGGCACGTGTTCATCGGACTTACGAGGTGAAAGTTACGGGTCTAGGAAGTTTCGGTAAAATCGTAAAAATGTGTTAAACAGAAGGGTATTTTAGACTTTTTGGGTTTATGGGGGTTTGTGCAGAAAGAAGGAAAGGGACGGCTGGGATGGAGCCATTTGGTGAGAGAGTGAGGAGGATTGGTGACACGTGCTAAAGGTGGAGTGGCTTCTGGTGAGTTCGAGTGTGTGCACGGCCCAAATAATTGGGGTGCACCCGTGTTGTGTGTGATGCTGGTTCAGAAAACAGAGGGAGGTCGTGAAGGAAATTGAGGGCGGTGGTGTGAGTGTTGATGAATTGTGAGTGTGTGAGGGTGATCAGAGAGTGAGAGGGAAGCAGTGAGAGAGGTAGACGGTGTGGTGGTTGTGTGTGAAGGTGTCAAGAGCTGCGGGGAAAACCAGGGGTAAAAGCAGGGAGGTTGTGAGGATTGTGGCGGTGGCGGCCGTGTACGGGGCAATTGGGACCGTGGTGGTGTCGTGCGGGTTGCGAGGAGTCAGCCACTACCAGCAGAGCTCACGACGGCGACAGGTTGCAGGTAATTTCTATTGCCCCGTGTTTATGCTCTGTTTTGGCCGTGAACTTCAAATCGGTAGTTGTGGCCTGAGAGGTTGAATCGAAGAGTCTAGGGGAGTTTAGGGAGTTTAGTTGAGTCCAGGGCGTCATTTGGTTGAGCTGCCGTGACGGGAGGTGCACGGTGGAGGTTGGCACGACGGAGGGACTCTGTGTGCCCTGTTTTCCCGTTTTGGTTCAAACCAAGAGTCGTGATCCTAGAGTCTGAGTCGAAGGTCTAGGAGAGTCGGGTTAGGTTCCTTGAGGTTCTAGGAACCGTCTAGTCTTGCCACCGTGAAGGGAGGTTATCTGGGTGGCCGGATCGTGAAACAGAGTTTTGGGGAGGTTTGAGTTCGAGCTTGAGACGACGGGTAGGAGGCTGTGTCGAGGTGATTGGAGGATGGGAATGCTTAGAGTAGGGTTGGACGATGCTGTTGGTGAAGAAAGGAACTGTTTTGGTGGACGGAGGAGGAAGAACCAGGTACGCCGGTCTGAGTGCAGACCACTGTACTGAACCCGGTTCAGCACGGGTTGAAGACGGTACTGTAGCTGGCGCGTGGGGCCACGCGCAGCCACTTTGGGCGGTGCGTGGAGGCGCGTGCGGCGGTTCTGGGAGAAACGGTCAACATAGTTTTTGGCCTAGGAGTTGTTGTGAGTTCAATGGAGTTGGTTTCGGGTTAATCGGAAGTCGTTTGAGTGTAGTTCCGCGAAGGTGAATGTGTAGGGTCCCGGGGTTTTAAGTCTTCGGTTCGGGGATTTTTGAGGGAATTTAGAAGAGTGTTGGTAGATGTATTAGTGACGTATTTGACGGTGTTTGACAGGATCGGGATTTCCCGAGGAAGCCGAGGAACGGGTTGGACATTCGGGACGCGAGTAGGGCTCAGTACTGTGAGTGGACCCTTTCTCTAAACTCGAACATGCATAACTGTTTTCTATAATTGTTTTATGGTTTTTAATCATGATTCTATGTTTATCGAATATGCTTTGTTGGTTTTACATTGTTGTACGTTTTTCGAGGAAGTTCGGTTTTCAGCACGTTTTACGATAAAAGGTTGAGTTCGAATGATAAATGATTTTTAACGGTTATAAGGGATTTTGGAACGTGATTTCAATGATCAAGGTTTTTGGTTTTAGAAACGGATTTCGGAAATGGAAGTTGGTTTTAAAGTGGAAAAGTGGATTCCGGATTTGGGTTCGGAATGACGGTTCTGGATGCCAGAAGGGCATCGGACTAGTGATTTCGGATTCGGGTTTGGATGTGGATTGGTGAATGGTTTTCAAATGGTTTTGGGATTGGATTTGTTGGATCTGGATATTGGGTTTAAAGACCCGGATATATGTGACGGGGGACCGGCCGGATTGGGTTTAAAGACCCGGATTGAGTTTAAAGACTCGGGAGTTTAAAGACTCGGATATATTGATTTTCCCCCGTAGGCCTTGAGTTTAAAGACTCGGGAGTTTAAAGACTCGGATATGATTAAGGCCTGGATTGAGTTTAAAGACTCGGGAGTTTAAAGACTCGGATAGATCCAGCAGGTTTGATCGGGACATTTATGAGTTAATGTTCATGGTTTATGATACAGTTTTCTAATACTCATGTTATGGTTTCTTATGGTATTTTATAGTGTTTCTGTTTCTTATGATGTTTAAGAATGATTCTTTTATTAATGTGTTTATAACTGTTGGTTATGCATGTGGTTTCAAAACGGAGGGTTTAACTCGGTTTTCTTATAAAATGGTTTTTGAACTTTTGTACTTTTGGTCCACTCACATTTTCTATTTTCAATTGCCCTCCAGGTTGTGGAGCTAGCGCGGGGTCTTGACGTCGAGGCAGTGTCCGAGGCATAGAAGTGACGTGAGAGTTCCCAGAGTAGAGTAAAGGCTTCCGTGTGCGTGTAGTTATCGGTTTTTATTTTCTTTGTATGTTCGTACTATGCTCTGTAAATGCTACCTTCGGGACATTGTGTCTAATTACTCCTGCGTTTGACTGGGTTTGTGTTGGGGAGTCAGACGGGAGCGGGATTTACCTCGGGTTTCGGGGTGAAACCGGGGTGGGTCCTGACATTTCGGGCTTGGAGCCCTGTTCATGTGATTTCGATAAACGAGATTTCAGTTTTAGAATCGGATTTTGGAAAGATGATTCTTGATTTGGTTTTGAAACTCGAAAGAGAAATTCTAGATTTGGGTTCGGGATGATGGTTCCTGATACTAGCTTACGGAATCATTATTGCGAATTCAGATATGGATTTTCTATGGTTTTCACTTGATTGAAAAATGGTTTTGGGTTTAAAGACTTGGAAAAAGAAAAGAAAACGGTTGGATCTGTTTTTGAGTTTAAAGACTCGGTTGATTGACGAGGGAGGGCCCTGGATTGATATGTTTTGAGTTTAAAGACTCAGTTATTGTGATATCCTCCGAGGCCTGTTGATTGTGTTTTGAATTTAAAGACTCGTTGATATCCCGGGAAGGCCTGATTATGTGCATGGTTTTGAGTTTAAAGACTCGGGCGCACTTGAGATCTAGCAACTTGATTGATTGATGTTTTTCACTAATTTTTCAGTGGTTTTCAGATGTTTTGGGCAATGGCCCGGATGATTTGGATTTGATGAGTTTTGGGCTGAGGCCCTGGATTGGAATTACGGATTTGAGAAAATGAAATGTTTTCGGTTTTCATTGATGGTTTATGGAAAGGGTTTCATATGCATGCATTGGTTTTTGCGCGGAGGGTATAAATTGTATTTTCATATAACTATTTTCTAAACTTATTCTTTATTTTTGTCCACTCACAGTCTTTTTGTGTTTTTGATACCCTCCAGGTTGTTGCGATGCGGGCTGTTGGTCGAGAGAGACGGAGACATCACACACGCAATCCACAATCGTTTCTGCGCGCTCTGGGAAATCTGGAAGTCTTTGGACGTTTCATTTGGAAATCCCTTGTTCGGCTTACGTGTTACATGGAGGTTGGACGTGGGTTTAGCCTTCGTGTCATGCGTAAGTTAGACGGGAGCATGACTTAACCCTTAATCCCGGGGGATTGGGGATGGGTCGTGTCATTTAGCCCAGTCGGGACTACTAGAGAACGCCAGGATCCGGAGGAGGAATGTGATGTATCGGTCTCTTCTACAGCCTGCATCCGCGATCAACTTGAGGGGCATTAAAAACATGAAAAGCTGTGAATGGACAAAACAATAATTTTATAAAAACATTTTCATCAAAAGACATTTATGCCCTTCACTAAAAACATGCATGCATTCGAAAACCATTTCTCAAACATAGAACACGGGGCCTTGGCCCAAAATCCCAATCAAGTGGGAACTCGTCCCAAATCCAACACATGTGGGTCTCAGCCCAAAATCAATACACGTGGGTCTCAGCCCAACGCCATGTCAGTGAAAACTCACATACAAATGCATACATATATAATCCATCCTAGACATTCTTTGATGTCTACTCAATAACCTGTCACGATTTATCTATAAGTGTGCACACTACTCGGGGTCTCACTTCGAGTCTACCCCCAGGATCTATGACATCTGGGAGGAATCGTCCAAAATCCAGGATCTATGACGTCTGGAGGATGGTCTACGGACCCAGTCCGAGACTATATCATATCTCTCACTCCTAGAAGTGCTCCCTCTTGGAGTCACTCATTCCAGGCAGTGGATCGTGACACTCCAGGATCAACGACGTCTGGAGGAGACCAATACGCTCATAAGGAGGGTATATACATATAGCGTGAAAAACCACAAATGGGACTCACGCTCGAAACCACAAGTCAACTGGGCCTCCAGCCCGAACTAACGACTCAACGAGGCCTTTAGCCCGATTTCACAATTTAACTGGGCATCAAGCCCGAACTCACAATCAACTGGGCATCAAGCCCGATACCTCAGGGTCAGTCACGATTCCGATCAGAGTGATGTGTTCAATCACCAGTCCAAAACCGCTCTCAATGCTGGTGTGTCGCTGTGAACACATCACTGCCGCAACCACCTCTAAAACATGGTGCACACGTCACCGATCGATCTCCTATACCTTCAGCACTTCAAAATTGAGCCTCCAGTGGCTGCTCGACCACGGGACATGCATCGTGACCACTCCGGAGGGAACACATCCCCAGTCCGGAGGCGAGCGTCATGTCGTCCGTCGCGAGCACACAGCACCCGTCGCGACCACGACTCAAACTCATAGGTCATCAATAGGGCCACATGCCCGAGTCAAAACCAAAACCAAATGGGTCTCATGCCTTATTTCATATTTCTAAATTCAAAACCTTTCCATCAAATCCCCACAGGAAACCCAACACATATATGCACGATATAAAACCGTAAATCTCAAAATACGTGCAAATACGTAACTATTGACACACCACACACAAATACACTCATGGCATCACAAAACATGTTCTAAAACACTTATAAAACATTTATGCATGCATCAAATTAGGGGCCTTGATACGCGCCGTACGCCTTCCCGGGTCAATCACTGTCTCTGGGGCTCCCGAACCTATCCAAATAATTTTAAAGGGTTACTAACTACTTAATTAACCCCTCACTAAAGCCCCCTAATTTTCCAGAATTTTTAACTATTTTTAAACGCAATCCTAAACCTTTGGACAGCCTGAACTATATAGAGACGATGTCCGATCGACTCGAAACCAGTCCCAAAATGTTCGTTACATCGAATAGATGATTTCACATGTTGGAAGTTTCCCCAAACTCTCCCCCACGCGCCGCCTGATGGCCCTGTGCGTGGGCTTCATGCGCCTGCACAAGATCATCTCTGATCTCCAGCCGACCGGGTCCAACCGGCCGGTCCGGTCTAGGCTCTGCAATCCAGTCCAGCTGAATCGACAGAGCCAGTTCAGGCCCCTAACTCGTCCAATTTTCGTCCTTTTTCTTCCAATCCAATTCCATTCTTCCTATTTTGATCCTAGAAACCTAATGGTGTGATCAAAACTATGAGAAACCCACAAAACCTCACCGGTTCGAAAACTCTCCTCACGACCCAATTTTCCAGCTTTCTCCCAGGGCTCTTCAACCATCAACCACCACCCAAAACCATCCTAAAACCTTCCTAACACCTTAATAAATCCATTCTAATAAACTAAAATGGTCCATAACGTTTGAATCCAAAAATATGAAAAATCGAGCAAAACCAGCTTACCTTGCACGGTGTTCCTCTGCCGTCTATGGTGACGCTGTTCTTGACCGGCCATCACCATCCTCATGCCCTCACCTCACTCTCTTGGCCTCACACATGAGTAGATGGGGAAGGGTTTGGATTGGGGTCGAAGGGTTGATCGGTTTGGTGGAAAATGGAAGATGATCGAACAGAAAAACGGAAGGGCTGGATATGCATGAACGTGTTTTAGTGAGCAATGGATGAGTGACAGGTCGTTAATCCTCGGCTAATCCCCTATTAGCCTCGCTAATCCGTCATTAAATCCTAATTAATCCTTAAAATTAAGGACGGGTCGTTACAGCTAGAGCGAAGGATTCGATTTGTGGGCAAGGATTCGATTTTTCGGCAAGGATTCAATAACCGTTCGATTTGTGAAGAACAAATAGGTGAGGAACAATTGAGTTGTAAAGAACAAATATATGAGGAACGATTAAGAAGAGAAGAATGCGATTTCTCAGAAAGGAGTCGATTTTTTCGGCAAGGATTGAATGACTGCTACAGTTGTCGGGAAGGATTGGAGCGTTGCGACTGTGGGGGTGCGACTGAACATGGCTGAAACTCCATTAGTAAAGGACGGGCATAATAGGAAATGTGTTGTTCTTAGAAGGATTAAAGGGAGGGCAATATAGTAAATTCACTATTCATAGTACTGTTCATGGAATAGTAACCCGACGTACGGGTTTTAGTAGATAGTAAATATATAAATAAGTCTACTATAGTAAATAATAACAGTAATTAAAGAATAACATTTTTTTTTAGTTTTGCTTAATCCATATGATCTATTTTAGTCTATTGATTTAAAAAAAATTACAAGTGTGTCATTTAAGTATTATATATCATGAACGTACAAAATCTCATCATTTAGGGTTTAATCAATTTTGAATTTAGAATATTTATCTATCTGATTGTTTGAATTTTCTAATTTGATTTTTATCATATTCTCCACCATTGATAAAGGCGATGGAGGGAATAAGACTACGATTTTCATATTTGAGATTATCTCATAAATATTAAATTGACTTGACGGAATTTATGTGAAAATAATTTATCGTAAAATTAATTTTGATTTTTTTCCCTCCACAAGGTTTATGAGGCGCTTTGTGTTCCGAGGAAAGTAGCACATCCGTCCTAATTTTATTTTTTTTGGAAGTCGAATTGTTTGATTGTGGTCAGAAGAACAATTTAGGAAGCGTGGAGGTCTGAGTGGATGTTATTCTAGTGATTGAATTTTCAGAGTTCAATTTACCTATTACGTCTATGGGAGCGAGGGCCACCATCAAGATTTGCCGTTCAAATTTACCTACATGTTAGCCTGGGATACATACGCTGTGGGTAAATTAGGGACCCTTCCTCTCCCTCTATATCTTCCGCCATCGTCCCTTTTTGTTTATTCCCTCTTCGCTTCTGTCCATCCGTCGCTACCATCTTTTCCCAATCTCCTCCGCCACCCCTCTGCCCATTCGCCGCCCCTCATATTCCCCATTTCCCCCTCCTCTGTCGCTCCTGGTTCCCTCTATGGTTGTTGGGGTTATAGTTGTTTAATTAATGTGAGTTGAGACGGAGTGAGGGAGCCAGTGTCGACTGTCGAGTGAGAAAGAAGGATAATTGATAATGAGTAATTGACAATAAATCATAACGGATGTCGATGATATTTGGATTAATATAGAATAAAAAGACAAGAAATAGATAGATAATCATTTATTTACCTAATATATCATAATTTCTATATGCATGACAATAATCATAAGAAAAAAAAATTAAAAAATTAAAAAAAGATAATATACATGTATTGATCGTAATTTTACAAATTTTAAGAATTTTGGACGATTGAAATGACTGATAAAAAAAATCCGTAAAAAAATTATTTAGAAAAAATATCTTATTAAATTAAATATAAAAATAATTAAGTTTTGAAATTTTTTCATCCAATACTGATAAGTAGTCAGTTAAAAAGATACGAAGGGTATTAGAAAAATAAAAAGTTAATAAAGTAAAAAAGCAGGATAAAATGTATTGGCAGTAAATCAGATCAGTTCCAGGCGAAGAACACAACAAACAATTACGAACCAACCACAAATCATGGGGTCGAAACTCTAACTTGTATTGGGTTGAAGCTTCCTTCATGAACTTATGGGAACGGCCCAGTCATGAATAATAAGCCCATGTTGGGCCTAACAATATCATATTAGCAAATGGCATTACTTTACATTTATAAATGCAGGCCATGGTCACTACAATCCTGCCAGGTAAAAAAATAAAACGTGACTCCGCCCTTGCATCAACCAGCACCGGAGAATGAAGGTTTTTCTTGGAGATAATAATTCACTATTGAATGAATAAACAAGTTTTCTCAGGACCACCACGTGACCACACCACCGTTCATTAATGGTGTGAAAAATGCATAGGTGGGTTTAGAAAGTAGAGACCTTGACGCTTACAGGCTGTGCTGTCCTCTTCTTGTCTCAAGATGTTGTTACTATTAGAAAACATTTTTTTCTTATGATAAATAATTACAAGTTATCCCTATATTCGAATGATCATCTAATATCTACTCAGAATACAACTTACCGCTTACCATAAAATATTTCACCAAATTTTGAACTCTTATAAATTAAGCACTAAAAAATTTGTCCGACAATGCTGTAAGGGCATAGACAGTTGCATATGTACGTAGTTAAAAAGAGAACAAAAAAAAAAAGAGAGAAAAAAGGAGAGGATGACCAGTAAGTTTACAATTAGCATTGAGCATGGTATAAGTGAATCATTCAAACTGACATTAACTATTTTAACGAGAACAACGTATCTATACAAGTTCAATGGTGCCCCCAAAACCATAAGACAGAAAAAACACCCACTATCGACATCTGTAAATATCCAATTACGCTTACCGGGGACTGATTAATACCGTAATGCTGTCACCATGTACAAAACAAGAATGGTCATGTCCTCCATGATCCTGTCAATTAAGCAAAAGTTGCCTTCTTCCTGCCATGCATCGAACCAGTCCAGAATGGCGATATTTCCCAAACAGAATCAATCTGGCTAAAACTATGATTTCGGTCACGTAAGCAGTGGCTCACTACTCAAATCAGTAGACGCTTTCAAAAGAAACTTGAATATGTGGAAGATGCCTAGGCTTTGGGCTTGAAGCAGTAGCCAGGCCTTGAAGTAATTTCACAACATCACTGGCATCATCAAGATAGTACTTGGCCTTGCTCGGCTTTCTTCCGACAGTGCAAGCGAAAATCTCAGGAGGTGAACGCAATGATGGACTTGAGACTCTGCTTAATATGCTTTCAAACATGTCTTCATCTGATCTATCATCCCCGATGCACATCACAAAATCGGGTGGCTTCCCATTGTTGACCATTCTGGAAAGAATCTTCTCAGCAACCAATCCTTTGCTAACACCCTGCATGTAACAAGGTATCAGGGTAAAAAATTCACACCAGTATTGTGTTTGCACAAGTGTATGAGTGCAGGCCGGGGAAAGAGACTGGAGTCGTACCTGAGGTTTAACTTCAACAATGTGCTGGCCTCTCTTAACAACTGCTGGTTCGTTAGAAAGAACATTTTCCAAATGATCCAATAATTCCTTCGCTTGACAGGACCCAAAGTCAGGGTCTGCATCTTGATGATGCCATACCAAAGCACTCTCCTTAGATTCTATGTTTGAGCCATCTGTTGCCTCTGTATACAATCTCATCACAGGCTCCACGATTTCTTTCCAATCTAGGTCAGCCCCAACAGGACTGGTTTCCCACTCAGAACTTTTGCTCCACCTAAACAGAAGAAACGAACAAAATAACTTGGTTCAGTTTATGAAGTATATCAAAGGGCTAGCTGATTATTCAAAACATGACATATTAACATACCTTAAGAAGTACCCATGTTCCGCAGCAATTCCCAGCGTCTCACATGAGGCAAACCAATCGCTCAGTGAAGTCCTTCCTCTCCCACTGACGATGAAGACGGTGTTCTTTGGATCCTTGCACAGGGAAGTCATGAGAGAGAGGACTTCTGGACTTGGGGCCTTAATGATGGAAGCTTCAGGAATAACAGTACCATCATAGTCCAGGAATATTGCCCTTCTATTTGTTCTTTTATATGCTGAGACAATATGGTCAATAGACAGCTTCCTAAAGTTCGGGGAAAGGGAAACAACCCTGAACCTTAAGCCCAAGCCAATCCCCCAGCACCGTTTACTATAATGATCACTGCATGCTCTATCCAAATCCTGTGCAAAGCTTCGCGCCCAATAAGCAACATCATGAGAACTGACATAACGGTAGTGTTTCTCATGGCGTAACTGCTTCTCGGATTTAGACATCGTGATAGCCAAGTTCAAGGCATCAGCCACAGCATCAATGTCCCAAGGGTTAACCCTGATTGCTCCACTTAAAGAAGGTGAGCAACCAATAAATTCAGACACAACAAGCATGCTTGTCTGAGAATCTGTCATGCCTAAAGCTTCGTTCATAAGTGGGGTTCCCTGCCTGCAAACAATATACTTGTAAGGAACTAAGTTCATTCCATCCCTCACAGCATTCACTATACAACATTCTGCAACAGCATAATAGGCTGTCTTCTCATAACGAGGAACATACCGATCAATCAGGACCACTGGTTCATAATTAAGTGAACCATAAACCTCATTTATCTTTTTGGCAGTTAAATATGCCTCACTCTTTGCTTCATGTACATCTTTCCCGGATCCCCTTGCAGGATTCACAATTTGAACAAGGACTATTTTGCCCTGCAACTCCGGATTTTGCTGTAAGAGTTGTTCTAAAGCAAGAAATTTTAAGCTGATCCCTTTAAATATATCCATGTCATCAATACCAAGAATCAACTTTTTCCCCTTGAACTGCTCTTGAATCTCTTTAATTTTGGCAGTTGTACTTGGAAGATTCATAGCAGATTCCAGACGACCCATATGAACACCTACAGGCAAAATTTTAATGTAGATAGTGCGGCCAAAATAATCAAGCCCAATATGCCCTCGCTTTGATTCATAGTCCAGGCCCAGCATTCTACTGCAGCATGAAAGGAAGTGGCGGGCATAATCAAAAGTATGAAAACCAATTAGATCACAATTAAGCAAGCTCCTCAAAATTTCGTCTCGAACAGGCAGTGTACGATAAATTTCTGATGATGGGAACGGACTGTGAAGAAAAAATCCAAGCTTAACTCGATAGTATCGCTTCCTTAAAAATGTTGGGAGAACCATTAAGTGATAATCATGAACCCAAACACAATCATCCTCAGGATTAATAACTTCCATCACCTTGTCTGCAAATATTTTGTTTGCAGATACATAAGCCTGCCAGAGCGAGCGGTCAAAGCGATCGCCGTGGTCCGGGCACATGGGCAACATGTAGTGAAAAAGGGGCCACAACTGCTGCTTACAAAACCCCAAATAGAACTTCTTCTGGAGATCACCAGGCAGAAACGTTGGCACACAATTGAATTCCTCCAGCAGTTTCTGTGCAACTTCATCTTGTTCACTGATATCTATTTCAGCCTTGAGAGACCCCACATAAACAACCTCAGTTTCAGACGAAAACCCATCTTTTAATTGTAACAAAATGGAATCCTCATCCAAGCTGAAGCACCATTTATTAGTTTCTGGATCCCTTTTAGCATGTAATGGGAGCATATTTGCCACTATAATTTTCCGCTCACGACAAACAGATGAACTGGTATCTGAATCCCCATCATCATTGCTATAACTATCCACATCAGAGATAATCCCAGGAACAGTCATTACCCGTGGAAGGCTCCTTGGAGTACACGGAATATCCAAAAGGCCTCCAGATGTCAAATCAAAAAGGTTTGTACAAGATCTTGATGCCATGACTGATAGAAGTCACTTCCTACTCAAATCATACAGAAACACAATACAGGAAAAAATTTGGACTGTCAAAGATGCCTACAGACCTACACAGAAAATGAAAGAGTGATCATATTATTAAATCTGCCACTCAATAAGCCCATTTTTCATACCTACCAGAATTGAAGCACTAAGAGTAATAATAGTCCAAATCCTATTTTCAGTCAATCGAGTCAAAATAACAACACCTACCGGATTTGCTTCCATGGTTCCACCAACTAATATTCACATTTCATGTTAAAACAGAAGCAAAACAAAAAATTTCACTAGAATATATACTGCATTAAGTAAATAAATTAACAAGCATGGTAAATGCTATTCCATGTTTGAATATCTTTGCCACCAATGGTGTGATAGCCGTATACACCAGGTTCAATTAAATTGTTTTTCTTCAAAAAATTCATGACACGTAGCAACATAAACATGCATCCAAGGCACGCACCTTTCTGGCATAAATAAGCTGAAAGAGAGTTCAAACAGATGGCACGGCAGCATCCAAACAGGAATTTGATATGTGTATACACGAAAAATTATGAACACGTAGAAACATAAACATGCATCCAACGTACAAGCACCCTTTTGGTATAAATAAGCTGAAAGAGAGTTCAAACAGATGGCACGGAAGCATCCAAACACGTCAAAAGAAAATAACACTAAGAGATTTTTTTCCCTCTAATGAAGTAAAGAGAAAATAACACATGCATACAACAAAACATAACATAACAATAGGTATCTAGAAAGCCCTTGTGTCACAGTGACCATTTCCTACCCTTAATTCATTCTCTACGTAATATTTGCATCTGATGCAGAAATTTACCTAAGCTAGTGCGTAGGTTAGAATACAAGAGCCAAATTTTCCTTTTTCCTTTTTGGTGTGACAGCACACATCACCCAGTCAAAACTATTCCATATTACAAAAGTTAACAGTAAGCATCCTAGATTTATTAACCTCACCGTCCTTTGCAACTCACAGAAGATCAACCATATTTTGGAGGATACTAAAATCTCTAAACTCAATAACACTGCCACAGTAAATAAACCAGAATTTTCTACCTTTCCCGTACGGATAAATTCCTAAAATAGTTTTCTGCCCAAACAAAAAAGAACGCTTCAAAATTTAACCCAAAATACCATCAACCAAAAAGAAAGCACACAGTACGCAAGCTAAAACCATGAGTACTATGAGTAAATGAAGATCTCAGCATAAGTTGTGAGCATTACCTGAATCGAATGAAATTTATTATGAAATAAAACCTCCCGAATAGAGTTTCGATCAACAAATTACTGCAAAAATCACACAACAAGAACAAAAAAATCCATAAACAATGGGCAAGAAACGCAAATCAATTCAGGTCGCGTCTTTGCCGTCTGTTTGTTTCCCGAGAAAATAAAACAATTAGAATAAAAGAAAAACTCGTGATTAACGAGAAAGGGCGTAAACAAAGACGGGCGGTTGTGTGAAGGCCAGTGAGGATAGTATACTCGGGAAAGTGAGATCAAGACTTGTAATGGTTTTTGTCTCATATTCTCGAGAACCAAAACGGCACCGCATGGAAAAATTCTAAAATGAAGAGGCAGACTGATAACAAGCCAGCAGCAGATCAAATACTGAAAACGAGAACTTACCTCTCCGGTAAGGGTGCGGCGATCGGAGTAGAGTTTCTATTGGATAACGGCGAAATCGCTTGACGTTGTGAGAGGGAGAGAAAGAGTGAAAGGAGGTTGCGCTGGGTGTTACAAACCTGTAATAAAGAATGTGAGAAAGATCGCAATGTTAAAATATAAACAAACTAATAAAAGTTCGAGAGAGAAAGAGGGAGTGAGAGGATAGGGTCCATGCCAGTTTTTTTATTATTATTATTTTATTATTTTCTTTTTACCGCGGTTTGATTATTTTAACTCTGGGGTTGGGTTTTATCTTTTCGATTTTATTATGTTCGTGGAGTTATGCTTTTCGATTTTTATCTTTTCGCCCTTCTACTTGACCATATATGGTTTGCGTTCGTTCACTAGCGCACATATTATTTGAATAACCTTTGAATTTAATTTCTGATTCATTATTTGAATATTGAGTTTTTGTTTGAAGTGTGTGCTACTTTTTTTTTTTTTTTCAAAATGGCAATATTTTAACAATGCCATATGCACAAATCCAATCTCCTTGTCTTTATTCAATAACATTTATTTTATTTATGTTAAAAACAATTTGTTGTGTTGTCGTACTGCTTCAGTTTTTGGTGTATTTTATTTTATTTATTTTTTTAATAATATTTCTCATTATTTTTATTTAAAGAGATGTTTTATTCTAAATCATCAACGACACTACAATATGAGACACTGAGTCCATGGAGAAAGATAGCATATCATTTATTTCTGTCCAAGATAACTAAATTATTCATCCTATTAAAATATTCGGAATTAAAAAATGTAGAGACCTCTTTGACAAAAAAAAATTAAATATATATATATAACTTATATGCATATAGTCATTTCTTCTAGGTATGCATTTTGCACACACTACTCATAGTGAGGGCGGGCAGAAATTCATTAAAATCGGAAACCTGATTTGATTCATACTGTTATTGGAAAACCTGTTTGAAGATAAAATTTAAACAACTTGCTAACGGTTCCGTTTTGGATTTTTATTTTGAAGCCATTGGGAACCAAACCGAATACTGAAAATTTTATTTAATTTTATTATCTATAAGTTAATATATATCACTTTATAATATGTTAGTTTAATTGTTTATCATGTATCCCACCTCACTTAATCCTAACTCATTTTGTTCTAATTTTAATTTTAAATTATTTTTAATCATAACCAACAATATTGAAGTTGACGAGAATGTTGGAATTTTAGAAATTACTAGGATTCCTAAAAGATGCCCAAATAACAGCATGATGAACACCTAAATTGAGAAAATACTCCAAACAAATTAACAAAGTTAACATCAATAAAATTGTTTTCAGAATGTAACACAAATCAACTACCCCTGTCTCATCAACAAATCACCTATATAACACATCTTCGATCTAATCATATAACCAAAACAACTAAGAATTACATATTGTTCTTTCATACTACACCTGGTAAAACACCAATCACAAACATATCAAAATCCCATCTCATTGAGAGAGAGAATTAACAGCATAGGATTTCTAAATGATGCGCAAATAACAAAATGACGAACACCCTAATTAACAAAATACTCCAAACAAATCAACAAAATTAACATCAAGAAAGTTATTTTCAGAATGTAACACAAATCAACTACCCCTGTCTCTTCAACCAAACAATAATATAACAAATAACAAAGAATTAGGACCTTCAGGAAATCAAAATACAATTCAGCACAACATAAATGCATATTGTAGCACCAAATTCACAATCTGTGTGATGCTAGGTAGCTTTCAAATACTTTTACATTATATAGAATGTTTTATGGAATGAATCATCAGATTTAAAATGGTTCATTCAAAAAGATGATCTGATAATAATAGTTCAAGCTATTTTTTCCAATCAAAGAAAATGAAGGATTGTAGCTTCTTCAATTTTAGATTGCTATTATATTTAGTTAAGCTTAAATGGTTTTAAACTGATTTTATTTTATTTATGTCTATGTCAATGGTGTTAAATATACTTTGTCAGTTAATTTGCATCAAATTTCTAGCACCATAAAACAAGTTTTGGACCATACTTTGGAGTTTTTTGTAACAATCTAACTTATTCAAGACACTCAAAGTAAGAACACTCATAAATAAAGATACTCGAAGTAAGAACCCCCAAAAATAATAGAATATTAGTTTGCAACTAATAAAAACTCAGAATTCAATTCATAATACAAATTATAGAATAAAAAATAAGCCACGAATAAAAAGTTGCCTTTAAAATCAGCCTAAACCAAAGCCAAAATCTTTCTCTTCTTGAATACTTGCAAAAAAATAACATACAAATATTCAGGACGTAATCTAACCCAATAATCAAACTTAAGCATGAAATAATTAAAAGCTAACAATTTACTCTAAATCCGAAATTGAAATAATATTTCTTACACTTACTAATCATTCGACACCCAAATCACATTGAATTAAAAAATCGGCATCAAAAACACATAAACATATGAAAAACTAGAGAGCCAAACTTATCCAAAAATCAATATGACCCTAACTCCCTTCAATTAATGTATAAATTTATCTAATTTAAGCTCAAAATGTCATTGTAAGACTACAAAATTGTGGTAGCAATTAAATGAAAGCAAAAAATTGAGGTGTTAATTAAAAATAAGATAGCATAAGTGCATTTAGTAATTAACCATTTTCCTAGTCTCAAAATGATACACATGAAAGTAATTGAGCTACTGTTAACATTGACAAAGTAATCCCATTTTGAACTAAATCTATGATGGAAATGTTATTCTCACTAACCATTGTCAACTTACATCTTTTACCAGAACAAAAAAAGAAAATCAGTAAATAAAACAACTACATGGACTGAAGTTTAGCACTACCTACATTTTTTTGTTAGAGATATAAAAACCTTTTGCAAAATATCCACATACAACATTTTTGACTAACCTACACCCAGAAGAAAGCAGTACATATTAATTCGCACAAACTAATGTGCTGCTCTATCATGTTTTCAAAATAGTTTTATGAATATGTAATTAGTTTGTAAAGACTAATGTATATATATATATATATGTGCTGCTCCATGGTCAACTATGTTAATTAACTATTTTATCATTCTTAATTCTTATTTCTAATATGCTTTTGAGTAAACATTGACAAATTGATCCCATTTTGAACTAAATCTATCATAGAAATCTTATTCTTACTAACTATTATCAACTTACATCTTTTACCAGAACAACGAAAGAAAATGAGAAAACAAAGTAACTACATGAATTGAAGCTCGCCCTACCTACAATTTTTTTGGTAAGAGCTATAAAAGCCTTTTAGACTATTTTTGAATTAAATCTATCATAGAAATCTTATTCTCACTAACCATTATCAACTTACATCTTTTACCAAAACAACGAAAAAAAATGAGTAAACAAAGCAACTACATGAATTGAAGCTCACCACTACCTACAATTTTTTTTATTAAGAGCTATAAAATCCTTTTAGACTATTTATTGAACCATGTTCATATATATATATATATATATATATGCATGCTGTTCTATGATGTTCTCAAAAAAGTTTTATGAATATGTAATTAGTTTGTAAGGACTAATGTGTATATAAATATGTGACGCTAAACCCTAAATCCACGTTATTACTTGTTCTAAATCAAGTTCAGAATATTAACTCTCAAAATTCGTTGAAAAAACAAATAAATAATCAAATTATATACGAAAATTATAGTATAATTGGAGAAATAAATAATTAAATCAATAGCCATAAAAAAGGAAGAAATCGAATTGGGGAAAATGCTAGAAAGCCGAAGGTGCAGCGAGTGTTATCTGCTAGATGATGTTCTAATTATATGAGCAAATCGAATATGGAAAACGGAGAGATTTCTCACAGAGAAATTATATGAGCAGATAGGTGATTGAAAAGGCAAGAAATAGACCGCTAGAGGGAGAGAAGGTGAGTGAGTGATTAAGAAGAAGGGATGGGTGATGAGTGATTAAGAAGAACCCTATTATTAAGAAGAACAGATGTTGCTCGATTTCCCTTCTCCTCAAGGGGTCGCAAGTAATGAACATGGAACAGCAAAACACTGAATAACGGAGCAGCCGCTGGAAGAGTCCAGCAAAAACCCTGTTATTAAGAGAAGGGTAATATGGGGAATGTACTGTTCATCACTGTTCATAGAACAGTGAAACCCACCTACGGGGTTTAGTAGATGGTAAATATGAAAATTTAATTTCTAAACCATCCAAACCAATATAAACCTATATGAGTTGCCATTTTGAAAAAAACAAAAACGAGTCCCAATATGTAGAGAAGAGGCCGCCGGATAGGGAATCGCGTAGGTGTTCAAAGTCCCAAACTACACTAGGATCCTAAATTTTCAACGTTTTCATGACATATTAAGTTAGGCAGTAACAGTATTTTAAATTAATGTAAGTATTAAAATGGTTAAAATATTTATAAGTTGTCAAAGTAAGGAGTGTTTTTGCAATAAGTAAAGTTAATTACTAAAATAACTTTTTAAATAACTTTAATTTACCAAAAAATAAAAATAGAAATTATTGTTGGAGATGCCCTTAATATGTAGATTGAACCTATATATGTATCTACTTACCATTTTCTTCCCTCAAAGTTCAAACCAACCTAACATTTTGTAGGTAAAAAAATTGAACCTAACTCACAATTGGATTTAACAAGCCAATGATCCACATGTATCACGAGGTGTATTTAAAATAGAGATATTGGTTTCACGGTTTCAGTAGAGAGCATAGTCAAATTTGTGGTGCAAAGTAACTGTCCCCATTCAGGGTATTTAACTATTTATTAGTTGAGTGTTGAGACCACTATTTTATTTGTTGAAAAAAGTGTGGGATATGAAAATGAAACGCTTCTCACCGTCAGGGTATTTAATTGACCTAAACACATTTATCAAGCCTCAATAACTATATATTACACACATGAAGAATTAATACTAATACGATAATTCTATATTAACATTACGTGATATGAAGACGGGTGATTTACTAATAGAGATCGAACTCAAAACGAGCAATAATTACACACACGAAGGATTAGTAATTATGCAATAATACTATGTGGTTATCATCAGAAGATTCACCAGTGGAAATCCAACTCAAAACAAGCCAAGAGCATATCGAATGTGAAAATACTGGCCAATTTATTGTGATTTATTATAAATTTATAACACATGAGTTAAATGATATAATAATAGAATAATATATATGATATATTAGTTAAATGTTAGAATTTATTAATAATCGATCTTATATTCAAGGGCAAAAATTATTTTATACCCTAAGATTTGGAGGTCAACATCAGAATAGATCATTAGGTTTCAATTTTATTAGTTTACTCTGGATTACATCAATTTACTTCTGCCTATTTAATCACTAAATCATCAATTAAGTTAAGGACATTTTTTATACTCATTACAAATTCTTACATTTTATTTTTTATTAAGTGATTAATTATTTTAATTTAGTTATTTTAAAAAAATTAGTGCATTTAAGAAAACTATGAGGACATTGCATTTACCTTTATATTAAGTTTAATTAATTGTACTCTTATATTCTGTTTAAAAGCACTAATTCGAAAGAGTATCTAAATTTAAAAAATTAATTACTTTATGGAAAGCAAAATGAGCAGGAAATCTTAATTGATAATAAGAATACTTTTAATTTAATTGATAATTTAATATTAAAATATATAAATAAAGTAAATTAATATAATGTTAAAATTACATAAAATAAAATTAAAATGAAATTAAAATCTATGTTTCATTCCTAATTTAATATTAAAATATATAAATAGAGTAAATTAATACAATGTTAAAATTACATAAAATAAAATTAAAATCTATGTTTCATTCTAAATAGAATATATTTCTTATCCTACTTTCACACATACCATTAATTAACATTATCCTCCCATATTGTGTAATTTAATCCATTTGTATTATACTAATTGTTTAGTCTTAATCGTGTACAAATTTAGGTCAATGTACTTAATTTATTTATTTTTAATTTGACCATGTCCCATCCCAAGTTCATCCAATTGTATCCTTATCCTGACTAAAGTAATAACATAAAAAAAGTCCATCCAACTATTGAATAGTAATTATTTTCTTACTTTCAATAAGCCGTTAATTAATCATATAATAGTTCGTGAGTATTTTATATTTTGAAATGAGTTTAGCTATGTTCTATTTATCTTATATTCTTTATAAAAATAGTTTTATTTTCGAAATATTCTTTATATAAATAGTTAAACTTTTAAAATACTAAATTTACTTAAAAATAAACTATTTATGACAGAATTCACTCCAAAAGAACTTAATAACCGTACATGATTCTACTCTCGTCGAATACCTTAATCAATGTACCTGAAACGTCCTGAGTACCTTTATATACAAGCAGATAATTCGTCAGACAAGGGATATATGTGTAATAACTATATCAGAATGAATATCTTGATACAAATCAAGTGGAATCTGTCCTTACGGGGTCACCGTCCACATCCAACCCACTGATCCTACTAAGCAGTGGAATCTGTCGCTTCGACTCCTTTCCAACCTTAAACTAATGATTGGATCTTCCTAAACCTGATCATGCCATTCTGCCACTTCAAACTACCATCCAAGTCTCTTGTACCGATAATTTATCACCAAACTGTCGGAACATCGAGAGGTTCGTACATAAACGAGAAAGAATGCTAATAATTTAAACATATGAAAATACACATAAATGAAGTCTAAACATCCCAAATCAGGCCTGAGCTCAAAACATTGTTTTCACAAGTAGCGACAAAAAATCCATGTCCAGTAATCATTCCATAGGTCCGGAAATCATCAATTAATCTTATCAAATCAATATTCAAATCATTGCAATTCAAACCATGCAATAAAACATTTAAGACATATAACTATGCATCCATCAAAGTTTATAAAACAAATGTCCACTCACCGTGCGTTCGACTTGTCACCTGGTTTGTTATGGTACCAAATTGACAGGACCCGCTCCAAGAGAGCTTTGATAACCGTACATAGTATTGCTCATGTCTGCATTTTAATCAATGTACTTGAAATGCCCTGCACACTTTTATACACAAACATAGAACATATTAGACAAGAGATATATATGTAATAAATATATCAGAACTAATATCTTGATATACAAACCAAACAGAATTCGTCCTTGTAAGGTCACCACCCACATCCAACCCACTAACCCCACCAAGCGGTGGGATCTGTCACTTCGGCTCATTTTGAGCCTTTAACCAATGATTAGATTTTCCTAAACATGATCCTGCCATCCAGACACTTCAAACATACCATCCAAGTCTCTTAGTATCTAATAAGTTCTTACCAAACTCCCAGTACTTCAAGAGGTTCATACATAAACGGGAAAGAATGCTAATAGTTTGAACATATGAAAATACATTTAAATGAAGTCCAAGGGAAACAAAAATCATATCATTGGATTTTTAAGGAAAAGAGGAATGGTTTTCATGTTTTTCGGACCTCTAGAAAATCACGCACTGTCGTGGCTCTCTACACGTGGGCCTCACGCACCTACGCATATAGTTGCAAGCGGACTCACCTGCTACCTCCGACCGGGTTGTGATTCGACCTGATTCATAATTTCGGGTACCTGATTACCCAGTATTATTTCTCCCTCGATTTTCAACCATTTCACACTATGAACACATGAGGATTTACGTAATGATTAGCAGGGACTCATTCTGTAACGACCCGTCCCAAATTTTTGGGATTAATTAAGAATTAATTGAGGATGAGCAAGACTAGTCTGGACTTAGTTGAGGATTATCGGATGAACGGTACAAAATGATGATTTTGCCCTTGAGAATGGACAAAAAGTTAACTTTTGACCCAATAGGTCAAATGCAGGAGGACCGAGGTCCGTTACATAGAACGAGTCGATACGAGTCCGTAGACAGGCGGCACATTGAAATCGGACATTCGACGGGAAAGATACGGGTCACGGAAGAATTCAAGAACTATTTACGGTGGCACGTGACACGACCCACCCCGATTATCACCTCGATAACCGAGACGAACCCTGCTCCCGTCTGACAATCACACTCAAAAGACCAAAACGACCACACAAAGCCCACAAAAATATACATTGCCAGACCAGGGAGAAGTTATAATACAACTAGTCCACAATAGCACAGAGCATAGTATAGTACAAGATAAGACAAAAATCTTACTAAGAGCTGGCTACACGCGCAATGGGAAAACACTATGCCTCCACCTCTGCCTCAACGTTAGCCCCAACGCTATCACCACGACCTGGAGGGTGTTAAAAACATTAAAAGCGTGAGTGGACTAAAAATAAATAAGAGTTATAAAATCGTTTACGAAATAAACCAGGGTTCACCCTCCGTTTGAAAACATGCATGCATAACCAAGTATTCGAAAACAACTATATGTACGATATGAAAATAAGTATGGAAAGCATCAGAAAGCAAAACCAAAGTTCGGGCACTCGGCCCTAAATCCATAAATCCATAAAAACCAAGTTATTCGGGTCACATCCCAAAATATTCAAAAACAAGTGAAAAACCAGTGAAAATGTAACGCCCCGAAAAATCCAAAAATTGTAAAATATTAAAATAATGTGAAAATGACGTTTTTACCCTTCATGGAATATGGCTAAAGTTGACTTTTTGTTTAAAATACTTTTTGCACATCTTTCAAGGACCGTTGTGTAGGTCCCGAGATGCTGAATCCGTAGACAGGTGGCACGTCGAAAACGGAGTTCGTATGCAAAAGTTACGGGGTTGTGAAGTGTAGGGGCAAAATAGTAATTGTGCTTAAGGAGGGTAAAATGGTAATTTTATGTAGGCCTTAATGAATGGTGCTGAGGATTACTATTAAGTGCTGACTCTCCCATTTAACTGCTGATTCACTTCCCTTTAGCCCAGATCATGCCACTTGCCTTGTTAATACACTCATTAGTGGCACTTGGTTATTGTGTTCCAATTAATTAATGAAAGTTAGCAGATAAGTGAATTTGAAACACTGCAGTCGACTAAGAATAGAAAACAGAGAACAAAAACCTCCTCTACAGCTTGTGATCGATTAGCAGCCAAACCAAAGGATAACCAGTGTAATTGAATGCTCAATCAATGACTTCTTCGTCGGAATGCTCACAAAAGGATTACTTGATTTTATTTTATTATACCCATCGAAGAAAAGAAGAAGTCATTGATTCTTTCGATCGGGATTCATATTCAAAATAATTCGGATCTATTATGACATAGCCGCGAGGCGCTTAACGGACCCTTTTAATCTTATAAAAACCTTTTCTGGGCTTTGAATTGACGCAAAAACAATTTTTTTGTGCAACCTAGTGTATTCAGAACTCACCTGTTCTAAAAAAGTCGAGGCATTTCGAATTGTTTGTTGACACGGACAAAGTCAAGGAAAACCTCTGAAATTATTTCAATATTGGACCTCGACTCATATTCCCCAAAAAGTGGATCCCGCTCTAATAGCTCCGAAGAAAAAAAGAGAAGAAGTACTCTGAAAATAGAAATAAATAATTGTTCCCACGGAACCTTCTCTTCTAACGGAAATTGGCCGTTGATACAGATCCAAACCGTGCATTTCTTTCCATTCGTTATTTTATTATCTTTATTACTATCATTAAAGGACGAAGCCGCTCTTAGGAATCTGGTGGCTTAATTAAGTATAGTATGCCCAGCCCTAATCAGCATATTTTTTTGTTTTACGCCCCGTAATTCTTCCTCAGCCAAAAAGGACCTTTCCCTTTGGGGGTAGGAAAATCATGATCGGGATAGCGGACCCAAAGCTATGGAATTGGGGCGTGGGTCTTTTGTCGCCCATTTTTTTCATCGGGTCGGGGTAGAGACCAAAGTTCTTGAGCGACCGATCCGGTAGAACAACTCAAAAGATAAAGTAGTATCGTTAATTTCGGATTTGATTTTGATATAGGGTACCGTATAAATCTTGATTTGAAGCACTGCCCTTTCTTTGACTCTTGTTCTTTATTTATACGGGAGACGATCCCAAATAAACAGGTATGGAAGCTATAATTGTAAACCACGATCGAATCTATGGAAGCATTGGTTTATACATTCCTTTTAGTCTCAACTCTAGGAATAATTTTTTTCTTTATCTTTTTTCGAGAACCGCCTAAAGTTCCAACTACATTTTGTCTCTGTGGACCGAGGAGAAAGGGGGGCTCAGCGGGAAGAGGATTGTAACATGAGAGAAGCAAGGGGGTCAACCTCTTTCAAATATACAACATGGATTCTGGCAATGCAATGTAGTTGGACTCTCATGTCGATCCGAATGAATTATCCTTTCCACGAAGGTAAATCTTTGCCTGCTAGGCGTCATCGGTTCAAATCCGATAAGGGGCTTTGATTTTTTCCGAAATCATAAAACTCCGGCGGTAGTATTCATATTTGAAGTGCGAATAAAGATATTGTTGATATTTGTAATAAAGTAATAAAAAGGTAACAAAACGTATAATTTAATATTAATAGATAATAAAATTATCTAAATTATAACATTTGAATTCATATTCATTAATACAATTATACTATACTAATGAATTATAGTAATGAGTTATAATTATAGTATAGTTATAAATTTGCTATTATAATAAATTTTTTATATTATTAAAGAAATATTATAATTATATTAATATAATTATATTATTATTATTATGAATATAATATTATTATAATGAATAAGGATAAGCCGTCTCCTTGAATCTTAAAATATTCCCATTCCTTTCTTAATTTTCCTTTTCCATTATTCCAATTAAATCGATGAGAAATTAGGGACAAATTGAAGAGAAGAATCGAAAGAGAAGCAAAAGAAAACCCAGAAAACCCGTACTGCACATACTCGAAAAACTACCCAAAAACCTTGATCTCGATTTTAATTTTTGAGACAGTTTGGTGTGAAATTGAGGTGAGATTAAGCTTTCTGGGAACAGGACGAACCAAACGGAATCAATTGGGAAGGAAATTGGTGGAGAAACCGTGACGAACAGACGCTGCAACTGTTTCGGAAAATCGACCTTGAGTTCAGTGACTTAGAGGTAATAACTCATGAAATTGATCTCGATTTCGTGTTTATAATAGTCCTATGATGCTTCTGGTATGAACAATTTAAGGAAACAGGTCGATTTGAGGTCAAACCCGAATTAGGATCCGATGAGTGTTCTTCGTGAGTCGAGGAGTTTTAGAGCTTAATTGTTTAAATTGACGTTACAGAACCGTAAGTTAGATTGAACTGATAGTAATGAATGAAAGAACGGAAGAAATTGAGTTGGAATTGAAGGAAATCAAGTCGGGTTTGATCGCGGGTCGCAGACCCGAATACCAGAGAAACGGGCGAGAGAGAGACACTGTAGCAGGCACTGTTCACGGCGCGTGGCTGTCACGCGCAGCCGCTTGCGGCGGCGCGTGAGGGCGCGTGGCCGGGAATATGAGGAGGGGTCCAACAGAAATTTTGATACTCTCGATTATACAGACCTATTAGCATTGGTTTCGGGTCAATCGGATATAAACTGAGAGTAGTTTTGTGTACCCGAAGCGTATAGATTACGTTTAAAATAATATTATTTTATTCCGACGATTAGGAAATTCGTACAGGAGATTATGTAACGAGTTAGTAATCTTATATTACTTGTTTGACAGGCCCGAATACTTTCAGGACGTCGGAAGAATACGAACAGCTCGAAACGGAACAATCTGGACGGTGTGTGAGTGGACTTTTGTTTTCTACCCTGAATGCATGCATATATGTTTTAAATGCTTTATAATATGATTGGAAATGATTTGGTATGATTAATACATCGATATGATGATTTTCGGATTTTTGGGAATTTTATATTATTTTATATGCTTGAGAATATTATATTATTTTATATGCTTTTGGGCACGATTTTTGAGAAAATTGTGAAACTGGTATTTCGAGCTAAGGCTCTGGGTTTGAACTTGATTTTGACTCGGATTATGAGTCTGGTGTTGGATTTGATGGATTTATGTCATAAATAAGATTGTGATTGCGCAGGTTTGCGTGGATTGGTTTATGGATTTGAGAAAAGTGTTTTTGGGCTTAAAGCCCAGTTCAAAAATGGTTTTGATATTACATGCAACTGTTTTCACTGGTTTTCGTGATGATGATATATGAGGGCTTTCGGTATGGAATATGTTTCCCCCCGAAATGGACCCTGGAGATAACGCTCGCCTTCGGGATGGAAGTGTTTACCCCGAAGAGGTCACGTAGCACGATCTTTGCCGAGCAGCCGAGAGAGGCTTGACTCAGATCAGATGTGCTAGATTATATATGGATCGGTAAGTGATGTGTTCACGAGATCTGGATTGCCGGCTGGTGATGTGTTCACAGCGGCGGATGCTCGGGATTTGAGCGGTCCTTGAGCCTATTGATTTGCACATGTTGCAGGGATAACGTGACTCTATATTGGACCTGGATCCTATGTTTTTATTGATGTTTGAGATTTATATTCATATCTTAATTATTTGATTTATAAGTTATGATATGCATGCATGTTTGTGAAAACTGGAGGGTAAGACTATATTTTGATAAATGTATTTCTAAAGGTTATTTTTGTCCACTCACACCTTTGATGTTTTATTTGCCCTCCAGGCCAGTGCACAGGTACTGAGGCTAATATCGAGGCTGAGGAATAAACGGACCGTTGCGTACTCAGACACTTTGCAGCGTAGGATTTTACTCCCTACATGTAAATATTTCCTATGCTCTGTAAACCTGTTGACTAGGTCAACGGTCTCGGAATACTGAACTATCCCTTGTCTGACAATGTTATCGTTTATATGTGTTATATGTATATATTTGAAACTACTTTTGGTACTTTCGAGTTATTGTCAGACGGGAGCAGGATCTGTCACGGTTATCGCGGGACAATCAGGATGGGTCTTGTCAAATTGGTATCAGAGCACTAGGTTGCGATCTGAGTCCTACACATTGTGTGCATGTCTGGTTAACTGATCTGTTTTACGTACAGATACCTCTATATGCCTCCGCGACGCGAGCCTAGTGCACAGCCTGGCGAAGAAATGGAGGGTCCAGACGTAGAGAGAGCTCAACGTTTGGGGGCCACGAGTTTTACGGGCCAGACTAGCCCAGATGAGACTTATGATTGGGTTACACAGTTGGAATGGATTTTCGAGATCATGCGATGTCCACCAGGAGACATGGTTCCTTTAGCCACGTTTATGCTGAGTAGTCAGGCGTATCGATGGTGGCGTGGATTACAGTTGACGGGATTGGATGCCAACACCCTGAGTTGGGAGGACTTCAGGCATCGTTTCTTAGATCAGTTTTATCCTCGTTCTTTCCGTAATGCCAAGGAAGTGGAGTTTCTTCAACTGAAACAAGGAGATCTATCTGTGGCTGATTATGAGCAAAAGTTCTTGAATCTAGCAAATTTTACCCCATTGTATGTGTCTACCGAGAAGGACAAGTGCAGGAGGTTTGAGCAGGGGTTAAAGAATGAGATCCGTGGTGCCGTGACAGTGGGATCATATGCTTCTCTGAGGGAGTTGTCCGATGCAGCTGCCAGAGTTGAGGTGACTTTACCAGCACCACAGCAGTTTTCAGGCTATGGTCGGCGCCGAGAGCAACAGTATCAGGGAGTGCCGAGTCAGAGATGGCCAAAAAGGGGTGGTTCTAGTTCTGGATCATCGGGTGGTACTCGTTCGAGTTATGGTCGTGGGAATACACCGAGATTTGGGTCTCAATCTTCGGCAACAGTGCAGTCTAGTGAAGCATCAGTGGGATCAGCCAACCGACAGAACAGCGGACCCAATCGGGGTAATGTGCTTGTTTGCTTTTACTGTCGGGAGCCGGGCCATTTCAAAAAGGATTGCCCACGTTTGGTTGGTAGTGGTACCGGTTGGGGCATTGCCGAGCAGAGTCGGAGTACGGTATCGACTTCTGATACGACTGGGGGGAGAGGAGCTGGTCGAGGACGTGGTAACTCACGAGGACGTGGTCAAACTTCGGGACCACAGGCTCGAGTATTTGCTGTTACTCAACAGGAGGCTCGATCTACCCCAGGAGTGGTGACAGGTATGCTTCCTATTTTTGGGCATCATGCACATACTTTAATAGACCCGGGAGCTACTCATTCGTTTGTTTCTCGCATTTATGCAACCTTAGCTGATAGAGAGATTTCTGCACTTGGTTGTGATATGGGAGTCGGTACGCCGACCGGTGATATTTATGTAGTCAACCAAGTGATACGAGAGTATCCTGTATTGATAGGGGATGTGCATCTTGTGGCTGATTTAATTTTGTTAGATTTGTGCGATTTTGATGTTATCCTTGGGATGGATTGGCTGACAACCCATCATGCCTCTATCGAATGTTTCGATAAGAGGGTGATACTCCGGAGTCCAGGATTACCGGAGGTGATATTCCAGGGAGATCGGCGAATGTTACCCGCCAAAGTCATATCAGCCCTTACAGCAGAAAGATTGTTGCGAAAGGGTTGCCAGGGTTATCTAGCACATGTGGTTGATGTACGGGATACCCCAGTTAGGGTCGAGGATATCCCTATCGTATGTGAGTTCCCAGACGTGTTTCCTGAGGATTTACCAGGGCTTCCACCGCATAGGGAGATGGAGTTCACCATTGACTTGATTCCTGGTACACGACCTATTTCTTTGCCTCCTTATCGCATGGCACCAGCTGAGTTAAGGGAATTAAAGGTGCAATTGCAAGATCTAGTCGATATGGGATTCATTCGACCGAGTGTATCACCGTGGGGAGCCCCCGTACTGTTTGTGAAAAAGAAAGAAGGCAGCTTGAGAATGTGTATGGATTACAGGCAACTAAACAAGATGACGATCAAGAATAAGTATCCTTTGCCTCAAATTGAAGATTTGTTTGATCAGTTAAGGGGAGCTACATATTTTTCGAAGATTGATCTTCTTTCTGGTTATCATCAGTTGCGGATTCGAGAAGAGGATATTCCGAAAACAGCCTTTCGGACTCGGTATGGTCATTATGAGTTTCTCGTGATGCCCTTTAGGTTAACCAATGCTCCGGAAGCATTTATGGACTTGATGGA
Source organism: Prinsepia uniflora (assembly GCA_032719365.1). Classification (NCBI taxonomy): domain Eukaryota; kingdom Viridiplantae; phylum Streptophyta; class Magnoliopsida; order Rosales; family Rosaceae; genus Prinsepia; species Prinsepia uniflora. The sequence goes on from CM064863.1 coordinate 16,071,218, forward strand.
CCGAGTATTTCGGAAATATCTTGATCAGTTTGTCATTGTGTTTATTGATGATATTTTAGTATATTCAAAGACTACGAAGGCGCACGAGAAGCACCTGAGACTTGTGCTTGGACCTCTGAGGGAGAATCAACTATTTGCTAAACTGAGTAAATGCCAATTTTGGTTGACGAGTGTGGGATTTCTGGGGCATGTGATTTCTGCGGAAGGAATTTGTGTTGATCCCCAAAAAATTAAAGCAGTGGAAAATTGGGAACAACCCACAACAGTGACTGAAGTGAGAAGCTTTTTGGGTTTGGCCGGTTACTACAGACGTTTTGTGGAAGGATTTTCTACGATTGCTGCTCCTTTGACTCGTTTGACCAGGAAGGGAGTTAGATTCATTTGGGATGAGATTTGTGAGCAGAGTTTTCAGGAATTGAAGAAACGATTGACATCCGCTCCAGTATTGGCTCTTCCAGATGACAGTGGAGAATTTGAAGTGTATACTAATGCATCCTTACACGGCTTAGGGTGTGTGTTGATGCAGCATGGGAAAGTGATTGCTTTTGCTTCTCGAAAATCAAGTAAAGCAAGAATATAGAAAGCATAAACATAAACATAAAATCATGCATCAAAGCAAAAAATCATATATCAAAATATAAATAATTAAGTAAAACAGCTATGCATGCTCAGTTAGAAAACAAACAGTCCACTCACAAGGTCCGAAAGCGTCACTCGCGTCCCGTACGCTCCTCGGCTGTCTCAGGAATATCCCGACCTGTCAAAAGTCACCATTCCAGGTCACAAACACTTCATTTAAGCTTACCCTAATTTTCCCAATTTTTCGGGATTTGTAAACGTAATTAAACGAACCCCTAAACCTTCGAATACTCAGAACTACCCCGATACGGTGTCCGATCGACTCAAAACTTGTCCTAAAATATTTGTTACATCGATTAGAGTGAAAACCGTGTTGAACGTTTCCCCAAAACATGCTCCACGTGCCCTCACGCGCCGCCCAAAGGGGCTGCGCGTGGGAGCCACGCGCCTGCTACTGTTCATCGTCAACCTCTAGCCAACCCGGTTCAGACCGGTCTAGACCGGTCCAGTCCAACCGAGCCGACGAGGCCGGTTTTCACTCGTATTCAGTCCATTTTCAATCCTTCTTATACCCTCAGTTTCGTCCTTGAAATTGTGATTGATTCACCTAATAAAATCATGAAATAGAACCCTATACCTTACCTTCCAAACTTTGAACTTAAACCCAGAAACTCCCTGTCTCTGATTCCGGCCACCAGTCGTCCTTCCAGTCATGGGTTCGAGTCCTTAAGCTTGGCAGTGACTTCCTTCAGCTGTTAGTGACATAAAAAACACTCAACCAGTCCTAAAAACTTACGACTTTCGATTTGAACAAATCTGGAAAAACAGGGGAACCAGAGACCTTACCTGTTACCAGCCTTCTGCCGTGACCTCCACCACAGTCTCACACGTCCCCAAGTCACTTCTCAGTCCTCTGATCACCTCCACAAACCCAGACTTGACTGGTTTGGTCAATCGAACACTCAGCCGTGCACGGTGGCCTCTCTGTTTTATGAGTGTTTCTCACTTCCTCTCAACCTTTTCCTCACACCACTCTCACTAAGATTCACTCACCAGACCTTCTGATCACTCACACTCTATCACAAATCCTCACAGGACTCACACACACACACAAAGGGACGATCAATTACTCACTGTCTCAGTCTCTCTGTTTTTCTCAGTTGCAAGATTAACCCACACATTTTAATCCTGTAAAATGAACGGCCGACTTGGCTAGAATCCACTAGACATAAGCCAGGTGTCCTCCAACCTGTGGTCCAGCCTTCAAAAATATCCAATAATCTCAGCCCAAGTGTCCCTATCCGGTTACACAATTCCCAAGGTGTAAAAAGACTGATTTGCCCCTAAATGTCAAAATTACCATTTTACCCTTCACTTCATAGACCCATATCTTTTCCGTCTGATGTCCGATGACGGCGTGCCGACTGTCGTTGTACTCAGGACGTCGAGATCTACCTAACGGTCCTCAGTTTGCGTGAAGAAAACTTGTCGTGCAAAAAGTCAACAAATTCCCCCTTTTTCTCCTATTTACGGAAATGCTCTCGACCTTCCGAACATCATAACTTCCTCCTCGGATGTCGGAATCTGTCGTGCCACCTGTCTACGGACTCGTGACGTTCCGAACTATGTCACGATCATCGGTCAAAGTCCATTTGACCGTCCAATTTAAAAGTCAACATTTTGCACATTCTAGTGGCAAAATCGTCATTCTGCACCGTTCGTCCATAAGTATCCAACTAATCACCAATTATCTTTGCTAATCCGTCATTAACCACTAATCTAATCCCGACTTCCGGGATGGGTCATTACAGCACGTTTTACCAGGAAAAGTTAACTTTTGCCTTTTAGTAGGCCCCATATATTTTAGTCAGGCCCAATGGATGAGTGACAAGTGTCACTCATCCATTGCCCCTTCCTTTATCATTTATGCATATCTCCCCCTTTCTCTCTTTCGATCAACCAAACTCGAAAGCCTCAAAAATCATCCCTCATACTTCATTTGATTCAGTTTGATGCCAAGACAGTGTCTAAGGGTGAGTGAGGGACTGAGAGACATTGTGGGAGGCGGCAGGATCGCCATGGACTGCGGAGGAGCCCAGAAAACCCAAGTAAACCTGAAAACCCATTTTGGTTTAAAATTGGATTTTCGATTTTTGTACGTTTTGGGTGGTTTCTAACGATTGAATGGTGTTCTTAGGGTCTGTACTAGTCTAAGGGGATAAAAAACGAGGGTTGAGTACGACTGGGCAGCTCCTTCAGGGAGGTTGAAGCTTGGCCGTGACTGTTCGATCATGACATGTAATCTCTAGCCTGTTTTTCGTGTTTTTAAGTTGATGGATTGATTCAAAGGATCCAGACGATCGTGTAGGAAGCAACGGTTTCAAAAATGAACCAGAAACCAGAGAGAAAAAGTCAGGTCAGGTCGCGGGTTTGCGCTTCCCGGTATAGTGAACCGGGTTGACTCGGATAGAGGTAGGGGATGAGATGACATCATCATATGATGACATCATGTCAAACTGACACGTGACAGATGTCATATGATGTCATGCTGACGTCAGCCGTTGACTTTGACCATTGACCGCTGACGTCAAGGTTGAATTTGCTAACGTGAATGTCGACTTTTGACCAGCCACCTTTAACCTTCACGTGGGCACGTATTTTGAGGTGGGATTAGGACCATTTTAAAGGTTTCGACAATACGAATCCATTGGTGGTGGATTCGAGTCGATCGGAGATCATTATGTAACAACCCATCCTGAATATCGGGATTAAATATTAATTAATTATGGATTTAGAATGACTAATCGGGGATTAGTTGAGTGAATTTGAACGGACGGTGTAAAATGACCGTTTTGCCCCTAGACTTGGGTAAAATGTTGACTTTTGACTTGGGGTGTAACACCCCGGAAATTCGAGGATTCCCATATTGTAATTTATTGTGTGATTTGACGATTTTACCCTTGTGATTGGTATGGTCAAATGTTGACTTTTTGATTGATGAACTAAATGGACTTTGACCTATGACCGTGACGTAGTTCGGGACGTCACGAGTTCATAGACAGGTGGCACGTCCATTTCGGACGATCAGGGTAAAAGTTATGACTTTCGGAAGTTCAGGGGCATTACCGTAATTTGGACTCTCGGGGGAAAATGTTGACTTTTCTTTTGACAACTAATTTTCAGTTGACTCAAGGACCGTTGGGTAGGTCTCGACGTCCTGAGTCCGTAGACAGGCGGCACGCCGAAATCGGACTTCGTACGAGGAAGTTATGGTCAGAAACGTGAATTCGGGAAGTTCGGGTCTCGGTTTTCGTGTCGAATATTATATTCAGAAATTCTGATTGAAGGACACCTGGGGAGTGACAAGTGTCACTCACCCATTGGCTAGATTGGATCAGATCCACTATTGGATTAATTAACATTTGAATCAGCTTTAAATTTCAGCCTTTGGATTGAAAACCCCAGATCTGATCTCAGCCCTTGATCTCATTTTGAGATTCAATCTGGGCCGTCCGTTCTTTCCCTCCATTTCTTTATAATTCATACCCGCAGAACACTCTGTCCATTTCGATCAAGCATCCCAGCTAACCATCCACTCACTGTGTCTGCGTGTTGGGGGACTCCCTGGGGAGACGGAGCGGCGGCAGTGAGCACGGCGGAGGACGGCGGCGAGGAAGGAAGCAAGGGAAGCCCGTGGCGGTTTCAACCCAGATTTTTGGTAAAACCATTTCCCACGTTTAAATTGGTCCGTTATGAATCCTAATCAACTCTAGGAACCTCCAGGAACCTTCTGGAATTGAGCCCGTGGCCGGTGGAGCTCAGGGCGGTGGCACAACTGCGACGGGAGGCCGGTGCTGTTCTTCGAGGTAGGCCCTCGATTCAATCCGTTTTTCTCAATTCTTTTTACATAGAACCAATTTAGGGACTAAGACGAATAATTAGGAAATGAAAGGAATGAAAATGATCCAGAAATGAAGAAATGGCAACCGGGTCGTGATCGCGGGTCTGATCGACCCGAGTTGCAGGAAAACGGGTCAACCCGTCTGAGGACAGCGGTGATGACGTGGCACATGTCAGATCTGACACGTGGTCTGACAGATCTGTGTGATGGACCATTCAGATGTTGACACGTGGCACCTGTCAGGTCTGACATGTCAGATCTGACAGCTGTCAGATGACGTCAGCATGACGTCACGCTGACGTCAGCGATGACGTCAGCAGGAACTGTTCCTGCGTTGACCGCCGCGTTGACCGCCGCGTGGGGGCGCGTGTGAACAGTGTTTCTGGTGGGACCACCACCATTCTTTAGGTTTCGACGATCCGGATCCAATGGCGGTGGTTTCGGGTCGATCGGAGATCATTAAGTTGGTCAAAATAAGGTTTATTGCCTTGGAAAGCGTGTTCGGGCGGCTTTCCCGGGCCGGTTTCGACCTAGGCTTTCATGGTTGAATGATAGGGGTTTGTATTGATCTTTACGAATACTTTGGACTTGACAGGGATTGTACATTTGTACCAGGACGAGGGTATACGTTCGGTTTCTAGCGGGACTGTACTGTGAGTGGGCCATTTTCTTAAACCCTTGTGTGCATAAATGTTTTCTGGTTTTATTATACTTATTCACATGCTAAAACAATGATGGTTTTGATGATATGGAAAATATGGTTATGGCACGTTTCACGGTATTTGGGCTTGAGACCCGTCCGATGAGACTGAATGGTTGGTTCGGATTCTATCTATGTATATATATGTTTGCATGTGGATATCAATAAAACGTATTTGTTACTGCACTGTATAGATCCTTCCATATTGTATTGTCTCCTCCGGATGAGGTACCCCGAAGAGGTCACGGACGTCTAGAACGTCCAGCGTCTATGACGCTAAGCATCGGGGATGCTGTACCCGAACGGGGTTCGGGGATTGAACTCGGAAATTGAGACCGGAGTGGCACGCGTAGCCTTGTGATTGTGACCTTATTGGACGTCAGGGACGTCAGACATCAGGGATGTCGGGATTGGAGTGTATAGTGCAGCAACTAAAATTATGGTTATGGTTTTATTATATGCCTTATGGTTCATATTATATGGTTATTGATTTTGAATTATGTTGCACGCATGTTTGGAAAACGGAGGGGTAAATTATATGTTTTACTTATCAAACGATTTCATAAACTTGTGTTTCGGTCCACTCACCCTTACTGTTTTGATAACCCCTCCAGGTCGGGAAACTGAGGTAGAGGAGGAACCAGAGGCTGAGGCATAGATCTACTTCTGCGTACCTGAACCCCTGCTGGGCGGTGTACCCGCAGGTTTACTTTAGAGTCGTGCTCGCAAATTTGTAATTTTGGATTATATCCCTTGTCTGACATTCGTTTAATTCGGATTTGATGTATGACTTTAATTTAGTTATTTATGCTTTTAAATGTTTTGAGGTTAAAATTGGTATGAATTATTGGGTGTCAGACGGGAGCAGGGCACGTCCCCTTGTGGTCCCTGTGGGATCGGGGCGGGTCCTGTCATGGGGAGTCAAACGTACGAGGACCGTTACGTAGATCGGGAAGTTACGAGTACGTAGACAGGCGGCACGTCAAAATCGAACATCGAACAGAGAAGTTATGGTCACAGGATCGAAATCTGAAACTTACGTCTCAGGATTAGAATTAAATATTAATTAAATCTAGTTGGCAGATATTTTAATGTGGGACCCTTGGATGAGTGACACTTGTCACTCATCCCATTGGTCCTTTCCCCTAAATTGTGGATCTAAATGTGATTGGATGAGTGACACTTGTCACTTATATTTTCCCTCACATTTTTCTCTCCCTCCCCGCTCATCTGTCTTCATCTTCTTTTCTAATTTTCTTCAATCGTGAACCCCCAAACACTAGCCCCTCCAAACCTCACCTAATACCTATGGACTGTGAACAAAAATGGGACAGTGAGATGAGATGATGACGGAGGTGCTCACGCCGTCGATCGTCGTGGATGGTGGCCAAAGGACCAGGGAAGGTAAGCTTTCGGTTCAAAATTCAAGAATGGGTTTTTGGATTTTTTGACCGATTTTAATTGTTGGTATGTGTTCCTAGTGGCTGTGTGGATGTTTGGGGATCGAGTTCATGGCTAAAGGTGGCCGAAGGCAGGAGAACACGACGGTGGAACGGCCGTTGAGGGATTTCGGTGGCAACCGGCCGAAGACTCCAAATGGTCAGGTAAACTCAAATCTAAGCCCTAAACATGATTTTGAGGCTCCTACATGCTAAATGAAGTCCCTAGGAAGTGGTTTTGGTCCTTGGATGTGCTCAGAGCATAGGATGAATTTTTAGGCCGTGAAGGGTAAACCGAACCAATGGGTTCTAGGCGGTTTTTCTTAGTTCTAATCACACAGATAGGTTGCTAATGATTGGAAAAAGGAATTAGACTTGAAAAGGGATGAAAATGGGTTGAGAAAGGGTTTGAAAATGGTCTAAACCGGTCACGCAGGTTCAGCCGAGGAAGGAGAAGGTGAACAGGTGCAGACGCGTGAAGCCCACACGCGGGGCAGTTTTGGGAGTCGTGTTCAACATATGAAATCATTCTTTTGATTTAAAGAACATTTTGTGACTGGTTTCGAATCGATCGGATACCGTTTAGGGGTAGTTTTGGGTGTCCAAAGGTTTCAAGTCTATGAAAAATACGTTTAAAAATCTCGAAAAATTAGGGGGCTTTAATGAGAGGTTATTGAAGTAGTTAGTAACCCTCTAGTATGTTTTGGACAGGTTCGGATATTCCGAGGATGGTGATTTAGCCCGGGGAGGCTTATGGCATGCATATCAAGGCGGCAACGTTGGACGGTCTGTGACTGGACATTGTTTTCTAAACTGTGATGCATGCAAAACTGTTTTATATGTTTTACATATGTGATTTCTATGATAATGATTGTGGTATTGGTGATTTACATATTTACACGTACTTCGAGATGATTTTCGTATTTGCACGTATATCGAGGTTTATGATTTTATATTATATTTCTACGTGATTGTGGTTTTAATAATGGTTCAGGGGCCCAGTTGGTTTACGAAATCGGGCATGAGGCCCAATTGTGTTTTATGAATGTGATTTCGGGTCGGGGACCCATAAATGGATTTGGATAAATAGATTTGGATTTGAGAAATCAGATTTGTGTATTACGATGGTTTTATGGAAATCCCGGACATAGGCCCATTTGAACGGTTTGAGATGATTTATGAAATGGTTTTCCATATACCATCCTTATATCTATGGATTGTCTCCTCCAGTCGTCTGAGACGCTGAAGTAGTGACGGCGCATTTCCTCCGAGGGGTCATTGCCCGGAGCGACTGGACCTTATAGTGACTCAGGAGCGGGATTGCTAGACGTCTAAGACGTCAGACGTCTGGGATGTCAGAGATTGACTCGGGTTGAGACCCCGGGTAGCACGCGTAGCTTGGACCGTGACATGGCGTCTGGGACGCCAGGTATCTGGGATGCCAAGGATTGGTACATAACGGTATTTGATGGAATTGTGATTTATGGATTTACTGGATTATGTATTTGGATTTTGGATTTATTGGATTTATGATTTGATTTTCGGTGTTAATGGATTTGGGCAGGGACCCACATGGTTTGGATTTACAGTTTGGGTTGAGTTCCCACATACTTGGATTTATGGTTTTGGACTAAGACCCTAATGATTTAATTAAAGTAAATGGTTTGATTATTGGTTTTCGAATGCATGCATACTTTTTAGTGAAAGGCATAAATCTCTTCTTATGAAATGTGTTTTTATTAAACTATTGATTTTCATCCACTCATAGCTTTTAATGGTTTCAATGCCCTTTAGGTTGATCACGGATGCGGGCTGTAGCAGAGACCGAGACATCGCACTTCTCCACCGATCCTAACACGCTCTGGAAGCCCCGAACGGGCTGAGGTTTGAGGTGCTATTGCATGTTTTACGAAACGGATGAACTTTTGTTTGGAGTGGGCCCCAGATATTTTCCCTGGCCCAATGGATGAGTGACAAGTGTCACTCATCCATTGCCTATCACCCTATTCATGCACCATCCATCCTTTTCTATTCCATTCCCACCAAACCCGAAACCGTATCGAACTGCCACCTCAATTATCCCCCCTCACCTGTGCAGACTGAGAGAAACTGAGAGTAAGGTTGAGGATGTGACAATGATGGCGAGGAGGCGGAAGTACAGCCGTGGACGACGGATGAGCTTACGGGAAAAAGGTAAAAACTCGAACCCGTGGTTTTTGAAAATTCAAAATTCGACTTTGGATGTTGTTGAGGGCCTAGGTCGATTCAAACTTGTTTTTAGGGTTCAGACGACCCACTTGGGACCAGAATCGAAGGCAGAGACGGCAGGAGTTGGCCGGAATCCGAGCTTGAAGATAAAGCTCCCTGTTCAATCGATCCAAGGTGATTTTTTACCCATTTTTCTTCATTCTAGGATCATAGATCAGTTCTAGGGAGGTAGACGAACATGTAGGGATTGAAAGGATTAAAAATGGTTGAGAAAATAGAGAGAACCGGTCTCGCCGGTTCGATTGGATCGGAAACCAGTGAACCGATCTAGACCTGGTTCGCTGGAGGTTGAAGATGACCTGTGCTGGGAGCGTGACCTCCACGCCCAGTGCTGGGAGCGTGACCTCCACGCCCAGTACCTTTGGGCGGCTCATGGGGGCACGTGAAGCACTGTTTGGGGAGGAGGTCAACATGCAAAATCATCCTTTCGATGTAACGAACATTTTGGGAAAAGTTTCAAGTCGATCGGACATCATTTCGATATAGTTCGGGATGTCCAAAGGTTTAGGATCGAGCTTAAATATGTTTAAAAATCCCGGAAAATTAGGGGGCTTTAATGAGAGGTTATCGAAGTAGTTAGTAACCCTCTAGTATGATTTGGACAGGTTTGGGAGTCCCAATGACGGTGATTTAGCCAAGGAGGCTTATGGAACGCGTATCGAGGCGTAGTAAGGACGGTCTGTGAATGGACCTTGATTTCTAAATTGTGATGCATGCATAACTATTTTATATGTTTTATATCTAGGATTTGAGATGCCCTTAGTGCATTTGATTGTGGTGTTTTGGTATGTACGTATTTGCATGTATTTTGAGGTTTATGATTTTGTAGTGTGCTTATACGTGCTGGTATTTCAATGATAATTTGATGGAAAGGTTTTGGATTTAGAAATATGGAATTGGGCATGAGACCTATTTGATTAGAAACTATCGGACTTGAAGTCCATTTGATTAAATGAGGCATCAGGTCGGGAGTCCAGTTAGTTTGTGAAATGGAATTTCGGGCAGAGCCCCTTTAATTTGGAAATTGGATTTGTGGAAATGGTTTATGAAAGTTATACTTTGGGCACAAGACCCATTTGTGGATTATGATGGTTTATGGAAACCCCGGGCATAGCCCTTTGAATGGTTTCGAGATGATTTGTAAAACGGTTTTCCATATACCATCCTCATGATTGGTTGCCCTCCGGACGTCCCGTAGTATCCTGGAGTGGCGGGTTATCTCCTCCAGACATCTCGTAGTATCCTGGAGTAGTCACGGGGCATTTCCTGCGAGGGGTCATTACAAGGAGCCACCGGTCCGTATAGTGACTCAAGAGCGGGATTACTAGAGGTTAAAACCTCTCCCCAAGGAGGGTCATTGATCTGCGGGTCATTGATCTGGGTGGACCCTAGGGAGACTTGGGATTGAGACCCTGAGTAGTGTGCGTAGCTTGGAACCGTGACGGTGTTGATTGTGACATCTGGGATGTCAGGAATCAGGGATGCTGAAGATTAGTTTTGGGCTGAGACCCACGTGATTTGATTTGGGCGGAGACCTTACGGATTTGGTTTTGGGATAAATTCCCATTTGATTGTTTTTTAGATGAGTTCCTATATACTTTGGTTTACGGTTTTGGGCTAAGGCCCTAATGGCTTTGATTGATAAACGATTTTATTAATTTGATTTGATGAGTTGAGTAATGATTGAATTAAATGGTTTTCGAATGCATGCATGTTTTTTAGTGAAGGGCATAAATATCTTTTTATGAAATGAGTTTTTATTAAATTATTTATTTCGTCCACTCACAGCTTTCAATGGTTTAATGTCCTTCAGGTTGATCGCGGATGCGGGCTGTAGCGGAGACCGAGACATCACACTCCTCTGATCCAGGCACACTCTGGAAGCCCCGTTTGGGCTAAGGTTTGAATTATCCCTTATCTGACACTTCGTATCAGACGGGGGCATGGTGTCAGGACCCGTCCCCGAAGGACAAAGTTAACTGTGCCCGGTCCTACTCCCGTCTGACAAGTCAACTGAAAGTCTGAAACTACCCTTCAGCACCTGCCAGACAAGGGATATTTGCGCCGGTGCCGGCTCATACCTCCACCTCTCAAATAGCCTCGATCATCGCGCCACGATCTGAAGGGTCAATAAAACAGAAAAGGTGTGAGTGGACAAAAATGACCTCTTATAAAAACATTTATCAAAATACCCTCCAGTTTTCACAAACTTGCATGCATATCGTAAAACATTAGTAATAGTATGACATCATTCAAGTATGAACAGTGGACCGATAAAATCAAAACATATTTTCCCATGGTCCATAAAACTCATGTTCACCAAATCAGTTCATGTTATAAAACATCAAATCCCGGCTCTCAGGCCAAAACATGCGAAAGCATAATCACCTGGCCACAAAGACCAAAAACACGTACTCCATACCAGTACGTCATCACAAATAACATCAATCAGCACTAATCACAAGTGCACAATAAATATATCAATCCAATCAATCCGCACTACTCACAAGTGCACAATATCACAAATCACATCTGCACTACTCACAAGTGCACAATCAATCAAACTGCACTACTCACAAGTGCTGCACTACGCGTAGGCCAATATCCAGTCACTCTCTCGGGAACAGACACCTTTAAGCTCAACCCCCTCGGGCTCAGTCACCTCTGGGCGAACACATCCCCAGGTTCAGACACCTCTGAGTGGTACATCCAGGCTCAGTCTCATCCGAGAAGCTGACTACCATAGGATCAACTCCGGATCCTACAATCACATCCCCCAAGCTCCGGTCGTCTGGGTAATCCCCCCAAGCTCCGACCGTCTGGGAATATCATAATCACAATGAAAACCATCTCGGGAATTATATCCCAAAACATTTCAATCAAATCTTGTCTTCATACAAAGTCAAGATCATTCCCGACTGGGTCTCAAAGCCCAAAATACCTTTCACACATAAACCGTTAAAATCACATTTAAATCAATAGAATAATCCGGAAATCATCATTGACTCACCAACAAAGTCAAAATATCATTTTAGAAATCATTTAAACTCCGGGCCTGGCCCAAAACATCATTTGCACTTTCCTCGTAAAACGTGCCCAAAAGACTAATTAAAATAATCATAAAATCCCAATAAATCATTAATTTCACAATTTCACCAGAGACTCCAAATCCGAGTAAAAAACACTATTCACTTGGGTTCTCACGCCCAAAATAACATTATCACGCAAATCCATGCGTTGCAACCTCCGTTGCCATTTTCATTTAAATCCACAAAATTGACCCTTGACTCATTCCCGAGTCACCACATCATTTTTCAATCCATGACTCAATAATCCGAGTCCAACCATTATTTTCAATCAATTTTAATCCCGGACTCATAAACCAAGTCCAAACATCATTTTTACCAAATTTCGTAATTTCTCGAAAATCGCCCAAAAATAATAATATAATAATCATAAAACCGAGAAATTACAGGATTGAAACATAAATCATGCCCAAGCATATAAAATCATATAATAAGGCATTTAAATCATATATGCATGCATCACGGTTAGAAAACAAAGTCCACTCACACACACCGTCCAAAACGATCCGTTTCCGAGCTGCACGTTTTTCCGTAAATTCTGGAAATCACAACTCCTGCCCAAAATCATTATAGAGGGTTACTAACATCTCAAAATACTTCATATAATTTTCCCCAATTTTTCCGGAATTTAAATACTTATTTTAAACGTAAAACAAAACTTCGGATACGCGGAACATTAACGAAACGATATCCGATTTCATCGAAACCAGTGTCAAAATGTTCGTTACAATGAGAGGATCAAAAGTCATGTTGATCATACCTCGGGATTCTCACTCACACGCCCCCACGCGCCGCCGCAAGCGGCTGCGCGTGGAAGCTACGCGCCAGCTACAGTAACCAGCACAGTCGTCCCCTTCGCCCGTTTGTCTGGTAAACGGGTTGAAAAACCCGCGAACAGACCCGATTCAATCTCATTCAATTTAACCTCAAATCGATTCGTTCCTTCAACTGATCCCTTCTAATCCAACTCTAATTAAGTTCTGCAAGTTCAATTACTCGAATCATGGTCTAAATCCTCATGACTCTCTATCGACCCTCGACGGGTTTCCAATTCGGGTTCATAGATTTCGACCCTGTTTTTCAAATTAATTAACACAGTGAGTATCGTGAGAGTTTAAGGAACATTTCTACAAGATCAATTTCATACAATCTCACCTCTAACCCATTGAACCCAAGCTCGAATTGAAGCAGCCATGGAAGCTTCGTTCTTCCTCAATTCGACACGGTTTCCCTTCGTTCTTGTTGGAAAGATGATCGTTTTGATCCCAGAAGTCGAATTGAATCCTCAATTGTGATCCTCAAGGCCTACACCTTCGAATTCGAAATTCCCTCCAAACTTAACAAAATCCGAATTTCCAGTTCTTCAGTTTCCCTCAATCCCTCGTGTTTTCCTCACTCAATCAGTCACTGAATTCTCTCCAATTTCCGTTCACAAGTTTAGTGGATAGGGAGGAGATGAAGGATGGAAGAATTGTGAATTTTGGTGGTACACGGGTTAAGAAAACACAGAAGAGAAAAATGGAGGTTTAATGGATTTTTAATTAATTAATTAATAATTAATAAAACACGATGATTATGTTCTCCCCAAAACAAGGATCCTGGTTTTAGGCCTCAATTTAAGGGATGAGTGACAAGTGTCACTCATCCAAGTGTGTTCAGTCTCCAGGTACTGTTCATATTAAAATATTATTTTAATCCCGGTTCGTTCGGTTAATCGAGTCCGATTCCGTGACCATAACTTCGTCGTCGAATCTCCGATTTCGGCATGCCGCCTGTCATTGGATTCGTATCGACGAGACCTACGTAACGGTCCTTGGCCCTCGTCCATCGGACCTCCCGATCAAAAAGTCAACATTTCGCCCCAATTAACCAAAATTACCAAAATGCCCCTCAACATCCGAACATCATAACTTTCTCCTCGAATGTCGGAATCGAACGTGCCACCTGTCTATGAACTCGTGACGTCCCGAACTACGTCACAGTCATCGGTCAAAGTCCGTTTGACCGCCTGAATTAAAAGTCAACATTTTGCCCACGCTAGGGGCAAAACGTCATTTTGTACAATTCGTCCGATTTCACTCAACTAATCTCCGATTAGTCATTCTAAACCATAATTAATTAATATTCAATCCCGACACTCGGGACGGGTCATTACGCATGGCACATCACGCGTTAATCCCGAGGGGATTTGGGATGAGTCGTGTCAGGAGGACCTACTCCCGTCTGACACAACCCTATGAAATGACCATTTTTCCCTCATAATTAAATAAACTTTATAACCACATGTCAGATCAGAGATACTACCACAAACTAATTAGAATAATCAAAGTACGCACTCACCGTGATGTCTCAGTCTTCACATAGTCAGCGTCCGCGATCAATCTGGAGGGTGTCAAAAACCAATAAAAAATATGAGTGGACAAAAACAAAGGTCTGCAAAACCATTTTCCGAAATATACCTTAAAACCCTCTGTTTAGTAAAACATGCATGCACAATCAATAAAAACATTATGCTCAAGTAACCAGTACCATGTATATAAAAACACCATGGGTCCAACTCCAAATCACATAACACATAAAGGCCCTCTAACCCACATTTTACTGAAAACGCCGGCTCTTAGCCGCTTTGAAAACATTTACACCAATCGTTATAATGAAATACCAAACCTGATCTCGTTGGCCTAGCCAACTCAATGTCAAATCTCATCATGCTGGTCCAACCAGCTGCTAGTCCAACTAGCATCCCATGGGCACCACCGGTAAGAGAGTTCGGGGTCTACAGGGTCCAACCTTGTCAATACGTGTAGAGTCCAACCCCGTTAACGTCCGAGTCCATCTTTGGGAATCTACGGAGTCCAAGTCCGGAATGGCGATCCAATCGCCTGAGGTTAACTAATCCAGCTTACAAAATCCAAACTGAAACATAATTTAGCACACGACAAGAACCCAAAATAGTTATCATAAGGGCACCAGCCCAAAACACGATTTTCCAAAAACCAACATATTTCAATATCCAGAAATATAATCATCAAACATTTTAAATCCAACATTTATCCGGCAATCAAAATCATATTCATAATCACGAAAAATCATAACATAAAGCTAGTAAAAACATATAAATATGCATGCATCAGAGTTATGAAAAAAAATATCCACTCATAGTACTGCCAGTCACTCAAAATTCGAGCCGTATGCCAAATCCGAAGCCTCCGGGATGTCCGGGCCTGTCTAAGTCACACCTAAGGGTCACTATCAATCTATACAAGTCCATATCAGAAACCCCCAAAAACCCTAGAACAGAATACATGTCCCGAACACGCTTCCTAATGAGAAAAACCTCCAAAACACCCATCAAAAGATCTCTGATCGACCAGAAACCACCACCATTAGGTTCAGAATGTCGAAAACCTACAAACAAGATTGGTTTGACCTCGAAATTTGTACCAACGCGTCCACACACACTGGTCAAAGATTAGTTACCGTTGGTCAATGCTAACATCACTACTGACGTCATCCTGACATCTGACAATCTAACAGCTCCTGACATCCTGCCACGTGGTAGCCACTGATTGGTGCCACGTGTCACCACCTAAAATGTGCCACGTGTCCCTGCTAACATCACAGCTGATGTCATATGCTGATATCATCACTACCACGTCATAACTGACACATCGCCACGTGGCACCCATCGGACTTGGCCACGTGGCACCCATCGGACTTGGCCACGTGGCCTTACATGATGACGTGGACTACCACATCATCATCGTCTTCCTCCAGTCGAGTCGACCCGTGACCTTGTAACGGGTCATCCGACCTAACTACCTGATCTGGTCCGTTCTCCCTCATTTCAACTCTGTTTTCCACGATTCTTTCACCAAAACATTCCCATCCTACCCAGAAATTATTTCCTGAGCTACGAGCTTGTCCCTAGGCCACTCCGGTCGTCCAATCTTTCCGATTCTTGGCCCTACGCACTCAGGGAAGCTAACCATGGCATTAGTTTTGAGTTCCAACATGTCAAATGAGAAACCCAAAATCCAACCTTTAAAGGCTCATAGTTTTTACCTATTTTGGTTCCAACTAGCCCCTCAGTGCTTCCTTGTCTCTCCATCGTCCCTCTTAGACTCACTCTCACTCTCTCTGTCTATTAACCAGCTCCAGCTGATGATGATAATGAAGAAATGGAATGGGGGATGGGTTTTGGGTATATTAACAAAATAGGAAATGAGATGCATGAATAAGGGATAGTCACTCATCCTCTGGTCCAACTTTAGATATATAGGGTCCCATAACCAAACAAAAAAGTCAACTCTTCTCGAAATACGCATAACTTTAAAATTGCATAAATCTTCCTTGACCTGTATCGTCACTATCCGATGTCCGATCTCGATGTGCCACCTATCTGCACACTCGTAATCCCTCGATTTACGTAATGGACCTCGGGTTCAAGGGCAAATGACCTCCCGGGTCAAAAGTCAAAATTTTTCCCTCCATGGGTAGAATCGTCATTTTATCTCGACTATTTCCAATTAGTCTCAATGATTTTCCGTTAACTTCAAAATTTTCGAGTCGGGATGTTACAATTCTACCCTCCTTAAATAATTTCGTCTGTGAAATTCACACTTACCTTAGTCCAAAACTGCAAAAAACCAATCCTGCCTCTAACCCGTGGCTTACACGTGTCCACGTACACGTCCAACATCTATCCTTCCTACACAATCCTAAACAAACGTCACCTGACGTTAAAAACAATCCAACGATTAATGCTGAAACTCTGCTCATCCTCAACGATTGTATCCGAATAGGTGCGTGGCCACCCTTCCACAGAACTCCCAAAACTCAATTCTTAAGTCTCGCTCGAGACGACGACACTCGCCAACCTCACCTGCCTTTCACTTTAGTTCACTCAGAACTCAATCTTACGTTTTTGCTCCCACTGAGCGATCTCAAGTCATCTGTCATTAGACGGTCTCTTACCATCAACGATAACCACCACGAACCATTGTGACTAGCTGGTAACTCTTCGGCTCCACTACTTCCATCCGAGTCACTGTCGAAAACTAGACTCGCATGGAGGATAACTCTATGATCCTGACTTCTCTCGACCCCTCATCTGCATCTCACCCATCTAGAGTACATCTTGACCACATCAAATACTTGCTCTAGCCGAAGTAATTACAAATCAGTTTTCTAGGGTTTTTATTGCCAACCATGGCATTGAGCTCCAAGATCGTACAATATCTAAACCCTCTAAAGCCTCTCTCATCTAGAGCACCATATTCAATGCCTGGTCCTAGTATCTCAATGAAAGGTCAACATCGGTTCAAATCTGATTACCATACCGTGTCCATCTCGGATCCCATCAGAATATCATACCACATCTATCTCGGATCCAATTCGAATATCTTATCACATCAATCTTGGATCCAATCCGACTATCGTATGGCTACCATGCTAATCATTGCCCAACACTGGCCCTATTTTTCTAATCCCAGATCTGAGCAGATCGCATCGTAATACTCAAAATCCTCTTTGAGTTCTCCTAGTCACCCGACCAACACTTGGGACGTGTCCAACACGTATTTCCTGAAAACTCCCAAGACAAATTGTCTAGTTCTTTAGCCATCTCTATCTCTTGATTAATTTCCAAGGTCACTCGAATTTCGTCTACTAAGACGTACCAATCCTAAGTGAAAAGTCTTATCGGTTACTTACCTCGACCCCCATCTTGATGATACGAAGGGTCGAATCCTGAGCTGTGCTGTAAACCACTAATCCAACCATATAGGTCACATTGGAACATTGTCACCCCAAATAATTTCACATTAAAATTCCCCAAGGATAAAAATACGTATTTAAAACATAACATAATACTTCGGACACTCGAAACTATATTTAAACGGTGTTCGATCGAGTCGAAACCTGTGCCAAAATGTTCGTTACATCGAAAGTATCAAATCATATGTTGATCGTACCTCGAGATGAGCACCCATGCGCCATTACGCGCCGCCTCAAGCGGATGAGCGTGAAGCCCACGCACCAGGGCACTGTAGCATCATTTTCCTCGCCCGTTGTCTGTAAAACGGGTCCTTCGACCCGGTTCCACGTCCTGATTAGTTTTCGCTCAATTCTGCACTAAATTTTGTGTTTTAAGCATCAGATTGCATCGAATCAATCCCAAGAATAGATTTATAATCTCAATTTCATGGATTTCCTTACCTAAATCCATCACTTTGTTCAAGCTCCAAACTTCAATTTCAAGCGTTGTTACTAGCTCGTCTGTGATCAATTTTCTTCAATTCCTCCTCAGTTCGACTCGTTTAATTTTCAGAAAGATATTTACATACTCGAATTCACTCACTAATTCGTCTAACTCGAAAATTGAATTCAAATTGAAATGATGTGTAACGACCCGTCCCGAATTCCAGGATTAGATTAGTGACTAATCAAGGATTAATAAGGTTAATCGGTGGCGACGGAAGGTGTAAAATGACCATTTTACACCTAGTCGTGGAAAAAATGTTAACTTTTGACCCGGGAGGTCCGATGTCCGAGGGCGAAGGACCATTACATAGATCAGGTCGATACGAATTCGCAGACAGGTGGCACGTCGAAATCGGACGTCGAACAAAAAGGTTACGTTCACGAGAAATTCAATTTCACTATGCACGCATTACGAGGCAAGGATTAGGTGGCATTATCTAATTGGTTGACTATTAGTGTGGGGCCCCTGGATGAGTGACAAGTGTCACTCATCCAATTGGTGACTTTTTTCCGTAAAAAGGGGATCTTGGATCTGATTGGTCCATTTGAAAATTAATTAATTTTCCTCACCCATTCTCTCTCTTTCCCGCGACCATCCCCTTCATTTTCTTCTGCAAACCCGAACCCCAACCTAGCCGTAACCTATCCAAAACTGCACCCATTGTTTTTGGGAGGAAAATGAAAGTGAGAAAGGGAGAGAGGACGAGTCGAATGGTGGCCACGGCTTGCGCCATCGTGGGCGATAGCCCGAGAACCCAAAAATGGTGCTTTTCGGTTTGATGTTTGGATTTTGGTTTGTGGTGTTTGTCGATTGATTCTAATGGTTAGGACGTGTTCTTGGAGGTTATTGGAGTCGAAGGGGATTGATTTTTAGGGCTAGGATGGCCAGAGTCAACGGTGGAGGAAGGTTGGAGGTGGCTGGTTCGTCCATGGTTTATCAAGGTATGTTTTACGTTCTTGAAGTCATGAATAGATGGATAAAGTTGAGACATAGAGTTTAGGATTGAAAGGAACAAGAATGGACCAAAATGGGGGGTTTATAGTGTTGAACCGGGACCACCGGTTTGGTTGGACCGAACCTATCTAAACCGGTCTAGACAGAGGTATGGGATGTTGAATAGTGCCAAGCACCTAGGCTCACGCGTAGCCCCTTTGGGCGGCGCGTGGGGACGCGTGAAGCTTCTTTTGACAGGACCGCCCCCAATTAGGGCATTGTTAACCGTGCCTGGTCCTGCTCCCGCCTGGCAAGACGACTGAAATTCCCAAGTTACCCTCAGTACTTGCCAGACCAGGGATAGCCACATGTGCTTACTCATGCCTCCGCCTCTCGATCAGCGCGCCACGACCTGGAGGGTCAATAAAAAACCAAAAGGGTGTGAATGGATAAAAATAAATCAGTTTGTAAAAACCATTTCGGAAAGACATTTTTACCCTCCACGTAAAAACAATGCATGCATACAAAAATCGTTTCGCAGAACGTTACATTTTCAACACAAGGAATCCGTATATGTAAAATCAAAACATTTTCCATACCTAAATCTTCGGGTCTTAGCCCGTAATCGTAAACACAGGGCCTCAGCCCAAAACTACGAATCAAAACCAGATACTCAACATGATCCAAAACCATCGACCACATAAACCGGGCCACAGTCCCACACATCCGAAACATCAGAATAACAATAAATCACGAGTCAAACATTTTGTTGGATAACAGGTGCGCCCGAGTCTTTAAACTCAAAACCATGCGCAATACAGGCCTTCCCGGGATATCAACGAGCCTTTAAACTCAAAACATATTCAATAGGCCTCGGGGGTATCACAATAACCGAGTCTTTAAACTCACGAGTCTTTAAACTCATTAAGGGCCCTCCCCCGTCATCCATTAACCGAGTCAAAACGTGCTCCAGCAATGGCACCGGGTCTTTAAACCCAAAATAGTTTTCAACGGGTCTTTAAACCCAAAACAGTTTTCAAACACAACAACGTGGGATCCATCCCAAAATCACATTTTTCACAACAGGACTCATGGTCCGAATTTCCACATTCGAATTCCCAATCATACTTCACAAAACATTTTTAAATCACCATTACACACGGGCATGAACAATCATACCAAATCACTTTATTAAATCTTTTTTCATTCCCGAATTCAAATTCGCAATAATGATTTCGTAAGTCGGCATCCGGAAACATCATCCCGAACCCAAACCAGGAACCCGTTTTCAATCTTCCAAAAATCGAAATCTCGTTCATCAAAATTACTTTTATGCCCCGAGCATCAAGCCCGAAATCACCTTTTTCAAAATCCGTTTTAAATCCTTGAAAACACCTCATATTTCGAATCTCAAGGTCATGACATCAAAACCACAATCAAATCACCAAAATCACGATCAAATCACAACATACTCGAAATCTCGTAAAACGTGCAAAACCGAGACATTCTCGAAAACCGTGTCAATACCGTGAATCACACTCACAATCATAAACAACATCTTAAAAATACGACACGCACAAAGCAGATAAAATCATTCGTTAAACCATCATCCAAAACCTACGGGAAACTATACCTCGAAATACGTGCAAATTCATGTGCATATAAAAAATACGTATAGATACGGAAATCGAAATCAATCACAAATCATAATCATAGAAATCATAGAAATATTTATGCCTGCATTAAATTTGAAAGCAACGCCCACTCACACACCGTTCTTAAGGCTCGGTTTCGAGCCACACGCATTCCCGTAATTTCTGGCATTTTTCAGAAAACCCGAATCCTGTCCAAAAAACACATTCCCGGGTCATTAAGGTTTCAAATAACAACATACTAATTTCCCATAATTTTCCAGGAATTAATCGTTAATTAAAAACGTAACCTAAACCTTCGGACCCTCGAAACAACATCGAAAAGGTGTCCGATAATTTCGAAACCAAAGCTAACATGTTCGTTATAACGTATAGGATAAAAGTCGTATTGATCGTACCTCGGGATTCGTGCACACGCGCCGTCACGGGCCACCGTGAGTGGCTGCGCGTGACAGCCACGCGCCAGCTACAGTAACGGTGAACAGTTCGTCTTCTTCGCCCGTTTCCTCTGCAAACGGGTCTGGTCACCCGCGAAGTGACCCGGCTGAATCTCCTTTAATTCCAGCTTGTTTTCTAAAATTAAACCATCCATTAGCCTCGTTTTGAACTTAACTAAGGTTCTGTGAGATCAAGCAAGTCTAACTTACCTCAGACCAGCTAATTGGGCTCAAATTCCCGATGAACGACCACACATTGTTTTTCCTTGGAGTCCGTTGATCCTCAGCGCTCTTCTGCAATTGGTCGAACCAAAAGCTTCGCAGGACTACCAAGAACCTATATTCACTCTCAATTGTAAGCTCGGATCCCTCGAACCATTCCAACTTAACTGAGGTTTCAAAAGCTGAACTCACAAGCTGTCTGGGCTCATATCCTCACCAATTCCTTCGCTGTTGATCCCGTTCGACTTGTTTGAACGTCTAGAAGCTCGAACTCAGCTCCAATTCCATCAATAAGCCGCCCAAATCGAAATTAAAAATATGATTCGACATTGTAGTTTTTCGGGTTTTAGTTTTCCTTCCACACTCTCAAACTCAACTCACTCTCTCCCTATCTCTCTCACCCCCCAGAGACTGATTCAAACACTCCAATTAATCGATCAAAATAACCCGTGCTCTGCTCAGCGTGAAAAGAAAATTCCAGTGCTCTGTCTCCCATTTGCAACGGCACCCAGCAACAGAGAAAACAACCGTGCTATGCCCACACTGTCCCACGAATTCTGTTTCCCACCCAAGGTATAAACAATTCACTACACCAAGTCCAAGCAATTGGTTTCTTAAACAAATCGCCCGTGCTCTGTTTTTACGAGGAGGAACCGACACCATACACGACCGTCCCAAGAACACAGCCAAAATTACTATTTTACCCTCACTTGACAATTTACCAAATTGCCCCTCACACGTCCTAGACCCGTAACTTGGTCATTCGAACTCCGATTGACGCGTGCCGCCTATCTACGGACTCAGGGCATCGAGACCATCCTAACGGTCCTCGGTCCTCCCGGTCAAAAAGTCACTATTTTCTCTTATTTTGTTCAAATTACAAAAATGCCCCTGGACTTCCGAACGTCATAACTTTCACCTCGAACGTCGGAATTGAACGTGCCACCTGTCTATGAACTCGTGACGTCCTAGACTACGTCACGGTTATCGGTCAAAGTCCGTTTGACCGCCTGAATTAAAAGTCAACATTTTACCCACGAGCAGGGGCAAAACGGTCATTTTGCACCGTTCGTCCGAATTCGCCCAACTGATCACCGATTAAGCCTGCTAATCATGATTAGTTACTAACTTAATCCCGAATTCCGGGATGGGTCGTTACATATTTTGGGGATGACTTCAACATGTGAAATACTCTATTCGATGTAACGAATATTTTGGGACTGGTTTCGTGTCGATCGGACATTATCTCGATATTATTCGGGATATCCGAAGGTTTAGGATTGGGTTTAAAAATAGTTAAAAATTTAGGAAAATTACGGGGCTTCAATGAGAGGTTAATAAGGTAGTTAGTAACCCTCTAGATTGATTTGGATAGGTTTGGGAGTCCCGGTGATGGTGATTAGCCCGGGAGGCTTATACCACGCAAATCGAGGCGACGGCTTAGGACGGTCTGTGAGTGGACCTTGATTTCTAAACTGAGATGCATGCATAAATATTTTATTTTATTTTTATGGATATGATTCTATGATTTTGATTTTGGATATTGGTGAATTACATGGTTTCACGCATTTCGAGGCGATTTACGTACTTGCACGTAAATCGCGGTTTACGATTTTGCACTGATTATACGTGCTTATGGTTTTGAAAATAGTTTAATGAAATGGTTTTGGATTTGAAAAGGTAAACTCGGGTTTGAGACCCATTTGTTTTGGAAACCCTCGGACTCAAAGTCCATTTAGTTACGTTTTCGGGCCAGAGGCCCAATTGGTTCTTGAATCGATTTCAGATTTGTGAATATGAAATCGGGCACGAGACCCATTTGATTTACGAACTCTCGAATTTGAAGTCCATTTGATTTAACGAGGCATCGGGTCGAAGACCCATTTGGTTTACGTATCGGGCCGGAGGCCCAGTTGGTTTACGAATCGGGCTCGAGGCCTAGTTTGTTAGGATCAGACCCTCCTCGGCCAGGACCCAATTCATCTAGCATGATATTATCTACTTTGGGCCTCCTTGCCCTTGCCCTCACGGTTTTTTTTTTTCGAGAGCTCACGGTGCAACTTCCCAGGGGATCACCCATCATGAAATTGCACCAGCCTCAACTCGCTAAAATTTGGTGTTCCAATCCCCCTCAAAGCCACTGGAGCTCCCAAAAGGCCTCGTGCTAGATAGGTGTGTGCCTACACCTTTAAGGAACACCACCACTCCCATCCAAGACCATTCCCCCCTCGCATGAATGTGGGATCGTTCACCGTTCCCTCCCGGACACGGGTCTTACAATCCGCCCCCTTAGGGCCCAGCGTCTTTGCTGGCACACTTCCCGGTCGGGGTTTGGCTCTAATACCATTATGTTAGGACCCGACCCTCCTTGGCCAGGACCCGACTCATCTAGCACGATATTGTTTGCTTTGGGCCTCCTTTCTCTTGCCCTCACGGTTTTGTTTTCGGGAGCTCACGGTGCAACTTCCTAGGGGGTCACCCATCATGGAATTGCACCAGCCTCAACTCGCTTAACTTTGGGGTTCCCCAATCCCCCCAAAGCCACTTGAGCTCCCAAAAGGCCTCATGCTAGATAGGTGTGTGCCTACACCATTAAGGCACACCACCACTCCCCTCCAAGACCATTCCCCTATCGCAGGAATGTGGGATGATTCACCGTTCCCTCCAGGACACGGGTCTTACACAGTTGACTTACGTATCGGGCACGAGGCCCATTTAGTTTACCAAATCGGGCACGAGGTCCATTTAGTTTATGAAATCGAGCACGAGGCCCAGTTGGTTTGCGACTTCGGGCTTGGGGCCCAGTTATGGTTTACGATTATGATTTCGGGTCGAGGACCCATAAATGGATTTCTGGTTCATGACGGTTTATGGGGACCGGGCATGAACCTCTGAAAGGTTTTGAAAATGATTTCAAATGGTTTTTCGTATACCATCATTTATATTATGGATTGTTTCCTCTAGGGAGGGTCGTTGGCCCGGGTGGACCCCAGAGTAGTCACGGAGCACTAACTGAGTGGAGTTGCCCCCGTTGGGTGCCTTACTCTCAGGAAGGCTATGGATTATAACCCCCAAGGAGGGTCATTGATCTACGAACATTGACCAGGATGGACCTTAGGGAGACTTGGGATTTGAGTCCCCGGATAGCATGCGCGTAGCTCTAGATACCGTGACAGGATTGCTTATATGATTATGATAAACATGATTTCTTAGTTTTGAGAAATTGTGTTTTATGGATAATAAATGGTTTTGGGCAGGGGCTCGTATAGTTTTGGTTGTCGAAACATATGTGGTTTGATAAATGATTTTTCCCTATGCATGCATGCTTTTTAGTAAAGGGTATAAAGGACTTTTTGTGAAATGTGTTTTATTAAAATTATTACTTTTCGGCCACTCACGTTCTTTTCTGTTTCACTGCCCTTCAGGTTGATTACTAGTGCGGACTGTAGCAGAGACCGAAACATCACACCCCTCCACCGGATCCTGGCGTACTCTGGAAGCCGGTCGGGCTAAAGGTTTTAATTTTCCCTGGTCTGACACTCTGTGTCAGACGGGATCAGAAGCGTCCCTCGTTAATCCCGGGGGGATTGGGACGGGTCCTAATATGATGGGTTTCGGGTTTGGGTGTTTCGAGTCTATTTTCTGTGTTTTTCTTTCACGTTTTCCCTTCCCAGTTGCTCTCAATTCTCAGGTTTCCTTTTTTTTTTTCTCTCAAATAGGTGCTATGAAGATCAATCCTCAGTTGATCAATTCAAATTCTTCTTTGTTCTCTGCTTTATTTTGTTTTCTTTTAATCAACACACACATAGCACAACCATAGTGCCACCAATCCTCATTTCAAAGTGACAAATGTCACATAATAGGCAAGGTGAGTCACTAAAGTTGGTGACATATCAAAACAGAAGAAAAGTCCAAATTGCCCCTTAAACCACAAATGACCAAAATTCCCTTGGACTTCAAATTACAAAAATGCCTCTCATTAATCTAGACCCGTAACTCTCACATCCGAACTCCGATGTCGATGTGTTACCTATCTATGGATTCAAGACTCTGAGACCTACGCAACAATCTTTACAGAAAGTCCAAAAAGTGTTCTGAGCAAAAAGTCACCTTTTACCCACATAAACCAAGGGTGAAATTGTCATTCCCCTTTCAAATTCTCGAATTTACCTTCTTTCGAATTTTCGGGTCGTCACACTGCAGCAAAGAGATCCCTCTCGCCCAAATACTTCTGTATCTTCTCATTTGGAAGTGAGCCACCGAACGGAGACCCCGGATGTCAAGACCCGACCCTTCTCTATCAGGACCCGACTCATTTAGCACGATATTGTCTGTTTTGGGCTTCCTTGCCCTTATCCTCAAGGTTTTGTTTTCAGGAGCTCACGGTGCAACTTCCCAGGGGATCACCCATCATGGAATTGCACCAGCCTCAACTCGCTTAACTTTGGGGTTCCAATCCCCCTCAAAGCCACTTGAGCTCCCAAAAGGCCTGGTGCTAGATAGGTGTGTGCCTACACCTTTAAAGCACACCACCAATTCCATCCCAGACCATTCTCCCTCGCAGGAATGTGGGATCGTTCACCGTTCCCTCTAGGACACGGGTCTTACAATCCACCCTCCCTTAGGGCCCAATGTCCTCACTGGCTCTGATACCATTCTGTCGGGACCCGACCCTCCTCGGTCAGGACCCGACTCATCTAGCACGATATTGTCCGCTTTGGTCCTCCTTGCCCTTACCCTCACGGTTTTGTTTTCGGGAGCTCACGGTGCAACTTCCTAGGGGTCACCCATCTTGGAATTGCAGCAGCCTCAACTCGCTTAACTTTGGGGTTCCAATCCCCCCCAAAGCCACTTGAGCTCCCAAAAGGCCTCGTGCTAGATAGGTGTGGGCCTACACCTTTAAGGCACACCACTAATTCCCTCCCAGACCATTCCCCTCTCGCAAGAATATGGGATCGTTCACTGTTCCCTCCAGGACATGGGTCTTATAATCTGGAGGCCCAAAACGGACAATATCATGCTAGATGAGTAGGGTCCTAACCGAGGAGGGTTGGGTCCTAATAGAGTGGTATCAAAGCGTGTTTTGCTCTTGGTGTGCACACAGGTCGAGGATGTGATGTCTCTGCAGTGGTAACAGTCCGTCATCAACCTGATAGATAGGGTAAGAGTAGGAAACACCTCATGCTGAACGAAACTCGATGCAATGGTTTAGGGATCGATTGGCATATGATGCCTTGTTTTCGAGAGGTTGGATTCCCATAAGGAAAGATTTTCTTGCAAATCCAACGGCGTAGAGCCGTAGTGTTACTGGTGGATAGGATCCAGTGGACCAGTAGACACTGTATGACGACCTGAGGGTCGGGACCGTTGAGCTGTCATAATGGTTATGGATTGTGACAAGTGGTATCAGTGGTGGTCGTGGATGACCAGAGTGAGATTATTTAGAACAGGAATGTTTGACCCTATTTGGCATGTGTTGCCATGTTTTAGTGTGTAGAATCTCGGAGGGATGTCGACTGGCAGGGGATACCCCTGAGTAGTTGTTGTGTGGTGTGGTAGGATGTGATTGCGACGTGTAGCGGTTGTGTAGTGTTAGCCTCGGAGTATGGCCAAGTTCTTGTGGCGGCCAGCGGCTGGGAGCGGTAGAGTTACGAGAGGACGAGGTCCATGGATCGTGGTTACGGGCTGGTATAGTACCAGTATTGGAGTATGACGGCTCTTCGGAGTCGAGAGCGATGGATCGGTCAGGATGGTTGGGCTGCAACGGGCAGCTGGGTTTGTGATAACCGTAGTAGGAGATTGATTGGACAAGTTACCTAGAGTGTGGTACTTGTCAACCGGATCCTGAGGTGGACCGATCAGTGGATGTTACGTGTTGAGTGGTTGGTACCTGTGGTGAGTTGACCGCATGGATTTAGAGTCGCGATAGCAGAGTATTTCTGAGATTGGTCTGCACGAGGTTATGGCAGACGTGCTGGGATTGTTCTGCACGAGGTGGTGGCAGACACTGTTATCGATAGACGTAGTCGAGCCTTATCTAATTGGATAGGCTTAGGTTGTCGTGACGATTGTGACAATAGGATTTGTCAGTCGTGACGAGGATATGAGGGTGTGTGGGTAACGCACAGTACGAGCATTAATTCTGGATTCGACTCGGTTACGGCTGAGTACGATCGCAAAATGAGATGCTGACGTTGGATGTTGGCACACTTGCCACGCTACCTCGGTGGAAGTGACTTGGGAGGAGTTTAAGAGCCGATTCTTAGACCAGTACTATCCCCGTGCCTTCTGCTAGGCGAGAGAGATTGAGTTCTTGCAACTCCAGCAGGGGAACTCGACTGTTGCGGAGTACTTGGTTTGGTGACCAGCTCTCTGCTGATACGAGGCTCGAGGCACGAGTGTGCGCCCAGGAGTGGTAACATTAAAGGATGAAATGCCTAAGTGGTAGCTAGACAGAAAAGGTACAAATGGATGACATGAATGACGTCACATGAGATTTGGCTTCAGATCACTATAGACGTTGCGATCTGTCTAGCCTACTGACCGATGTCAGGTTGTGATCGACTGTGAACCTTGTAGTGGACTCGTTGGAGATGGGTGTACGTACCCTGTACGGTGTACGAGGATTGGTACCGGACAGGCCGAGTGGTACCTAGTGACGGTACGTGGGAGGTACCAGTGGTGTGGTTGTACGTGTTGGCATTCGGCTTAATTCCGACACACTTGGTGTTGTTGTGAACGAGAGTGTGAGCTTGATATATGCCGCAGGGTTGGGCTTGCCCTGCGAGATGAGATCGTGTTATTGATCTTACGCAAATTTATGTGACACCAATTGGCTGTTGATTACTGCGTTACTGGTGAGGTTTAGTGGTGACCGTTTGGCTGGTAGCGTCAGCACGGACTGACGAGTGAGAGTTGGTGACTCCCAGTAGGAGCAGACGTCAAGTGATCATTTTCACTCGAGGTGGTCGAGTGTGGTCGGTACGACATGAGACGGTAATGGGACATTTGAGTACAGAGGAGTAGCTGGTGTACGGGTGTACACGTGTTGCGTGGACGAAATGTTTTCCACAAGGTGGATGTGAGATGAGGATGATTGGAAATTTCGAGAACGAAACTGGTTTTAGGAGGGAGGAACGGTTGAGTTTTGATCGGTTGGAATTTCGGGGACGAAATTCTTTAAGTGGGGAAGATTGTAACGACCCATCTCGGAATTCTGGATTAGATTGGTAACTAACCATGATTAATGGGGGTTAATCGGTGATTAGTTGGGTGGAATCGGACGAACGTGGCAAAATGACCGTTTTGCCCCTAGTCGTGGGTGAAATGTTGACTTTTTATTCGGGCGATCAAATGGACCTTGCCCGATGACCGTGACGTAGTTTGGGACGTCACGAGTTCATAGACAGGTGGCACGTCCGATTCGAACGAACAAGGTGAAAGTTATGACGTTCGGAAGCCCGGGGGCATTATCGTAATTTGGACGTTATAGGGTAAAAAGTTGACTTTTTGTTTGACAATTGATATCCATATGACTCGAAGACTGTTATGTTCGTCTCGACGCCCTGAGTACAACGACAGGCGGCACGCGTGAAACGGACGTCGGTTGACCGAGTTACGGGCATGGATGCGTGAGGGGCATTTTGGTAATTTCTGCACAAGGGCAGAATGGTAATTTCGCAGGGGCTGTTTGAACGGTTACTGTAGCACCTGTTAATGGGAGACATTCCAATGAACGGGTGGTTGGTTTTTGGGCAAATTGGATGGGCTAAATTGTAGTTTAAGGGTTATTGGATTGTTAATCGTGCTAGTGGGAGACATGGCCGTGTGGACGGTGGAAATGGGCAACCAAACCATGGCTGGTGCACCTGAAAATGGAAGAAAACAGGGGATGTTCCCCACGCCTAATCGACCACCTACACGACCAGTTGAGGGGAGTATCGGGCTGATGAGTTGTTTAATGGTTACGGGATTGTCTATGCGTCGTGTGGGAAACAAGAGATTGTGGGTGTGTGTAGGCAGAGCACGGGAAGGATTTTAAAAATTGGTCTGGGTTTGTTTGCGGGAAACAGAGACTCAGTGAGTCTGAGTGAGTTTCCACGGGTGTTGGGTCGCAATTCAGATAACAGGGAGCATTGGGGGTGAGAGGGATTCATTTGGTGTGTCTGAGAGCTGAGGAAATGAGAGGGAATTGGTGAGGGAATACTTAAAAAACCCGAAACCGTGTTTGAGAAATTCAAAATCTGAACTCGAAATGTAGGCCAACCCAAGCCAATTCGAGGCTCAATTCAGTCTTCTGGGACATCACTTAGTCGATCTAGATCAAGGGGACCGAAGCTCGAAGCCTGGGGAGCCATGGACAGTCACGACTGAGTTGCAGAAAAACCGAGCTTGGAGTCGTGGTCATGGAGGTAAGCTCTTGTGAAATTGAGTTCACAACTATCGTGAGGGTGAGTCTACGATGCTTCCCCACTAATCAATTGAAGGAAATCAGTGACATCGTGTTGAACTGGGATGATGAACTTCAAGTACGATTTGAGTTCAGTTGAGTTGGTTTTAGACCGTGTCGATTTCAATGAGTGTTACAGACCCCTAATTGAGTGTATTGCGAGTCTATTTGTGGGATCAATTGAAGAAATTAGATGGTTTCTCGCAGGAATTTGATCGGGTCGAGTTGCGGGTGAAATGGCCTGTTTACCAGTAATCCGGGTTGGAACGACGACTGTACACCGCACTGTAGCAGGCGCGTGGCTTTCACGCGCAGCCGCTTGCTGCGGCGCGTGAGGGCGCGTGGGACGGTTTCTCAAGGTGAGTTCAAAACGACTTCTGTCCTACACGATGTGACAAACATTTTAGCGTTGATTTCAAGTTTATCGGACACCGTTTCAATATGGTTCCGAGGGCCCGAAGATTTATGTTACGTTTGTATTAACGATTAATTCCGGGAAAATTATGGGAAATTAGTATGTTGTTATCTAAGCCCTTAGTGACACTAAAGTATATTTTCGGGCAGGATTTGGAATTTCTGGAAAATATCAGAAATTACGGGAATGCGCGTAGCACGGGAAAACGAGCTTATTGAACGGTGTGTGAGTGGACGTTGCTTTCAAAATTTAATGCATGCATAAATTATTTCTATGATTTTATGATTATGATTATAAGTTGTGATTGATTTTGATTTCCATATTTATACGTATTCGATTCCCGTATTTTTACTATACATGTGAAATTACACGTATTTCGAGACTATGGTCACTCGTGTGTTTAATGATGGTTAAATGAAAGAAGTTATATGAAATGGGGGTAAAATGATTTAAGAAGGTTGTTTATGATTGCGAGTGTGGCTTACAATTTTGACACGTTTTTTTTCGAGAACGTTCCGGATTTGCACGTTTTACGAGATTTCGAGTTATTGTGATTTGATCATTGTTGATGTTTGAATCTAGGAATTGAAATGAGACTTGTGATTTTGAGGATTTTAAAAATGGGTTTTGAGTATGTTTTTATTGGATCGTGATTTTGGTGATTATGATTGTGGTTTTGACGTGTTGAAAATGAGATTTGAGAAAGAAGTGATTTCTAAGAATTAAAATGGTGATTTCGGGCTTGATGCTCGGGGCACAAAAGTAACTTTGATTAACGAGAGAACGATTTTCGAAAATTGAAAGTGGATTCTTGGTTTGGGTTCGGGATGATACTTCCGGATGCCGGCTTACGGAATCATTGTTGCAAATTCGAATTCGGGAATGAAAAAGGATTTAATAAAGTGATTTGGTATGATTGTGCATGCCCCGTGTTTAATGATGACTTGAACATGTTTTGTGAAGTAAGGTTTGGGAATTTGAATGTGGAAACTCGGACCATGGGTCCTGTTGTGAAAAATGTGATTTTGGGATGGATCCCACGTTGTCGTGATTGATAAATGTTTTGGGGTTTAAAGATCCGGGTGCTATTGCTGGAGCACGTTTTGAGTTTAAAGACTCGGTGAATTGATGACGGGGGAGGGCCCTTAATGAGTTTAAAGACTCGTGAGTTTAAAGACTCGTGAGTTTAAAGACTCGGTTGTTGTGATACCCCCGAGGCCTATTGATTATGTTTTGAGTTTAAAGACTCGTTGATATCCCTGAAAGGCTTGTTTATGCGCATGGTTTTGAGTTTAAAGACTCGGGCGCACTTGATATCCAGCAATATGATTGACTTGTGTTTTATTGATGATTCCTGATGTTTCGGTTGAGTTGGGCAGTGGCCCGGTATATGGTTGTTGGTTTTGGATCATGTTGTGCATTTGGTTTTGATTCGTGGTTTTGGGCTGAGGCCCGGTGTTTATGATTGCGGGCTAAGACCCGATGGTTGAGAAAGGAAAAACGATTTTGAGGTTCATACGAGTTTTTCCTTATGTCGGAATTTGATACACAGTTTTTCTTATGTGGAAAATCTTAACCGTTTGCGAAATGGTTTTTTGTATGCATGCATTCGTTTTTACGCGGAGGGTAAAAACGTTTGTTGTAACTGTTTTGCTAAACTGATTTATTTTTGTCCACTCACACCTTTTGGTTTTTATTGACCCTCCAGGTCGTGGCGCGTTGTTCGAGGCTGTACGACAGGCGGAGGCATGAGTAAGTACGTGTGGCTATCCCTGGTTTGGCAAGTACTGAGGGTAACTTGGGATTTTCAGTCATCTTGCCAGACGGGAGCAGGACCTAGCACGGCTATCGATGCCCCTTTCGGGGGCGGTCCTGTCATTAGACCCATAGTGGACCGATTGTGGGTCGAGTCGTGTGGCAACGATCAGGATGATCGAGATGACTGAGGTGATTGTGGCGACTGGGAAGTGAGCAGACCAAGGTCTGGTCGTCATTGGAGTGAATTGCCTTGATGATTATGCTAAGCTAGGAACAGAAGAGAAGCGTATTGTAAGACTGTTGAAGGATTCATTAGCACAGTTGGTGAGATGACAAGACAGAGATTGGATATGGAAATACAGATAAGATAAGGATAATACGTAGGTATCGATAAGGAAGACATGAATAGCTAATACCTCGAGTTGGATATGAGGACAGAGATTGTTACGGATTAACGTTCACCTGGTAATGGACGGTTGAGGTCCAAGCCGTGGATGGAGCGCAGACAATAGTGCGTGATTGGACGTCGACTACTGTGTGCTCGAGCAAAGTGAATTGGTAGGGTTCAGTGATTGTTGTGAGCGGGGGGCTCGAGTCATGGATGACTAAGGAAACCCTACAGTGCAGACGTGTTATTTCTGCTGAGACAAGTATTCGATTGGGATCCAGATACACCCAGGATGGTTACGTTGTCGAATGTGTTTCGACAGGATACGTGGTGTGACAGTTTGGGACTCGAGTGAATCAAGGTTTTAGCATCAGTTGTTGAGTGACACGAAGTACGATGTGAGGACTCGAGAGTGAGTCGAGATCAGAGTAGTGCAACGAGAGCGCAGTGAAGTTAGGAGTTGTCGGCTGGTCACGAAGGTCGTGACATATCGTGGTAATGGGTGTAATCGGTATCTGAAGCGTTCGAATTGTTAAAGATTGATGGGACCATAGGAGAGTCAGTATCAGTATGAGAAACGAAGTAGTTGACTGATATGAGTACCGATGCCGATAAATGTCGCAGGTTTGAGTATGACTTACGAGATGGGATTCGTGCCACAGTGATGGCTGAATCTAGAAGATGTTGACGGATCGGGGGCTGAACAGGATGTCAGCTCGATTGTGGGATAAGAAGGATCGCCAGATTGAAAAGCTGATTTGACGATAACTTAGTATGATTGAACTTGTCAGAGTGAGTGACAGGCGAGACGTCGACATTCGTCTCGAGCGAGACCTACAAGCCAAAGTGTGGCTATATCAGACGTGTACTTTTATACGGGCACTCTCATGATGTGTGCAACGACTTGAGTTGGGAACATGATTGGATTCCACAGTTTGGTTGTGGAATTGGGTCAGTTTGAATTTCGAGGACGAAATTCCTTAAGGAGGGGAGTTTGTAACGACCCGTTCCTGATTTTATGGATTAATTAAGACTAATTATGGATTAGTGAGGCTAATCGGGGATTAGCCGAGGATTAACGGACGTTCAGGGCGAAATTACGATTTTGCCCCTAAACGAGGGCAAATTGTTGAATTTTGACCCGGGAGTTCCGATGACCGAGGGCCGAGGACCGAGAACCATTACGTAGATTGCGTCGATACGAATCCGTAGATAGGCGGCACGTCAAAATCGGACGTTCGATGGAAAAGTTACGGTTTACGGAAGTTCTAGGGAACTATTTACGACGGCACATTTTACGAGGCAAAAAGTAGAGTTTTGTCTTATGTGGGCCCAGATCGTTCCAAGGCCCAATTGATGAGTGACAAGTGTCACTCATCCATTGCCTATCCTCCCGCATTCATGCATATCACCTTCACCTGCTTTGTTCACCCAAACCCGAAACCCATTTTCCATCTTTGTACAACCCACACCCCACACCCCCTAAATCTAACCTGATGCTGGTGACACATGGTGGAAACAGAGAGGTTGAGGTGAGATGGTGATCAAGGTGGTGGCAGGATCGGCTGAGCCGTCATGCACGGTGGAGAGAGGTAAGTGCTCAATTTTGACTTTTGAATTCAATAAATCGATTTGGGCATTATGGACGGACTTGGATGCATGGATAAGTATTATTAGGTTGTTAGGAGTGAGTAGAGACGGTTTGTGATGGTTGAGAGGGGCGGCGCTGCCCATGAGGTGATCGGGAAACTTGGACCGAAATGGGGAGTTTAGAACGAATGGGATTTAGGTGCTTTTTCTTTGTTTTTTTCACTAAAAAAGGTTGCTATGGATGAAATAGGAAGAATGGAATCAATTATGAGGAAAAAGGATGAAAAACGGGTGAGTTATGGGGTCAGACCGGTCACGTTGGTCGGACCGAACCAGATTACAGAAATAAACCGGACCGGCTCGTTCGCCCAAGGTTGAAGATAACTGTGCAGGGCGCGTGAGCCTCACGCGCATCCCCTTTGAGCGGCGAGTGAAGCATTTCCTGGGGAAGGTTCCAACATGTAATATCACCTATTCGATGTAACTAACATTTTGGGACTGGTTTCGAGTCGATCGGACATCGTCTTCATATAGTTCGGGGTTGTCCGAAGGTTTAGGATTGCGTTTAAAAATAGTTAAAAATTTTGGAAAATTACGGGGCTTTAGTGAGGGGTTATTTAAGA
Organism: Prinsepia uniflora; assembly: GCA_032719365.1. Classification (NCBI taxonomy): domain Eukaryota; kingdom Viridiplantae; phylum Streptophyta; class Magnoliopsida; order Rosales; family Rosaceae; genus Prinsepia; species Prinsepia uniflora. Next base: position 16,105,923 of record CM064863.1, read on the forward strand.
AGTTAGTAACCCTCTAAATTAATTTGGATAAGTTCGGGAGTCCCGAAGACGGTGATTCGCCCGGGAAGGGCGTATGTCACGCGTATCGAGACGCGACTTCGGACGATCTGTGAATGGACCTTGTTTTCTAAATTGATGCATGCATAAATGTTTTATATGCTTTAATGAACATGTTTTTTTTATGCCATGAGTACATTTGATTGTGGTAGCTTAGTATGTACGTATTTGCACGTATTTCGAGATTTACGATTTTATGTCGTGCCTATACGTACTGTGTTTCTTGTGGTGGTTTGGATTTGAAAATATGGAATCGGGCATGAGACCCATTTGACTTGAAAACCATCGGACTTGAAGTCTATTTGATTTAATGAGAAATCGGGCTGGAGGCCCATTTGAGTTATACGATCGGGTCGGGGGCCCCGTTGGTTTACGAATTCGCGCTTGAGGCCCGGTTGGTTATGAAATCGGGCATGAGGCCCAATTATGGTTTATAAACATGATTTCGGGTCGGGGACCTAAATGGATTTGGATTTACGATGGTTTATGGAAAACCCGGGCGTGGCCCTTTGAATGGTTTTGGAAATGAAATATGAAAATGGTTTTCCGTATACCATCCTCATGAACGGATGCTCTCCAGACGTCTCGTAGTATCCTAGAGTGGCGTGTTGTCTCCTCCAGACATCTCGTAGTATCCTGGAGTAATCATGGGGCAATTTCCTGTGATGGGTCATTGCACGGAGCGACCGGTCTGTATAGTGACTCAGGAGCAGGGATTGTCAGAGGTTAAAATCTCCCCCCAGGGAGGGTCATTGATCTGCGGGTCATTGACCTGGGTGGACCCTAGGGAGACTTGGGATTTGGGACGCCGGGTAGCACGCGTAGCTTAGAACCGTGACAGTTGTGTTGGTTGTGACATCTCGAATGTCAGGCATCAGGGATGCCGATGATAGGTTTTGGGCTGAGACCCATATGTACTGGATTTGGGCTGAGACCAACATGTATTTGGTTTTGGGCTGAGTCCCTACACTTTTGGATTTGGGCTGAGTTCCCATATGGTTTCATTTACAGTTTTGGGCTAAGGCCCTAATTGTTTAATGATTTGAGAAATGGTTTGATAACTAGTTTTCGAATGCATGCATGCTTTTTAGTAAATGGTATAAATGTCTTCTTTTCGTGAAATTATTTTTATAAATGATTTTTTTGTCCACTCACAGCTTTTCGTGGTTTTAATGCCCTTCAGGTTGATTGTGCATGCGGGCTGTAGCGGGACCGAGACATCACACTCCTTCTCCGGATCTTGACGCTCTCTAGAAGCCCTTATAGGGCTAAAGTCCGAAATTTCCCTTGTCTGAAACTTCGTGTCAGACGAGATCAAGCGTCCCGCGTTAATCCCGGGGGGATTTGGGACGGGTCCTGACAAGAGCTCGCTGGCTTTGGATTCTTGGGGAACTCCAAAGTTAAACGAGTGGAGGCTGGTGCAATCACATGATGGGTGATCCACTGGGAAGTTGCACCGTGAGTTCCCAGGAACAAAACCCTTCGAGCTGGGCTGGTTCAGCTAGTGAGTCTAGAGGGGATAATATCGTGTTAGATAGAGTGGGCCGCCGCGCAACTCTGATCTAAACGAGGCCTTTTGGGAGCTCAATGACTTTGGGTTAGATTGGAACCCAAAAGTTAAGTGAGTTGAGGCTGGTGCAATTCCATGATGGGTGATCCCCTGTGAAGTTGCACTGTGAGCTCCCGAAAACAAAACCGTGAGGGCAAGGGCAAGGAGGCACAAAGCGGACAATATCGTGCTAGATGAGTCGGATCTTGACCGAAGAGGGTCGGGTCCTGACACTGGATTCCTTTACGACAACATTTTGGGCACGAACACATTCATCTTTTTTCAATTCAATCAATTTAATTCCTATATTTGTGCTCCACACATCAATTTAGTTCATGTCTTCAAACACAATATTATAGATCAATTTAGTTTCTAATTTTTAATAAACTAATATCACAAAATGAGTTTGAAAAAAAAAAACAAGAGAAACAAACGAAAAAAATTGAAAAAAAAAATTGAGACTCACTAGTATTACGATCCAAAAATTTCTCTACAATGTAAAGTGAGCTATCCCGAGATCGACACTTCTAAAAACCGAAGTTCATATCTAATATATATACCATATTGCTCAATATCATTAGTATAAAAAGAGGGTGGCTCGGTTTTATTAATTTTTTATTAAGATTTAACATATAATATCTAACTATTATTTTTTATAAAAATTAGAAATCCAACCGATTTGATGGTATTGCCCTCACTTAAAAGAACAAGTTTATAAAATTTGATGTGTGATATTGATTGTGTTGAAAGATAAAGGTAAAAATGATTGAATCGTTTCTATGAATAGTGCTGATTAAAAAATATGATACTTACGTCTCACCCTTTAGTAATACCTTTTTGATATTACTTTTTTTATATAATTAATTGTCGTTGAAAATATATTATAATCAAAATTATTGAACTTATTTAAAGATTTGTGCAAAAAAAAATTGAAATTAAAAAATAATTTAACTATTTATATATATCTATTAAATGGATTGTTTGTTTTATTTGTTTTAAAGATTTAATTGATATATATTATGGCTATGAACCCATTCTGATTTAATTTTTATAACAACAGTAATTTAAAAAAATGGATAATTATGATTATAATACACGTATAAAAATAATTTTAAAAATTAAAATAATGATAAAAGAAAATACCATTATAAAAATGAAATGCAAATATTATTATAAAAAATGAAATATAAAAACCAAATTAATTTTGACGGGAACAGAAAGGAATATACGAAAGCTGATAAGTAAAAAGTAAAGATGGTGAACAAAGGTAACGGACTTAATTTGCCGACGTAATTAATTAATTAATTAATCAAAGTTAGAAATAGAAAGTAGAGCGTGGAAAGGACGATAGATGAGGTGTGAGTTGTGAGTTAGTAAACGACAGCTGGGTCTGGCTGCTATGGTTCGCGGCTTCGCCTTGCGTTTCCCTAACAAACCATGGTTGACCCAGTACCACCGCGACCCTAGCTGGCATTCCGTATTTGGATAAGATAAAGTATTTATCCGATGTCCATCTTCTGGATTGAGATGCCATCGATGTCCAACTATAAAGTATTTTTTTTCGGAAAAAAAAAAAACTATAAAGTATTTTTAATTAGTTTTGAAATCCTAAAAACTAAGCGTATCAACTACACCGTACATAATGGGTTCCCATCACTCTTTTCATTTTCTAACGCCATTGCCATTTGTCTATGCTTTTGGTTTGCAGGGAGAATTTAAGCTTCAAAATTGATATATTAATTGACATAAATTATATTTCTTTTGTCAAAATAATTTTAATATACATATAAATTGAATTTCCGGGAATTTCAAATTTAATTTTTTAAAGAATTTATATGATTTTTCATAAGATCTATATAAATATATTATACATGCACAATCAATACATATAAATACAAAATTCTATTATTAATATAGAAACAAACTCAATAACTATTTGTTGGTGCAATAAATAGACCAATTTAAATTCACATCGGTGAACTCATTCGGATGCTCTTCTCGTGGTGGCGTGACCTATATAAAGAGAAGTAAGAGCAAATGAATACCGGTGTGATGTCGCCTAACAATCTCTGATACTTAAATAAGATTACAGGTGGAGAGTATTGTAGTAATTTAGGCAGCATAAGGGCAAAATTGTCATTACTTTTTGAAGGGGAGGTACCCTTATATTTATGATATCATTGAATACTGTTAGTGAAATAGTTTGATGTAGTATTAATGTCATTATCCTAATAGCTAATATGTATCCTCGTATAATCCTAATGTGTATTTCTGACTTACTTGACCGAACAGTGGGTAGGATGAGCAGATGTGGTCAATCTGTACTGCTTTAACCTACCGCTAGGTTGTTTGTTTGGTTGAGAGGATGTCTTCTTTGGGTAGAGACTTGACCTTATATGTTTTGTCTAGCTCAAAGCTTGTGACTTTTTAAGTAAGGACTACTTGGCTTTAATTCAAAGTAACTATAGTAGGTATGACCACTATGCAACATCACATCAATGATAAAAAAAAATATATAAAAATCAAAAGGTTAGTTGCGATTGTTGTACATATTTGGAGTATATCATCAAAGTTTAGAACAGTAACTAAATGCTTCCCTTTGTTGGTAATTTTGGAAAAGAAATGTTCCGAAATGTGGATTTCAATGCTTCCTCTTAAACAATTTGAACTAATTAAGTAAACTTTATATCAAGAATAATGGCATGAACGTAATTATCTCCAATACCAGGTGTTGTTGTTTCGATGGGTATGGGGCGTTGTGTTCAAAAATCGAAGTGGATAAAATCAAGCAGACAAGGATTTCTCAAACTTTTTTTCCACTTACCATTTTCCTCGTCCTCCCGCAGAGTCCCCAGCACGTACACGTCGACAAGTGGCGCACTCGAAACTGTTCACAGCGAAGGCTACCACGACGACCTAACCTACGTGGGACCCACCTCCTCCACCACCACTATGCGAGATTTCCACGTAATCCAACCCGCGGTAACCGACAGCGAGCACGCTCGTGCCACGCAGATCTCACCGTGTTTATCCAGCGCCGCGTTGAGCGGGATATTTAAAACCAGGGCGGGGTTGGCTGGTGAGCTCCGGGACCGGCCTCCCCCTAATCCATAACCCCACTCTGCGGGACCCAGGAGCCAGCTCCCCTCCTTCTGTCTTTCTCTTCTCGGTCCGAAACAGAGAATGTTATAGACGTGTGTTTCACGGCTGTATCGTATTCGGAAACCCATTTGTTTAAGAGGACGGCTCTTTTTCGTCCTTTATTGCGCTGTCGTTTGGATGTTGCATCTTTCTTTCCGAATTTCAAGATTGGTTTACTTTACACCAATGTGAATAACCATTTAGGTTTACTTACAAATTAGATAATTATTATTCATTCGAAATAAATTGGATGTAATAAAATTGACTCACAATTTTAAAAAATAATTACAACCTTTAGCTGCTGCAATAAATTTATCAAAATTTAAAATTACCCTAGTTATTGGTGTTAATGAATTTAATTTATAATTTATAGGTGTTAATAAATTTATACATACCCTAAAGCTCAAAAAAATTTGCATACCTTAATTTCCAGAGAATTATCAGAAAAAAAAAAGAATGAAACGTTGAAAAGCAGGGAAAAAAACGTATTTTTATAATCAATTAATTTTAATTTTAATTTATAATTATTATTTAATAAACAATAATAATAAAAATTAATCTGATTATTATTCTAATTCTATATTATTAATAAACAATTCAACAGAAATGATTATTCATTCCTACTTCCAATTGCATCGGGATTCAATTTTATAATATTGGATAATGCAAACATTTTTATAATAAAAAAAGAAGAAGATGAATTTGAGGTTTTTACGCGTGAATTGTGATTGGATTTAGGTTCAACCACTTACTCAATTTTTTACGTTTTCTAAATCCAGTTTTTAATGCAGTACTTGAAGGCTAGAAGCCTCGAAGCTTTTTGCTCACAAGTTCACGACTAACAATCCCATCTTCTTTAGTAAAAAAAGAAAAAAATAAGATTAATAATCTTCAGAATAATAAGTTACATTATCACAATGTGTTTTATTTAATAAATATTGAATTATTTGTACACTCGTTTATATGATGGGCATGTTATTCGACAGATAAATAATTTATTTTTGGCAGTGTAAATAGCCTCAGTAATATGCCTTCCTTTTTCCCCAACAGAGTAACTATTCCTATGATGAAGGCAAGGAAATTAGTTAACACTAAAACCTCTTACTTATCTGTGTTCAAACCAAGGTTGATGGAGGTCCTTGAGTAGAATTCCCTGCCACATTACAAAAGCACATGAACTAACTGTAGTTTCTTGCGTTTCAAAACTCAGAGCCAAAACTATACCGAACCAAACTTCCTTTCAATTTAATTATTCGATATTTTTTTTTATGTTTAATTTGGTTTGATTTATGACGGTTTCAGTTCGATATTTTAGTCACATATATCCAAAGTCACCCCAGAGCAAGCTGCAATTTCAAAGGTTATCACTGTTGGGCTTATTGCCAACCTCAGACAAAAGTTTAAATTCTCCATAGGGCCCAACCCAAGAAAAGCCCTAAATATCACCCACATTTTGTTGTATTAAGCATAACAGGCCTTGCAGTTGAAACAAATTTAGGAAGAGGGCAATGATATAGATATTTAGTATATCTATTTGAGCATGTATTTGATGTTTTCTCTCCATCTCAGTCCCCTAAAAAATGAAAGGGTAAATGAAAAGGCAAAAAGAACCAGTTCATCCTCTCACAAACCCAAAAAGGAGGATGATGAACAAGCCCTGTACATGAAAATGACTGAATTTCTGGGATATATCTTTTTCAGCCCCCATATAATGCCTACTGCTGCGGCTGTGGCTGTGGCTGTGACTCTGGCTTTCTCTAACTATGGCACAACATTACAAAGGTGTACATTTACATTATAAATTTATATACTCAAAAAGATTCAAAATCAAACATTGTAGATCATCCCTACCTCCAGGGTGGATGCCTGCGGTATACTGAGAGCATAGCTGGATGTCCGGCTATTTCGCCTCAAGAACTCATAGCCGTAGTCAATTGCAAATCTCCTCATCAAGCTTGATCCTTTTTTCGCGTTCATGTATGTATTCCCGAGAATGTACGCAATTCCTGCTTCCCTAGCTTCCATGAGCTCCTGCAATTCCTCCCTTGCACCTGTGTTGATCTTTGGACTCTCTGGAACAATGAACCTTACCTTCTTCCTTCGTTGGGTAGTCAACGGGGGTGACCTTATTTCTCTTTGTACTGAACCACTGATTTCGATGCTGCTATCTTCACTCATCTGAATCCCATCTGTGTGAGTTGAACGTGTCCCAACAACTGCCATGTTATCATCTTCTTTCCCCACATCTTCAGTGTTAGCAATGGATTCGGGGCTTCCAGAGCGTATGAACTCTGCTATGCTGCACATGAGATCATTCTCAAATTCCATGTCATCTTTGTGAAAATCACGATATCCATATCTCACAATGCACCTATAGAGACGGTACTCTTTGGGGCCAATTTGTCCCACTAGAAACCGTTCTTCAGGTCTAACATGGGGAACAGGGACGGATTTAATGCAGAGGAATACTAGGACCTGGTGAAAGGCTGGAAGGTTGGTAACAAAATGGGAGAAGATTGCCGGAATCCCAGATACAAGCTCGGTGTGAATGAGGCCAATCCCACGCACACGTACAATGCCAAGGCTGGGACCAAGGCTGAGCAGCCAGTTTATAGAGACCTTGTTTTGGACTTCATACTCATACTTTCTAATTGTTCCATAGTGCCAAACATACATGACAAAGAAAAAGCAGAGAGCAAGAGCGACGGGAACCCATGCTCCTTCATGGAACTTGACAAGGGAAGCTGAAAAGTAAAGAGCTTCAATTGTGCCAAAAAAGAACACAAAGCAAATTGCAACAAAGACGCTCTGCTGCCAGCATAGGACAATAACTAGCGACATTAAGCAGGTGGTGACCAGCATCACAGATATAACTGCAAAACCTGTTCCATTTGAAGCTTAGGGTAAATAACTTTCATAGGAAAGGAGCACATATATGGGGCAACCAAATTCTACAATCCAACCAAGAAAATCAGAAGCAGAAGCAAGTACTGAGCATGAAATAGATGACTAATAAAACATGCATAAGGCTGTGATTAATAAGCAAGCTAAAAGAGTGAATCCATTCCCTCATTAAAGTAGTAGCATTATATATCAACTAATGGGCTTTCTAATTTGTATATAATGTGACTAATGTCATACCTGAGGCATTACCCAAGCGCTTTGTGTCTCTGAAGCCAATAGTAACGGCCAAACACAATACCATCAAGATCCAATTGATTTCGGGGATATAGATTTGACCATGGATTTTAGATGAGGTATGGACTATTTTGACTCTTGGGAAGCAATCCAGAGAAGAACATTGCTTGATGATTGAGAAAGTTCCAGTGATGATGGCCTGGCTTCCAACTACTGCAGCAAGTACAGCTATTACCAGAACAGGCCATCTCAATTTCTCTGAGAAGTAAAGGTGGGGTGCCAGATTAGCTAAGAAGTTGCATGTTTTTCAAAATCTAGAAAATTCCTGCTAAACAAATCAAGGTTTCTACCTGGTACAGATACATAAAATCCAATATAAGATTTATGTGCCATACTATGATGTGAAGATATATAGGCAGCTTGTCCCATGTATGCTAGAACCAAAGCTGGATAAACCAAAGAGGTGAAAGCAATCTGCAAAAGATGTGAATATTCATGAGACCAAGTGATCATTTTGAGAATAGCAACAAGCCTAATAAAAGAAAAATGTGTGCCATAGTTGAAGATAGACTCTTCATTTGGTGCGAGTTTTCTGGTATATATAAGTAATTCATTCTTGAACTGGTACATGAATTCCTTTCAGTGGAAGAGATGAACCTAACTAAAAGATAGAAAAATTCGGAATAAATAAAAGAGATGAAATTGTGCTTAAAAATGTATTGTATCTTGGACCCAGCTTAAAAAACTACTAAAAGTGTGTTGACAAACTTCTTGTTTTCCAAGAGAAAAAGCAAGCAGGCCTAGGTTCTCATCTTGGAAGTAAAACAAAGCTGATACATGAAATAGCAAGAAGGAACCCCCAAGATTAGCTTTGCCATCGAGTAATCAACATGTACTGGTTTAAAGGACTTTCCTATGAAAAGATGGTTTGACTACTAAATAAGTCAAAGCACCTACTTGGGTTAGATCTGCTTTGCATCCAAATATGACTGCAGCGGAACATTTCTATGTGGAATACTTAGAATATGCACTGAACAACTGCAACATGAAATGAATTCGGCACTTGTGGCGTTTATCTTTTCCTACTTCCCAAAATAAGAAAATAAAAAACAACTGAATTGAGATGAGGGCACAAGATTAATGTCTCAATCATACAAAGAGCCAAGACCAAGGCTAACCAGAAAAGTAATTCTAACTGTCACAGACCAACTGAACCACATTTGTTTTCCCACAACCTTATCAACTCCATATATAACAACCCATTCCAGACTGATTCACTACATATAATAAATTCACATTAAAGTTCGAAAATTTTAAGCAATATACCTTGATTGATAATTGTGAAAAGTGTCCAAGATCAGCAAACATGGCTTCTGAACCTGGAAAAGTTAAGATGTGTATTAGAATATCAGGCAATGCAGTTTACTTGTGATGGTATATATCTGCAAGTCATTCCTATACATTTTCAAAGTTACCTGTTATACACAACAAAATTCCACCGAGGGACATCCATCCTCCTTTCTGAGTTTTCTTTAAAAACTTGTACATATAATATGGAGAAAGTGCTTTGTACACGCTGGGATTGAAGTGGAGTATATTATAAAGGCCAATTGCACTAATGCACAGAAGCCAAGTCAGAACTATTGGAGCAAACAAGAACCCAACCCGGTGAGTTCCATAATGTTGAAGTGCAAAGAGGCATATCAGGATGAAGCAAGCAACTGGCACTTCGACATCTGCAAATAAATTGTCAAAGTTTCAGGAGGAAATAGATGCAGAGACCATTTTTTTTTATATAGGTAAGAAGAATGAAAGCTAACTGTCCACTTAGATACACAGCGAGATTTACTTTTAGAAAAACTTGTCAAGTCGAAGACCAACAATAAGACAACAAAATTCTTCTAAAGAATAATATTCTAAATCTGCAATCCAAAAATTTCAAAGATGTGGTATTGTCAAAAAAGACAGGAGCGGCGATGATTTGTTAACTATTGTTGAGTACTACTTGTACCTTCAAAATTTTTACTAGCACTGAAATTCAAACTCAGAAAAAGATCTCAATGACTTACGGAAGGTCATTACTTTGGGATATAAGGAACTTATAATTGGTGCATCTCATGGTGTTCAGATTGAGAAAAGAAAAAAAAAAAAACTGGCAATTTAAGGCACAGCACTCGGTTATTCAATTGAACTCTAAACAAATCCGAGAAAACAACTTGGAACAACTCATGGATTTGAAAATTACTAAATACTTTCTCTGTTAATATCCAAGCCCCAAAAAAGATGGTCAAAGAAAAGTTGAGAAACTTACATTTGTGATGCTTTTCAGCCATGGAAAGCTCAAGCCCTGAAACCGCGGAAAATACTGCACCAATTTAAAGAAAGTTCAAATACGTCTCTAAAAGGCACAAAAAATTCAAACTTTGCATTCAAAGCCCAACACACAATCTAGAAATTACCAGAAATAGCTGGTGTGAGGACACCATCACCAATCACCATGCAAGTTCCAATCAAAGCAAGAACAAGCAAACACCTCTGCAAAACCCTATGCCTCTCCAAAGTGGCCTTCAGCCTCGACCCGAAATTTGACTGCAGGGCCGAATCAGTGTGATCTTTCTTGTAATCAGAGAGCTCCTCGTCCGACGACTGGCAATTGGGTAACGCCCTCACTCGCGCGTGTCGACACAACAACGAGTACAAAGCAAACGTCCCTCCTTCGCCATTGTCGTCTGCTTTGAGCACAATAAACACGTATTTGAGAAGGGGAACGAGAGTGAGGGTCCAGAAGACGAAGGACAAGACGCCGAAAATCTCTTCATTGGTCTCTGAGTGGACAATATCTTCGGCAAATGTGCTCTTGTAAACGTACAGAGGCGAAGTGCTCAAATCCCCATAGACAACGCCAAGGCTCTGATACGCCAGAGTCAGAATTGTTCTCCATGAGTCTTTCTCCTTCTCTTTCTGCGAACACAAACGAAAATTTGATCACAAAAATGCAATGGGTTTTCGAAAATGTGAAAAATAAGTTGAAATTGGAGGAAAAGATTGCACCTTTACTTGTTCTCGATAAACACCTGGTTCCAGATCCATGGCGCGTCGTCTCAGCAGTCAAAAACAGCCATTATCGATTTAGATTGGAGAACAATAATGAATACCCATTTGCGTTTTACCTCCCCCAGTTTATACTCTCAGAAAAATCAGAGGCATACACGCATTCTTTTTGTGTTTATTTAATTGGGAAAAGCTGATTAGATTTTAATTTACTCAGTGACTATCTAAACCTTTAATGGGTTGCCTCGCAATCTTAAAAAGAACCCACCTTTCTTTATATCTGAAAAAGAAAAACAGTTGGGCTAAAACGCCCGCCCACGAAAGGCTCTTGAAGAATACTGAATACAAAGAGCGGCGTTACAAACTTACACGAACTCGAAAAATATACTAACTTTGGATATTTAATAATAGTGAAAAAAATAATAAATTTATAGAAGAAATGAAGTCGGCAGTTGAACAACCACAATGGAGAACAAAACACGAAATGCCAAAGATGATGGTCGCTCTACCCAGTAGCCAGCTCTGTTAAAAAAGTAGGAATATTTAGCGTAAAGCTTATCAGAGAGAAAGCGAAATACAGAAACAGAGAGAGAGAGAAGATTTTGTATTATTTGTTTGTCGATGGTGGAATTTTAAAGGAGCAAATCGGCTCTGTGCACAGAGTGAGTGGTGAAGTGGCAGCCTTCTCCGTCTTCCAGCGGCCAAAGTCGGAGTTTCGTGTCTTCCAAACCTAAAATTCAAATTTCAGTCTTTTTTCTTAATTTTAATTGAATTTTTAGGTAGTTTTTTTATTGTTTTTAACTTGGAAATAAAATGAGCCTAATTAATGAGGGTCAAATTTTCAGATATTGACTCAAGAATGGTAAGCGACACTCTTACTAACGCTTAGTTCTATTTTTTCAATAAATAGTTCTTTTTTGGATAAATATTATAAAAAGTTCTATTTTTTAATAAATATCACAAAATTTTATATTTTTAATAAATATCATGAAACATTATATATTTTTTTAAAATATCATGAAAATTTATATATTTTTAAAAAATATCATGAAAAATTATATATATATTTTTAAATATCATAAAAAATTATATTTTTTTAAAAAAATATCATGAAAAATTATATTTTTTTGGACTCCCTGAATTGATTATATTTAATGTCTAAATCTAACATGATATTCTATTTACTAAAAAAAATTATAAAGTGATTTAATTTATTAAAATAAAATTATTCGCATCATATGATCTATTAATATGATCAATTATGATGATTCAGATATCATTTCTCCTTCTATAAATACCACAAGGAACTCTATTTTTCATTGTAACGATAACTATTCGTAATTTGATAACATCACGTAATGATATAATAATAAAATATTTTTTTATTAAATCTCATTTCGGAACCCTAAAAACTAAATCTTTATAATTGTAGAAGGCTGATGAGATAAAAAGAGGGCATAAGTTCAGATTTTCCATTTGTAGGAAGAGCAAAATGTTGAGTATTTGTTAATGTGTCCTCTGTGTGAATACTAAACTCCGTAATACTTTCTGGGATATACTCTGTCTAGTCTTTAAGTAGCCACCAAACATGAATCTCGACTTTCTTGAAATTCATTAGTTGAAAAGATTTAAATTGCTGGCTCCTAATTTTCGGCTTAATATCATATTTAAAATGCTAATTTGGTTTTACAGGTTGAAAGCGATTTTCCGTGGTGGGTTCACAAAGCTGGAGTCTGGAGATGAAATAATAAAGCGATGAGATGATCCCAACAGTACAAAAAGATGGAGACGTCCATTTTTACATGCATGGGAAAACTTGTATACAATGTTATTATTTTACTTATTATGATATAAATAAACAATATAATTAATATATCTGCTTTTTAATAATAAAAATAAATATATATGAAATAATAAGAGTCAATAATAAAAATAAATATAATTTATCCGTGTTTTGATTGCTTCTTGTTAATTATCTTGAGAGATTGAAGTGTGAGGTTCTGTTGATGTATTTCATTCTTAGTCGTTTGATTTGATTAGTTTGATTTGATTAGTGTTTGTGATGTCGGATAATTGAAGAATGTGTTGATGCACATTACTTAACCCAATATGACGATTTGTGTGTTAATCAGTGCATATGGTTTGAAAAATATTTTGATTTTTATTTCTGATTTGTTATTAAAAATTTGTTTTCATTTATTTATTTGGGTTATGTGGTATTTTTTTTCCCGAATCCGTCTAAAATGAGAAGATCTTAACGAGACCATGTACGCAAGGCATGCCGATTGTGTCGTCTTTATTGCTCAATAAAATTTAATATTTTATCTTAAAAAAAGGAGTCAATAATAATAATATTGTGTTTGATAGGGTATCACTAGTAATAAGCAAAAGGCCAAAGGAAGTGTGTTTGAAAGGGGGAACTTGAAAGCTAAAAAGAAGATTTTTTTTTTTTTCTTTCCATTTCTTTTTTGTTTGTCTCTGCAGTGGGAATCTTAAAACAGAATTATTCTGCCTCCATTTGGGAAGGTGTCTTTACTTCAATTTTTTTCCACCACAAAAAATAAGTGGAAATTAATGATTGAGAAATAGAGAGACAATTATGGTGCTTCACCAATTAACTAAAAATGTTCATGAAAATTCCAAATTTATGAGTATCTTTATTAGATGTACCAACTTTTAATGATTTTATGCCCAATCCATTGGGCAAAGTAGCTGTGAGGCCTAAACTCCTATACGCATATGTAATTTTTATTAGATTAAATTAAAACCGATCAAATTATAATAATAATAATAATAATAAAGGGAATGATTAGATAGAATTAGTCATTGCAAGCACCAATTAGGCAATTAGTTATATTTGAAATTAATAATGTGGATGTCCAATTCTTTCTTCAGAATGACATCTATAGGACTCTAGGACCTTCCCAAGCATTAAGACTTGAAGAGGCAATGTTCAATTTTAGGTTTTCACCAACCCGATCAAATTTGTAGGTAGACAAAATTTTACCCTCACTTATATTTTTATTTATTTTTTTATAAGGAATGTCTTCTTTAATTAAAGGGAAAATTATATTTTACTATTATATAGTTTACACTTTAGAACAAATTCATACCAAAGTTTTCAAATGTTACAATTTTCATTATAAACTCTTCAAATTGCTACATTTTAATCCATCTGTTAAAATTTCTATCAAATTTGAAATAGGGTCCACAATTTTAAATAATAAAATATTAATTTAAATTTATAAAAACGATTTATTTTTTAAAAATTCAAAAAAAATTACTTTCAAATAATAAAAATGAAAAAAGTTTATAAATTTACAAAAATTAAAATTTTTATATAAAATCTAAAAAAATTAGTTATGTACCAAAGTAATTTGTCTCTCTCCATCATCTTTAATTTTTTTTTACTAAGGCCTTATTTCACAAAAACAAAATTAAAAATTAAAAAATTATTTGTGGAGAGAAACAAATTACTTTCATACATAATTTTTTTTAAAATTTTTGTAATTTTTATTATCTGAAAGAAATTTTTTTTGGTTTTTTTTTCAAAATAAATAATTTTTATGAATTTAAATAAATATTTTTTTAAAAAAATTGTGGGTCCATTTTAAATTTGACAAAAATTTAACAATGGGGTCAAAGTGACGATTTGAAGAGTTAAGAGTAAAAATTATAGCATTTGGAAATTTAGATATGAATCTATTATACGGTGTAAACTATAAAGTAATTAAGTGTAAATTACCGTAATTAAAAGAAAGTTGAGATTTACAAACTATAAGACTGAACAAGTCATTGACCATTCAGTACCAAAAAAAAAATCAAGTCATTGACTACGTCTAAAAAAAAAATTAAATTAAATTACCTAACATGAGAAAATTGGTGTCCCTTCCAATTGTGAAGGACAACAAGGTAATGGGTTTAAAAAATCAAAATTATTAAACATTTTTAGTCTTTTTCCTTGGTTATAATTTTTCGCTGAAATATTTAAAATTCTAAGAAATTTAAGTTAGAGAAATTTTAAATTATTAATTAGAACTTTAATTAATAATCACTGTACTTTTAATTTCCTAAACTTAAACAAATTTAGTCTAAATTTCTTAAAATTTTAAAGCTCCTCATCAAAACATGCCCTAGAGAATTAGGAAACTACTGATTAATAGGGGAGAAATTTGTACAAGAAAAATATATTTTAGCCCAATTGAAGGAAAAACAGTTAAAAAAATTAACTATGATTAACGTCTAATGGTAATCCTGACCAAATTATAATGTGAGGTTTTAAGTTTCATTTTCAAAAATCATAAATAGCGAAATGGATACTTAAGTTCACATATTTTTCTCCCACAATAACTATGCACCTTAGGATTAGTTTAATAGACTTAACATTTAAAAAAAAAAAAAAAAAAGACTTAACATCGAATGACTCCTTGAACCAAATACAAGTTTGCCCAACATAAAATTGCATGCGACTCGACGTTTGCAACCCAAAAGTTTCAAAATGACCTAATGTGGACGTGCTTACGTATTATCCACACAAACAATAATAGAGCAAATTAATTAGTATGATAATTAATTAAGAGATGATGAGGATGACTAACTCGCTACAGCTTCCTGAGTTTGAGCTTCTTAATTTTTCAATTAATTAAATAATTGAAGGCGTTTACAGCATATATGTTGTTAGACAATAAATAATTAATGTGCTTAATTGGAAGCATGCATGATTTAAATGGGTGGATATTATTACATTAGCGAAAGAAAGATTGTTCCAGCTAGCTGGCTTCCACTTTAATCAGACATAATGGAATCGTCTAGAATTAAAAAATGTCCTAAGAAAGGAAAATAATTAATGATCATGCACTTTGTGTAATAGTAAGTCAAAAAGTACACACTTCAACTTGGTTTGTTTGGTTCTATATTTTTGTTAACGGAACCAAACTCTCTTTTAAAACAGAGTTATATTAGGTTTATTTTTATTGTATAAAATTTTGCTGGGGCATAAGTTTAGTGGTTAGGACTGTAAGCCTGTAATGCGTGTGTGAATCTTCTTGATTAAGAGTGCGCTGTAACGTATGTGTGAGTCTTCTTGACCCTCAATGTAGATTAGTCTTTAATTGTCAATTTTAGGATACTGCAGGTTAATGACAAAAAAAAAAGTGTGCCTTAAAATGTTTCTCTTTAAAGAGCCATATATTGATATAATACTAAAAAAGAATCATACATATTTACTTTATAATTAAGTGAATACAAATTAAAATTATACATAATTAATAAAAGCACTTAACTAAGGAAATCAAATGGTTACATTAGGTCCTTACGTCCTTAATAATTTATAGCCAAAACAAAAAGGAAGAAAAAGAAACGAAATGGATAGGTAAGCCGCGTTTGGTCAAAAAGAAAACAAAAGAGAGAAAGAAAAAAAAAAAGAAGGAAACTAAAGAAAAGAAAACAAAAAAGAAAGGACCAAAGAACACAAACAAAAAAGAAAACAGAATTAGAAGAAGAAAAGAAGGCATAAACTATACTAAACGAAAAACATAGTAAGAAACGGTCACAAAATTAGAGGCTTCGATGCTCTTAGATTCAAACTTTGGCTTGGACTGGTATGTATAGTGCCCTTTTTAATTTAAATTCCTAGCTATGATTATATATTAATATCGACATCGTTTTTTTATAAAAATTAAATTAAAAACCTCTCATTTCATATTAAAGTAGATAAAAAATTATCACGATATCTCATGTAAATCTTAACTTAATCAAGAGAAATCGCACCTACAATTTGTGGAGAGAATACATAAAAAAAAAATCTCTTTGTAAAAATACTTCCAAATAAAAGTACAGCCAATGTGACCGATTGTAATGGTTTGTTGATAAAAATAGTATATTATAATGTCTGGTTCAGTCAAGGATGCATATACAATTGTTTACACACCTGCTAAATGGACGGCAAATATAGCCCCCGTTTTCTGAGAGATAGAAGAGAGAATTCGTAACCCAGTGATTCAATTACCAATCATCTTTCTAACAACAAAATTTAAAAAATCACGTACTCATCATCTTTTATATATTTTTCTTTCTTTTCTTTTACCTTTCCGGTCGGCTGTGTGAATTGAGCACGATGATGGTTGGTGCCTGTCTCAATGATGATGCATTATATTGAATTTGTAGCTAATTAATTGATGATTTGTCCATGATCCATTGAAAGTTGAAATTACTTGTGTTTCAATTTTTTCTTTATTTAATATAAATTGAATAAAAGCAAATAGGCATAATCAAAATGGAAATACATAAAGATTAGAGGACACTAAAATTTAACGAGATTCAGTAACGTGTTTATGTACTTGGACAACAGCTCCAAAATTCTTTCACTATCACTCAATGATGGATAAACAACTCTCTTTTGGATTCACTCAATAAAATTTTACTTTCATTTTTTATCTCATAAAAGAGGTTATATCTATTTTTCTTAAACAAATGTGAACTCTCTTCTCACTCTCACTTAGGTGGATCACATTTGTTGCTCGAGAGAAGATTTGAGAATGCTCATTCCATATCTTTATATAGGGAAGGATAGAGAAAAGCCAACAGTAAATACAATATTCTCCATTAGTAAGTATTCTCCCTTATTTTTAAGCACATGGAAGAATTTAGTCAATATTTTATATATGGACAAACCATCACGTGTGCATTGAAATATTAAAGTCTATTCAATTTATGGGAACACCAAAATCATAGTAACTCTTCTCCACTTAATGGAGGGGAGCAGTGAAGTGGACTCTAAGATAGATACCTCTAAAATGAGTTTGTGTTTTGGAAATACATGGCAAACCTGAATTGGTTAGGTACACAAATGCAGACCATGCTAGAGAATTTGACTCTAGAAAGTCCATTTTAGTTTTTTTTTTTTTTTTGAGGAGATGTTTCCTGGTAATCTAAGTTATAGAAATGTGGTGTTCTATCAACTGCGTAAATAGAGTTTATTGCAACTATAGAAACTTACAAGATAGAGTAAATTGTGAAACTATATATATATATCGATCATGAACATGGAGGTAATTTAATTTCGATTTGCTGATTGACCAATCTCCACCTCTATAATGTAAATTTTAGATTTATTCCATTAGATTTTCCCTTTAAAAAATGCTGAGATACAAGATTAGTGGCATAATACGTACGTGGATGAAATATAAGGTTCACAAACTAACATTATTAGGTAAATCAACTGATTTTAGTATTCAATACGAAATTATTCTAAAGAAAAATTTCATGAAGCAAATAGAAACATAACCTACAAATTCAAGTATTTTAGCAATTTAGGGTAGTCTAAATTCATTTTATTGTTTTTTATTTATTTTTATTTCTTATATTTCAATAATAATGGTGACCAGAATTTTGACTAAATCGAAATTAAGTAGCTAATTCATATTGACTTTCAATATCACCCTAGCCAAATTTATTAAAAAGGCAGTCTAAATTGTAACCTATGTCAGTTATATACACATATATATAGCAGTTTTTGCATATTAAGTCATTTTAATTTGTCCTTTTATAAATCACTAGATGAACGAGATGAATCGAATTATATATGAATTTATGATGGACAATATGTATTTGTATTCTACTCTAGTGATATCTCTTCATACCATATTTTTTATTTATCAATTATATATATATATATATATATCCTAGTAGAAGTCGTTCATTCTCTAAAATATCATATCAAGAATCTACGTAAAAAATCACCAAACCAGAAGTCGTTTAATTATATATATATAGCAGTTTTTGCATATTAAGTAATTTTAATTTGGCCTTTTATAAATCACTAGATGAACGAGATGAATTGAATTATATATGAATTTATGATGGATAATATATATTTGTATTCTACTGTAGTGATATCTCTTCATACCATCATTTTTATTTATCAATTATATATATATATATATCCTAATAGAAGTCGTTCATTCTCTAAAGTATCATATTAAAAATCTACGTAAAAAATCAACCAAACTAGAAGTCATTTAATTATATATATATCAACTAAATAGACAGTTTGTCACATGGAACGTAATTTTTTTATCAAAATTATTAATTTATTTGATACATATAAATGACTGAATAATTTTCAATCTTGTTAATTTTTTATGGAGACGGTTTTAATATGATGATTTAAAGAATGAATGATTCCGATTATAATTTATATATAAAAAAAATTCGTTAAATTGAAACGATGATATAAAAAAATGTCACTAACGTGAGTGGTAAGCATTTTCTATCTATGATAGAGAGATGTTCATTTGTCCCGTTTTCGTATTGGTGCACCTGGACAAAATTTGGTGAGGGCGGCACAGGGTGCTGCCTGCACCCTTCATGAACACGATGATAAAAAATTAATGTTTGAAATCGATCAATTTTTTCTTCTACTGATTTTAAAGTTAGTACGACATTTATGATTTTAGTTTATTGATTTGTTGACTTGGAATAGTCTTCGATTTCCCTTCTCTTTTTGGGTGACCTGTTGACAAATTGAATACATGGTGCTCAAACTTGCACGTATCACGTATCACATTGATATGGAGACACACCATAATAGTATAGTATCATGAAATTCATGATTAGGTGTTTACCAATTCCATGCATCCACTATTCTTTTGCACTTCTATTTTAATGTTCCTATTTTTTTTTTTGTTAATAATAGAGGGAAAAATATGAGAGAATGAAAATATATGGATATATTTAAAATATTTATAATGTATTTTACGCGTTATAATATGAACAAATCGACATATAAATAAATGGTCTATTTTAAAAATATATTATTTAAATTTGAATATATATTTTATAATATGAACGAATGGATGTATGAACATGTTACATTATAACATGCTTATTTAGTATGGTTACTTTTACCCTAACTATCTCTAGTAATGGAGGAAAACAAACAACAACAAAATTGAAATCAAATCATTATTAAATGACAAATATGCATCACACCCGAGCTCTTATTATAAATGTAAACGAAAAAGCTATTTAATATGAACATAACAAAATGGTTAAATAAAATATTTTATAATTAATAACTTAGGGTAATAATTGCATTTTACCCCAGTGGCACTTTCTCGATGCCACTATTTTGATTTATAGAATTATTTTTGTATGTATATTATAATCAAAATCTTTCATTCTCAAAATCAACATGTCAATGTTGTCTCTATAAAAAAATAAATAAGATTGAAGATTATTTAGTCATTCATATATATCAACTAAATTGACGGTTCACTATAAAGATCTTAATTTTTACCAAAATCGTTGATTTATTTGGCACCTATGAATGATTAAATGACATTCAATCTTGCTGATTTATTTTTGGGAATGATGCTGAAATGATGATTTAAAAAATAAACGATTCCAATTATGATATATAGTATAAAGAAAATTTGATAAATCGAAAGAATAATATAAGAAAGTACCACCAGCGTAAAATGTAAATACTGTCCATAACTTAATAAGAATTAAGGTACTATGCCAAGTAATAATTACTTACAAAATCTCTATTTAAAGTAATATACAATAATGCACTTCGATCTAATTATTTGCAATCCTTCCATCGAATGTCTTGTGGTGGAATTTGTCTAACAACTTTATTCTCTAAATCTTTTGATATTAAAAAAAAAAAACAATCATTCAGACATGTACTGACGAACACTAGTATATTTGGTCTAGCAAACTTGACTATCTTTCAGGAAAAAAAAAAAAACTTGATTATCCATCCAACAATAAAGTGTAAAGTATAAATAGGGAGGGTGGGTTGGGGCCGAGTCGAATCCCAGGCTTTGAGTGGGAGAGAGAAATAATATAAGAGAGAGTCGGTATCAAAACCAGAACTCATATCATCAATCCAATTTATAAAACAGATTTATAAATGAGCATGCGCGATTAGGTACGTTAATTTAACATGCATACTATAGCAATAATATTTATTAAAAAATTATAACAACAATAGGTCATTAATTAAGCAACCGATCATTAGACTATTATTATTATTATTATTATTATTATTATTATTATTATTATTATTATTATTTTGTCTAATTCAATATTAATAATTAATATGCAGCTCGATCTTAACCTTAATTAGGTACTATACTGTTGCCGTTGATTCATCGATGATCGATAGGCGATAACATCCAAATTCCAGCATGTTCATTGATAGTTGTAGGTTTATTAATGGATAATACTTCTTATATCACATATTTGGATGGGTATATTTTTCTCAATTTTTTTGATTATATATCATATATATAATTGGAAAAATTAAACTCTTAATTATTGTACTGAAGAAAAAAAACTCATAAATTATATTATTCAAAAAAATTAACAAATTATAAATGATTGAATCATATATATATATACATATATATAAAAATTAAAGGCCAAATATCATTTTTGATTACTAAATTTCCCACTTTAATCTATATAGGTTCAATTTAGCCGATCTTAACCTTGTACTTTCATATTTATAGTAATTTAGGGACATATGCAAATTTGCATTCAATTATCCAGTTATTTAATGAAATATTCTTATACACCACTTATGAAAGGATATTTTTGTCATATTACAATCATATATCTTTATTTTCTTGTCAGAATACAATTATATATCCTTATTCTTTAATTTCCTTATACTTTATGTTTAAAAATCATTTCGTAATTAATTTATGTTGTACACGGCAAATTATTATTTAGAAAAAAAAATCCAAATTCATGAAAAATCTTGTTACTATTTAAATGCACTAATTATTTGGATCTTAAAAACTCCATGGAAAATGTAAAGAATCTGAAGTCACTTCATTTTTTAGGCCATCTCTTCTATCCAAATCTCCTCTTAGCCATTGTTATCTTGAAATTGATTAAAAAAATATCACTCAAGACCCTAAATTGTGGATTTTTGCATTGCGAGTGGATTTTTGTCTTCGTTAAAATATTATGCATGCATATTTGTAAATTTTAATTGATTTTTTTATATGATTTTGGTGATATTTGGCTGTTTTTCATGATTTTTGATGATTTTACGAAAATTGTCTTCTTACACATTTTACGAGATTTCCTTTGGATTTCAATTCCAGATTTCGTCTAAATTGTGGATTTGGATTGAGGTATGGTTAAAATGTGTTTCTTGGTAATGGTGATGGAAATATTTGTGATGTGGGATTGTTATGATTATGTATAATTTTTGGATGATATTCATGGAAAATATTATTTGTGCACGTTTTACGACATTTGATATAAAGTGTGTTTTTTGGCGTTGACCTGAATTTCTAAAATGTGGATTTGATTATGGAATTGGTGTGTACGCGATTCTTTGGTAGTAGTGCATTGTGATGTGAACTATGTATGTGTGTAAGAACAACCCTCATCGAGATGGAGTGCGTGTCGAGCAAGACTCTTTTCCTGAGACTCTGACGACTTAGACGTCGAGTTGGACTCTTTTTTTGAGTTAAGTTTTGTAACGACCCGTCCTGGAAATTAGGGCTAAGACAGTGATTAAGGTGAGATTAGTGAGCTTAATTGGTGGTTAGTTGGTGACACTAGAGTCGTGAGGGTATAATGACGATTTTGCCCCTAGTTCGGGCAAAAAGTTGACTTTTAATTCGGGTGGTCAATTGGATTTTGACCGACGACCAAGACGTAATTTAGGACGTCACGAATCCGTAGACAGGTGGCACGCCCGATTCCGACATCCGAGGAGGAAGTTATGATGTTCGGAAGGTTGAGGGCATAACCGTAATTTGGTTAAGTAGGGGGAAAAGTTGACTTTTCATACGATCGGGTTTTGTGACAGGACCCGTCCCAACTGGACGTCAAAAACCGTACCCGGTCCTGCTCCCGTCTGACAAGTCAACTGAAAGTCCGAAATTACCCTTCAGTACCTGCCAGACAAGGGAATTTTTGCGCCTGTGCCCGCACATACCTCCACCTCTGGAATAACCTCGATCAACGCGCCACGACCTGAAGGGTTAACAAAACAGAAAAGGTGTGAGTGGACAAAAATGACCTCTTATAAAAACATTTATCAAAATATATTCTTACCCTCCAGTTTTCACAAACTTGCATGCATATCGTAAAACATGAGTAATAGTATGAAATCATTCAAGTATGAACAGTGGACCGATAAAATCAAAACATTTTTTTCCTC
This sequence comes from Prinsepia uniflora, assembly GCA_032719365.1. Classification (NCBI taxonomy): domain Eukaryota; kingdom Viridiplantae; phylum Streptophyta; class Magnoliopsida; order Rosales; family Rosaceae; genus Prinsepia; species Prinsepia uniflora. Next base: position 16,129,052 of record CM064863.1, read on the forward strand.
ATGGTCCACAAAAACTCATGTTCACCAAATCAGTTTAACATCTCAAAAAGTTCGCAGTTTCTTTAAATCATTTTAACCGCTAAACCACGGTTTCCTCAAAATCATTTTCCATAATCCACGGGACTTATTTTCCATATCCTGTTGCTTAGAGTCACGTTTATCCCTGCAACGCGTGCATATCAATAGGCTCAAGGACCACTCAAAATCCGAGCATCCGCTGCTGTGAACACATCATCAGTCAGCAATCCGTCGCTGGGAAAAATCTCACCAGCCGACGATCCGGATCTCGTGAACACATCACTTACCGATCCATATAATCCAGCACATCTGATCTGAGTCAAGCCTCCCCTGGACTGCAAGACAAAGATCGTGCTACGTGACCTCTTCGGGGTAAACACTTCCATCCCGAAGGCGAGCGTTATCTCCAGGGTGCACTCCGGGGAAAAACATATTTTCACCCGAAAGCCCTAATTATCCGCAACATATCATCATCACAAAAACCAGTGAAAAACAGTTGCATTAAAAACCAAATCATATATCAACACAGGGTCTCAGCCCTAACATAACCAAAGTCCCGATTTACTTTATAAATCCGAAAATCATCAATATCATCATGTAATCACATGGAAATACAATTCCAACCAAAATCACAATTCCATTGGGTCTCAAGCCCAAATATCAATATCACGTAAATCCGTGCAACCGTAAACCCGAGTTGCCACGATCACGTAAATCCATGAAATCAATCACTAACTCATAATCCGAGTCCAAATATCATTTTCAACTTCCTGACTCATAACCCGAGTCAAAACATCATTTTCAATCCGGGCTTAGCCCAAAACATCATTTGCACGTTCCTCGTAAAACGTGCCCGAAAGACTGATTAAAATAATCATAAAATCACGAGGATACCAAAAATTATCAAATTCACATGTAACTCCAATTCCGAGTCAAAATAATTATTTACTTGGGTTCTCACGCCCACAATATCATTTTTAACCAATTTCATGATTTCTCGAAAATCGTGCCAGAATATAATAATATAATAATCACAAAACCGAGAAATCACCGAATTGAAATTCCAATCATGCCAAAGCATATCAAATCATATAATAAAGCATTTTAAATCATATATGCATGCATCACGGTTAGAAAACAAAGTCCACTCACACACACCATTCAAAACGGTTCGTTTCCGGGCTGCACGTTTTTTCGAAAAATCTGTAAATCACAACTCCTGCCCAAAATCATTATAGAGGGTTACTAACATCTCAAAATACATCATATAATTTTCCCCAATTTTTTCGGAATTTAAATACGTATTTAACTCGTAAAACAAAACTTCGGATACGCGGAACATTATCGAAACAATATCCGATTTCATCGAAATCAACGTCAAAATGTTCGTTACACTGAGAGGATCAAAAGTCATGTTGACCTCACCTTGAGACTAGGCCGAACGCGCCCTCACGCGCCGCCGTGAGTGGCTGCGCGTGAAACCCACGCGCTAGCTACAGTGCTGTCGTCTCAACCCGTTTGTCTGGTAAACGGGTCCTTTAACCCGCGACACGATCCGGTTCCAATCCTATCAATTCGACACTGATTACATCAATTGATCATCGAGTTAGTTTCGTTTTGAGTTCAATTAAAGGTCTGCAATCAGAATTACACGATTACCTGCATCAAACCTCACGATCGAAGATGAACACTCGAAGAACACTCCGAACACTGTTCATCATTCGAACACCTTCAATCTCAATCGATTTCCTTCAATTGATGCAACCAGAAGCATCAGTGGACTCCGTTAAACATTTCCCCCAACTCAATTGCATCAATCCATTGCTCAATCTTCACGACTCAACTCGAACATCCGTACACTGTGCAACCATGGAGTTCAGCCAATCTCAACCAGTTTCTTCCAATTGATGGACCCAGAAGCATCGTTGGATCATGAGAAGTCATTTCCCCACAACAATTGGATCAGTCGAAGCCTCAAACTTCACGACTCAAGCTCGAAGTTCCTCACTGTTACCAAACCCGTTCAGAGCCAATTGGGCATGAATTTATCTCATTTTTGATTTGAAACAACTCGTATCAACCTCAGGAAGCTATTTCCAAGCTCCAATTCGATCATCACAGCTCAATTCGTCCAATTTGATTTTCCCTCCAAATTTTCTAAAACCCGAAATCCTAGTCCTCAGCTCTCAGTTAATCCCTCGTGTTTCTCAGTTCAATTTACTCTCAATTGCTCACACTTTGGTTCAGAAATGGAAGAGAATTGGAGGTTGGGAGAAAACTGATTTGTGGGTTGTACACGGTTGAAGAAAATATGGGAGATTAATGGAAATTAGGATTAATTAATTAATTTAATATAATAAAACATAATAATTAGGTCTCCCCAAAATCATGGATCCATGTTTTGTGTCTGATTTTAAGGGATGAGTGACACTTGTCACTCATCCAAGTGTGTCCAGTCACCGGGTACTGTTCATATTAAAATATTATTTTAATCCCGGTTCGTTCGGTTAATCGAGCCCGATTCCGTGACCATAACTTCGTCGCCGAATCTCCGATTTCGGCATGCCGCCTGTCGTTGGATTCGTAACGACGAGACCTACGTAACGGGCCTTGGCCTTCGTCCATCGGACCTCCCGATCAAAAAGTCAACATTTGGCCCCTAACATGCCAAATTACCAAAATACCCCTCAACTTCCGAACATCATAACTTTCTCTACGAATGTCGGAATTGAACGTGTCACCTGTCTATGAACTCGTGACGTCCCGAACTACGTCACAGTCATCGGTCAAAGTCCATTTGACCGCCCGAACTAAAAGTCAACATTTTTCCCACGTTAGGGGCAAAACGGTCATTTGGCACGTTTCGTCCGATTTCACTCAACTAATCCCCGATTAGTCATTCTAATTCATAATTAATTAATATTCAATCCCGATATTCGGGACGGGTCATTACAACCTTCCCTCCTTAAAGAATTTCGTCCCCGAAATTCCAACTATCCGTATTCCACAACTACCTCGTGGAAAACAAATGGCCACACAACACGTGTACACCTGTACACCCACTAGCCAACACAGAACTCGTCTGCACTCAGACGTCACATCACAGATGCACGTTGTACTGACTACACTCGACCACCTCGAATGAAATTGATTACCAGAAATTGGCAATGTCACCGTTAAGCTGACTCCTTCAGCTTGACAGCCCCACATACTCACTAATGTGCCCTGATCTTCGCTCTCATAGAGAGTCACCAAAATTCACTAGTCAGTCCATGCTGACACTGCAAGCCAAACTGTCACTATTAAGCTTTACCACTCTAGCAAAGCGCCAACCAGTAACAAATCAGTGACAACACACCATACTACAACGTCCGTCAATGTAGCATAAGATCATCAACATGATCTCCCCTCGCAGGGCAAACTCAATCCTGCGACAAATACCAACATCAGTAACCACAACTGTCACCCCCTCAGCGATCCCAGATGCTGGTAAGGTCACGACAAGGTAACATCTCGCCGCAAAGCAACTTGCGGTCACACCAACCACCAACTCACTCATCCTGAGTATACGCATACCGTCACCCCACTCAATCAGACGGTGCATCTGGAACACGTTGAACACAAGCCTAGCAGTAATCACACAGCTCAACACTAGAGTTATACTAGCCAACCTTGGCTAAGAGCACCTGCTTAAACAATCACTGTAATCATCAGAATCACTCTGCCCAGTGCATCGTGTTCAATGTCCAGTTCACGTTCACAACCAAAACCAATGGTATTGGAACTAAGCCAAACACCAACATGTTTATCGACACAACACTGGTACATCCCATGTACCGTCACTAGGTATCAAGTACCCTCATCCATACGATACAGTACACCAAACAAGATCCTACAGCTGGACCCCAGTACTCGACCCATAGACCAATATGGTCGATCCCAAACCAGGTAAGGAAAAAGTAAAAAGCCTGAGGGTTTAGCTAACATCGACAATCTTTGTCCTATGCTACCCAAAAACCCCTCGCCATATGACAGCACTCAAAATGACACATCAACGTGTCCACAGGGAAGAACGCCTAGTTCTCCCGGGATTCACATCAACCCCGGCCACCACAATTCTGCAAAATATCGTACCCTAAACCACGTACAAGGTACGTACATCTATCCCTTGACCAGACTACAACCACCTAGGTCATAGCCAAACACGTTCCAATAATGGAGTCCATTTGCCCAAACCAGCAAGAGACAAATCGAAACTCCACCAATCAGCTAGTTTCAATACCAAATCCGAATCCGCAATTTCGTAAGAAATCCCGAATCCAAACCCATACATCACAGTTTTTAATCCATGTCCAAATCCGAATCCGAAATCATTATTTCGTAAGCTAGCATTTGGAATAATCATTCCGCACCCAAATCCAGTATTCCACTTTCAAGTCCTGAATAGAATCCTGAATCGTCACCCAGAAATTCGATTCCAAAACCCGAAATCTGGTTCACATCCACTCGAACACACCAAAACCGAACCTATCGGTTACTAGTTCAAGCGAGTAACACATTACATCCGATGGACTTCATAAGGAAGCCAATCCCTTCCGTCACAACTCTAAGGCTGACCAAATTTGACCCCGTCGAAAACCTACTCGCTCGAGTAACATACCATAAGGGGCTCCACTTCGAAAAGAAGTTCAGTCCCGTCATTTATGACTCACATACCGACGTAAGAGTGATAAACTCTCACCCAATATGGATCATTGAAATCATGACCCAGATCCATTACGACGTCAGCCGACCGTGAACATCACGATTCTAGATCGTCACAATGCCCAAAGTCCACGACATCACTAACCCGATCCACCTAGGATCCACACAGTCAACAACTAGGAACCACAGGGTCTTACACCCTTACTGATTACCTCGTATCTATCCTTGCCATCCCACCTAGGGAAAACCAAGGATGATCCAAAACAATGACACCAATATTCATCCTACGTGGATGCAAACAAAACTCATTGCACTCCCCATGCCATGTAACCCAACATTATCTGCCACCAAGCAGAAAATAAGAAGTCACCCCTGATGACTCATGCGGAAAACCCGCAATCCTCTTCAAACACAACCTCTCATGATTCCGTAGGTCCAACCATGTTGGAACCATCGGACTCGGACACCAACCACGTGTCCCCTTTGGACTGGTTACTGACACATACCCAACTCGACGATGTCACAACCCGACTCGTGACTCATCGTCAGCACCAGACCGGCACCCACACCAGTACACAGACAACAGTACCAGTATGAGCACACCGTGTGCAAAACTGACAACCCTGGATCTCCGCTCATAACAAGCGACGACCCCGTACCTCTGCTCGAATAGAAGAAACTCTGCCTCCTTCGCACCTAACAACTCTGGGTACAGTCACCCTGACAACTCATGTGAGAAAAAGAAACGTCCCCTGACGTCCCCCCGATTCTCAACAACCACTCTCGGTATTAGTGCCTGCCACAGACTTGTGCAGACCCAACCACCACTCCACATCCAATGGAATCAAGTACTCGTACGACTACCCTGTATCCCCACTCTGGGATTCCTTCGACAAGTACCAACCCCGACTGTGGATTGCAGTTCCACCACTAAAGCTGACATGACTAGACCTGACACAATCGTCACTCGGTCTCGACTTCGAAAAGTCATTAAGAGTCAAACCACCCGCCAGCACACATTTCCGAACCACACATCCCACCTTAGGTTCCGCGATTACTACCTATGGTCCCTCAAAACCCGACAGCTCCCGAGACTTAAGATATTACCATGACTCATCTCGAGTCCTAACCGAATTCTTGACTCATTCATCTATGCCATCCCTGGCATACCCGGTCACCCAGCAAATTACCGCCGGTGAACCACATCAATACCACATTCCAAACCTAGGAATACCCCAACACACTCTAGACGTTGGGAACTCACATTTCGTACAAGGAATTACTGAGAATAATCTCATCCTGGGTCCAACCTACCCAATTGTGCTACCTTCCAAGCCTCTGAATCCAACAAATCCTAGGACCCACACGAATACCGATTCAACAATTAGTAAGCCGTAGCTACACAAATTAATATCTGACCCACAAACCAAGGTCAATTACATTCCGAGATTAATCACAAGGTCTCAAATACCCTAATATACCCATCTCACTACCAGGTCGCGCACGAGGCTCACGTTCCGGAGGTATGGCATGGCAACAGCATCAGCAATCTAGTGCTCTGATACCAACTTGACAGGACCCGTCCCAACTGGACGTCAAAAACCGTACCCGGTCCTGCTCCCGTCTGACAAGTCAACTGAAAGTCCGAAATTACCCTTCAGTACCTGCCAGACAAGGGAATTTTTGCGCCTGTGCCCGCACATACCTCCACCTCTGGAATAACCTCGATCGACGCGCCACGACCTGAAGGGTTAACAAAACAGAAAAGGTGTGAGTGGACAAAAATGACCTCTTATAAAAACATTTATCAAAATATATTCTTACCCTCCAGTTTTCACAAACTTGCATGCATATCGTAAAACATGAGTAATAGTATGAAATCATTCAAGTATGAACAGTGGACCGATAAAATCAAAACATTGTTTTCCTCATGGTCCACAAAAACTCATGTTCACCAAATCAGTTTAACATCTCAAAAAGTTCACAGTTTCTTTAAATCATTTTAACTGCTAAACCATGGTTTCCTCAAAATCATTTTCCATAATCCACGGGACTTATTTTCCATATCCTGTTGCTTAGAGTCACGTTTATCCCTGCAACGCGTGCATATCAATAGGCTCAAGGACCACTCAAAATCCGAGCATCCGCTGCTGTGAACACATCATCAGTCAGCAATCCGTCGCTGGGAAAAATCTCACCAGCCGACGATCCGGATCTCGTGAACACATCACTTACCGATCCATATAATCCAGCACATCTGATCTGAGTCAAGCCTCCCCTGGGCTGCAAGACAAAGATCGTGCTACGTGACCTCTTCGAGGTAAACACTTCCATCCCGAAGGCGAGCGTTATCTCCAGGGTGCACTCCGGGGAAAAACATATTTTCACCCGAAAGCCCTAATTATCTGCAACATATCATCATCACAAAAACCAGTGAAAAACAGTTGCATTAAAAACCAAATCATATATCAACACAGGGTCTCAGCCCCAACATAACCAAAGTCCCGATTTACTTTATAAATCCGAAAATCATCAATATCATCATGTAATCACATGGAAATACAATTCCAACCAAAATCACAATTCCATTGGGTCTCAAGCCCAAAATATCAATATCACGTAAATCCGTGCAACCGTAAACCAGAGTTGCCACGATCACGTAAATCCATGAAATCAATCACTGACTCATAATCCGAGTCCAAATATCATTTTCAACTTCCTGACTCATAACCCGAGTCAAAACATCATTTTTAATCCGGGCTTAGCCCAAAACATCATTTGCACGTTCCTCGTAAAACGTGCCCGAAAGACTGATTAAAATAATCATAAAATCACGAGGATACCAAAAATTATCAAATTCATCAAATTCACATGTAACTCCAATTCCGAGTCAAAATCATTATTTACTTGGGTTCTCACGCCCACAATATCATTTTTAACCAATTTCATGATTTCTCGAAAATCGTGCCAGAATATAATAATATAATAATCACAAAACCGAGAAATCACCGAATTGAAATTCCAATCATGCCAAAGCATATCAAATCATATAATAAAGCATTTTAAATCATATATGCATGCATCACGGTTAGAAAACAAAGTCCACTCACACACACCATTCAAAACGGTTCGTTTCCGGGCTGCACGTTTTTCCGTAAAATCTGGAAATCACAACTCCTGCCCAAAATCATTATAGAGGGTTACTAACATCTCAAAATACATCATATAATTTTCCCCAATTTTTTCGGAATTTAAATACGTATTTAACTCGTAAAACAAAACTTCGGATACGCGGAACATTATCGAAACAATATCCGATTTCATCGAAATCAACGTCAAAATGTTCGTTACACTGAGAGGATCAAAAGTCATGTTGACCTCACCTTGAGACTAGGCTGGACGCGCCCTCACGCGCCGCCGTGAGTGGCTGCGCGTGAAACCCACGCGCCAGCTACAGTGCTGTCGTCTCAACCCGTTTGTCTGGTAAACGGGTCCTTTACCCCGCGACACGATCCGGTTCCAATCCTATCAATTCGACACTGATTACATCAATTGATCATCGAGTTAGTTTCGTTTTGAGTTCAATTAAAGGTCTGCAATCAGAATTACACGATTACCTGCATCAAACCTCACGATCGAAGATGAACACTCGAAGAACACTCCGAACACTGTTCATCATTCGAACACCTTCAATCTCAATCGATTTCCTTCAATTGATGCAACCAGAAGCATCAGTGGACTCCGTTAAACATTTCCCCCAACTCAATTGCATCAATCCATTGCTCAATCTTCACGACTTAACTCGAACATCCGTACACTGTGCAACCATGGAGTTCAGCCAATCTCAACCAGTTTCTTCCAATTGATGGACCCAGAAGCATCGTTGGATCATGAGAAGTCATTTCCCCACAACAATTGGATCAGTCGAAGCCTCAAACTTCACGACTCAAGCTCGAAGTTCCTCACTGTTACCAAACCCGTTCAGAGCCAATTGGGCATGAATTTATCTCATTTTTTATTTGAAACAACTCGTATCAACCTCAGGAAGCTATTTCCAAGCTCCAATTCGATCATCACGGCTCAATTCGTCCAATTTGATTTTCCCTCCAAATTTTCTAAAACCCGAAATCCCAGTCCTCAGCTCTCAGTTAATCCCTCGTGTTTCTTAGTTCAATTTACTCTCAATTGCTCACACTTTGGTTCAGAAATGGAAGAGAATTGGAGGTTGGGAGAAAACTGATTTGTGGGTTGTACACGGTTGAAGAAAATATGGGAGATTAATGGAAATTAGGATTAATTAATTAATTTAATATAATAAAACATAATAATTAGGTCTCCCCAAAATCATGGATCCATGTTTTGTGCCTGATTTTAAGGGATGAGTGACACTTGTCACTCATCCAAGTGTGTCCAGTCACAGGGTACTGTTCATATTAAAATATTATTTTAATCCCGGTTCGTTCGGTTAATCGAGCCCGATTCCGTGACCATAACTTCGTCGTCGAATCTCCGATTTCGGCATGCCGCCTGTCGTTGGATTCGTAACGACGAGACCTACGTAACGGGCCTTGGCCCCCGTCCATCGGACCTCCCGATCAAAAAGTCAACATTTGGCCCCTAACATGCCAAATTACCAAAATACCCCTCAACTTCCGAACATCATAACTTTCTCTACGAATGTCGGAATTGAACGTGCCACCTGTCTATGAACTCGTGACGTCCCGAACTACGTCACAGTCATCGGTCAAAGTCCATTTGACCGCCCGAACTAAAAGTCAACATTTTGCCCACGCTAGGGGCAAAACGGTCATTTTGCACGTTTCGTCCGATTTCACTCAACTAATCCCCGATTAGTCATTCTAATTCATAATTAATTAATATTCAATCCCGATATTCGGGAGGGGTCATTACATTTTGGCACGTTGACCTAGGATTGTTAGGTAGATCTTGTCGTCCTGAGTTCGATGACAGGCGGCACGTATTCATCGGACTTACGATGTGTGAGTTACGGGTCTAGGAAGTTAGTGGCACAATGGTAATTTTGGGGTTCAAGAAGGGGCATTTTGGTCTTTTGCACTTGGGATTTGGGCAACAGTGAGGGACAAATGGAGGGCTGAGATTGAGACATTTGTGAGGGAGAGGAGATGATGGTGACACGTGTAGGGGAACTAGAGGGTTCCAGCATTTTGTGCACGGGTCCAATAATTTGGGGGTTAACCGTGTAGTGCGTGTGTGTTCTTCGACCCAGAGAGAAACAGAGACTGAGAATTGGGGAGGAATCGATCAAGCACGATGAGAGTGGGAGTTTTGTGAGGGTGTGAGAGTGATTAGAGCTTGAGAGGGAGACAGTGAGAAGGTTGGGATGTGAGGACTTAGTGTGTGTGCTAAGTGTGAGCTCACGGGAAAATCATGGGAAACAGAGAGCAGTGAGGAGTTTTGGGTGGTGGTGCTGCCGTGGTCGATCAATCGAAGCTGATGGTGGTGTTTAGAGTCAAGAGTGGAGCCTTAGGAACCCAGTGGACACGGCGGAGCTCACGGAGGAGAACAGGACACAGGTAATTTCGTTGTTTTCCTCTCTGTGCTCTGTTTTACCGTTTAGGTTCAGACGTCAAGTTGTAGCTTTTGGGGTTGAATCGAGGAGTCTAGTGAGGTCTAGGGGACTCAGTAGGGTCCTAGGTAGCTGCTGGTTGTGCAGTCGTGACGGAGGAGTGCACGGCGGAGGCTGGAACGATGGAGAGTACCGGTGTACTCTATTTTTCCGTTTTGCTTCAAACGTTGAGTCATGGCTTTTGGACGTGAGGTGACGGTTTTGGTGAGTTGGGTAAGACTCAGTGAGGTTCGAGGAAGAGTTTAAGACAGTCACCGTGACGGGGGGTGACCGGGTTGAAGGGATCGTGAAACAGGGGGCTGGTTCGAGTTTTGTTCGAGCTTGAGTCGACGAGTTGTAGGATGAGTCGAGGTGTTAGAGTGAGGGGGATGAGTTCCTTAGGACGGGACGAAGCAGATGGTGAAGAGAGGAGCAGTTTTGGTGCAGGCACGGCGGAGAACCGATCACGCCGGTTCGAGTTGCAGGGACTGTTTCGAACCGGGTCGACCAGAGGTTGCTGGTGACACTGTAGCTGGCGCGTGAGGGCCACGCGCAGCCACTTTGGGCGGCGCGTGGGGGCGCGTGCGGTGGTGTTTGGGGAAGTGGTCAACATGGGTTTTAGTCTAGGTGGTGTGACGAGTCTATTGGAACTGGTTTCGGGTTGTTCAGACGTCGTTTGAGATTAGTTCCGTGAGGGAGAAGGTTAAGGGTTCCAGTTCGTTACGTTTAGGACTCGGGGATTTCTGGGTAAAATTAGGTGGACCTTCATAGATGTGTTAGTAACGTACTTTGGCAGTTGTTGACAGGATCGGGACTTCCCGAGGAAGCTGAGGAACGTTTGGGACGTTCGAGACGCGATTGAGGGCTCGGTACTGTGAGTGGACCCCTTCTCTAAACTCGAGCATGCATAACTGTTTTTCTATAATTGTTTTATGGTTTTAATTATGATTCTATGTTCATCGAATATGCTTTGTTTATTTTACATAAGTACACATTTTTCGAGAAAGTTTGGTTTTCAGCACGTTTTACGAGAAAAGTGTGATTTCTGAATATGATGCTATGGATTTGGGATTTCAATGGTTAAGTGGCTTAAATGTTCATAAAGGGCTTTTGAATCATGATTTGGTGATTAAAGGGGTTTCGATGTTGAAATCTGATTTCGGTAACGGGATTTGATTTTAAAGTTGAAAAGTGGAATTCCGATTTGGGTTCGGAATGACGGTTCTGGATGCCTGAAGGGCATCAGACCGGTGATTTCGGATTCGGGTTTGGATATGGATTTCGAAATGGTTTTCAAATGGTTTTGATTGGATTTGCTGGATCTGGTTATTGGGTTTAAAGACCCGTATATAGGTTTGACGGGGGACGGGCCCAGATTGGGTTTAAAGACCCGGATTGAGTTTAAAGACTCGGGAGTTTAAAGACTCAGATATTATTGAGGCCTGGATTGAGTTTAAAGACTCGGATAAATCCAGTAGGTTTGATCGGTTGGCTATGACTCGGTATTTATGTTTTATGATACGGTTTTATGACACCGATGATATGATTTCTGTAACTGTTTTTATAGTGTTTCTGTTTTTATGATGAGGTTTATGTGATTTATAACTATTTTAGTAACTGAGTTATGCATGTGGTTTCAAAACGGAGGGCTAAACCCGGCTTTCTTATAAAATGGTTTTGGAAACTTTTCGTTCATTCTGGTCCACTCACACCTTCTGTTTTTTAATTGCCCTCCAGGTCGTGGAGCTAAAGCGGGGTTTCGGCGTCGAGGCAGCGTCTGAGGCATAGAAGTCACGAGAGCGACCCCGGAGTGTTGTAAAGTTTTCCGTGTGCGTTTATCTAGTTACCAGTTTTCTTTCTGTCGTATTCAGTACTATGCTCTGTAAAACTTGACTTCGGGGTGTTGTAATTATGTTCTCCTGCTTCTGACGGTGTAGTCTAGTAGTTACTTCAGTGTTGTGTCGGGGTGTCAGACGGGAGCAGGATTTACCTCGGTTTTCGGGGTGAAACCGGGGTGGGTCCTGACAAGTTTTCACTCAGACTTCGAGCTGGGTCAATTTCTCGAGTGGTTTGCCTATTGGTAGTACGGGTAATATGATGGTTGACATTGAGCATCGAGGATGAGATGACTATATGTGATTGTTGTGTTGACTCATTGATGTTATTTTCTTTATGTACGATTTTCACGTATTTCAGCATTATGGGTTGTTGTTATTATGCAGTCTTTTGGTGGTATGTTCGTTATTTTGAGCATTGGCTATCAGACGGGAACATGGCCCCTCATGATTACCTAAAATTTCTAGGAGAGGTCCTATCATGGACGTTCTGAGTTGGGCTATGTTTCCCAAGTGGGTTTTCCTACTGGTAGTGTGGATATGATATGGCGACTGTTGTTCGAGCATCGAGGATGGGTTGGTTATGTGTGATTACCAATATGGTATTTTGATATCTCTATATATATGAGTTGATTTCTTAATATTGATATGATTTATTGACATTACTTTATTTATGGATGTTTTTGCGAATTTCTAATTGAAATTCCATATAAAAATGTTGTTTACTTTGAGACCTGATTGTTTGTTGTTACGATTTACTTATGCATCCATAGTTTTATAAAACAGAGGGTTTAAAGTTATGTTTTCCAAACTATGTTTGACAGGACCCGTCCCAACTGGACGTCAAAAACCGTGCCCGGTCCTGCTCCCGTCTGACAAGTCAACTAAAGGTCCGAAACTCCCCTTTAGTGGTTGCCAGACAAGGGATGTTTGCGCGGATTTCTGCTGCTGTCACTGCCTCACGATCAGTCCCGAACGTCGTACTACGGCCTGGAGGGTCACAAAACAGAAAAGGTGTGAGTGGACAAAAATGACCTCTTATAAAAACATTTATCAAAATACAATCTTACCCTCCAGTTTTCACAAACTTGCATGCATATCGTAAAACATGAGTGACCGATAAAATCAAAACATATTTTCCCATGGTCCATAAAACTCATGTTCACCAAATTAGTTCATGTTATAAAACATCAAATCCCGGCTCTCAGGCCAAACCATGTGAAAATATAATCACTGGCCACAAGGACCAAAAACCCGTACTCAATACCAGTACGTCATCACAACAACATCAATCAGCACTAATCACCAGTGCACAAGAAATATATCAATCCAATCAATCCGCACTACTCACAAGTGCATAAAATATCACAAATCACATCTGCACTACTCACAAGTGCACAATCAATCAAACTGCACTACTCACAAGTGCTGCACTACGCGTAGGCCAATATCCAGTCACATTCTCGGGAACAGACACCTCTGGGCTCAACCCCCTCGGGCTCAGTCACCTCTGGGCGAACACATCCCCAGGATCAGACACCTCCGAGTGGTACATCCAGGCTCAGTCTCATCCGAGAAGCTGACTACCATAGGATCAACTCCCGATCCTACAATCACATCCCCCAAGCTCCGGTCGTCTGGGTAATCCCCCCCAAGCACCGACCGTCTGGGAATATCACAATCACAATGAAAACCATCCCGGGAATTACATCCCAAAACATTTCAATCAAATCTTGACTTCATACCAAGTCAAGATCATTCTCAACTGGGTCTTAAGCCCAAAATACCTTTTACACATAAACGTTAAAATCACGTTTAAATCAATAGAATAATCCGGAAATCATCATTGACTCACCAACCAAGTCAAAACATCATTTTAGAAATCATTTAAACTCCGGGCCTAGCCCAAACATCATTTGCACGTACCTCGTAAAACGTGCCCGAAAGACTGATTGAAATAATCATAAAATCCCAATAAATCATTAATTTCACAATTTCACAAATGACTTCAAATCCGAGTCAAAATCACTATTCACTTGGGTTCTCATGCCCAAAATAACATTATCACGCAAATCCATGCGTTGCAACCTCCGTTGCCATTTTCACATAAATCCACGAAATCCTTGACTCATTCCCGAGTCACAACATCATTCTCAATCCATGACTCATAATCCGAGTCCAACCATTATTTTCAATCAATTCCAATCCCGGACTCATAAACCAAGTCCAAACATCATTTTTACCAAATTTCGTAATTTCTCGAAAATCGCCCAAAATAATAATATAATAATCATAAAACCGAGAAATTATCGGATTGAAACATAAATCATGCCCAAGCATATAAAATCATATAATAAGGCATTTAAATCATATATGCATGCATCACGGTTAGAAAACAAAGTCCACTCACACACACCGTCCAAAACGGTCTGTTTCCGAGCTGCACGTTTTTCCGTAAAATCTGGAAATCACAACTCCTGTCCAAAATCATTATAGAGGGTTACTAACATCTCAAAATACATCATATAATTTTCCCCAATTTTTCCGGGATTTAAATACGTATTTTTAACGTAATACAAAACTTCAGATACGCGGAACATTATCGAAACAATATCCGATTTCCCCGAAATCAACGTCAAAATGTTCGTTACACTGAGAGGATCAAAAGTCATGTTGACCTCACCTTGAGACTAGGCCGGACGCACCCCCACGCGCCGCCGTGAGTGGCTGCGCGTGAAATCTACGCGCCTGCTACAGTGTCACCGTCCCAACCCGTTTGTCTGGTAAACGGGTCATTTAACCCGCGATCAGACCCGTTTGGTTTTCTGTCAATTCCACACTGAATTCATCAATTGAACATTCATACAACTTCGAATTAAGTTCAATTAAAGATCTGTGGACTCAATTTCAAACAACCTTACCTATAACCCCACGATCACATTTGATCATTCGAAGGTCCTCCGACCATTGTTCATCATTCCAAAACCTTCACCGTCACACGATTTCCTTAAATTGATTCAACCAGAAGTATCAAGGGACTCAGGTAAGCATTTTACCCAACTGAATTGAATCAATTCATTGCTCAATCTTCACGACTCAACTCGAACATCCGTACACTGTGCAACCATGGAGCTCAGTCAATCTCAGTCAGTTTCTTCTAATTGATGGATCCAGAAGCATCGTGGGATCCTCAGGAACATAATCCCTAGCTCAATTTCAACAATCAAAGCTCCCAATTCCTCGACTCAATCTCGAAATTTCAGAGGCCACCCTCCTTCAGTTCTTCCACAATTCGACCCCAATTCCACTTGGTTCCTTCTACAAAATTGATCGTAGTAATCCCAGAAGACTGAAACTGAACCCAATTTCGATCAACAAGGCTCAATTCATCCAATTTGATTTTTCCTCCCAAAAACCCAATTTTCGAATTCCCAGTTTTCAGCCATTAATCGATCCCAATGTTTCCCCAGTTTAATCCCCTCTCACAAACTCACAAATTCCCCTTAAAACTGGTTGTGAAAGGGAGCTCAATTCTCCCAATTTTGATTCCCCTTCTCACGGGTAAGAAAACAAAGAAGAAGAAAAATGGGGAAAAAGATGGAGGAATGATGGTGTAGTAATGATAGTGTTGGGAGGGAAACATGGACCAGATTTCAGGGGATGGGTGACACTTGTCACTCATCCGGATGTGCACAGTCACCGGGTACTGTTCATATTAAAATATTATTTTATTCCCCGTTCGTTCGGTTAATCGAGCCCGATTCCGTGACCATAATTTCGTCGTCGAATCTCCGATTTCGGCATGCCGCCTGTCGTTGGATTCGTATCGACGAGACCTACGCAGCGGTCCTTGGCCCTCGTCCATCGGACCTCCCGATCAAAAAGTCAACATTTGGCCCCTAATATGCCAAATTACCAAAGTACCCCTCAACTTCCGAACATCATAACTTTCTCTACGAATGTCGGAATCGAACGTGCCACCTGTCTATGAACTCGTGACGTCCCGAACTACGTCACAGTCATCGGTCAAAATCCATTTGATCGCCCGAACTAAAAGTCAACATTTTGCCCACACTAGGGGCAAAACGGTCATTTTGCACGTTTCGTCCGATTTCACTCAACTAATCCCCGATTAGTCATTCTAAACCATAATTAACTAATATTCAATCCCGATATTCGGGACGGGTCCTTACAATGTTTTTAAATGTTTATTTGTCCACTCACACATTTTTGTGGTTTTGATAACCCTTTAGGGTTGTTGCATGAAATTCGAGGCTATTTGAGAGATGGAGGCATGGACGGAAGAAGATACAAATATCCCTTGTCTAACAAGTTTGAAGAGTAGTTTTGGTATTTTGGATTGTTTGTCCGATGGGAGCAGAACCGTGCGTGATTATCAAAGTAATTTAGGAGCAGGTTCTATCACTGAGCTCCATATTTTCAAAGATTTTCCTACTATGTGTGGTGTATGGCTTGCTAGTTCGCTTAGTATTCTGCCTCGAGTAAAAACCTTTTCTTCATTGAGCGATTAAGTTTCTCAATTGGCTTTTTTCTTCCCTAGTGAAAGGTTTGATTCTTTTCTCATGGTTATGTGGAAGTTTTGGCAAGAGAAGAATAGTTTGGTATGGTCTGATTGTCACTTACCGCTACAAGAAATCCCCTGGAGTGTGGCCTCCTGGCTAGCAAGTTTCCATTAGTTGCACTTTCGACAAAGGAGGTCGCCTAGTTGTGTACCTGTGGCATGGAAAAAACCCATGCATGGCTGGTATAAATGTATCATTGATGGTGCTTATGCAGGGCCTGATCATGGTGAGGGCTTTGGGATTGTGATTTACGATTGGCAGGGGTTGTTTGTGGTTGTGGGTGCTGGGCTGGTGGTTGGCTCCTTATCAGCTCTCCACGCAGAGGCAGCTGCTACCAGATGGGGCATTCAACTGGCTGCCCAATTGGGGCTCTCGTCCATCATGATTGAGGGAAACTCCTTCATAGTCATGGTTGCTTTGTCACAGCACCGTGAAGACTACTCGAAGGTGAGCCATATTCTTGATGATGTATGCCCCATCGCTGATTATATGGGTGCGATCCAATTCGTTTTCACCAAGCGGGAGGCCAATTCAGTGGCGCATGGATTAGCTAAGTTGGGAGGCCACCTTGACCAAGAGGTCTTTTGGTTTGAGGAACCCTCTGATTTAATTATTGAAGTATTCATTGAAGATACTTCGAATTGGCAGTTGCAAGTGCGTGACACTTTTTTTTTCCTTCGTTTGGGTTGAAATCCCCAACAAGATTTTAGTGAGGCCACATTCCTTGTATCGTAAAATCTGTACAATTTTTACAATTCAATGGATTATTATACTTCTTATATATATAAAAAAAAATCTCTCACTCATTTCTGTGCATCAGTTTTACTTGTTCATTTTTCCAGTATTATTATTATTAAAGATCTTGGAAAATTAATTTATTTTGGAATAATCATATTAGGACACTGATTTTCCGAAGCATTTAGGTTCAAAAGAATACTTATCATTATTTATATGAAGGTCCCTCATGACCTAACTTTCTGACTACATTACTGATTATCGGTACTGTCGGTTTGTTTGATACAAATGAATATTTTTAATTAAACAACTTTTAATCTTTTTGTTTTTTTTGCCGAAATTTATTTTGAAATAAAATTTGAAAATGAACGATTTCGATTATAATACATATATAAGAATAATTTGATAAATCAGAATAAAAATATCTCCAACGTATAATTTAAGTTACACAAAAAATATATAGAATTATCAAAAAACACCAATAAAAATTCTGTGATTTAATATTCCCGAATGTATTCAATGATCTCTGTAACATACGGGTCACTTGTATTATAACACTGTCTTAATTGTGACCTTATGACCTAACTTTTGACTTTCGATTATTTTAAAGAAGTTGTTTTCAATTTCAAATGAGCAAGTTTACATGAATCAATCGTACAAATTTGTTAGAAAATAGCAAACTCGTTAATGTAATGAATAGCTAGTTTTGTTTATTTATTTAATAGCTAGTTTAGTTTATTTATTTTTCTTATAGTCATATGAAAGGACGCGGAATATACAATATTGAATTCGGTTTTTGTAAATTAGAGAATATAATTAAAAAATTTCTAATGAAAATATAGTCTCCTTGTTTTTTTTTTTGTAAATATAAGAAACAAAAATATAATTAAAATTTACTTAACGCAAAATAAGGTTGAAAAATATATACTGAAATTTTCTAATAAAAATCTTTACATTAAGTACAATCATTTGGAGTCCGTCCAAGAGAGCGATTCCTTGGCAATACGCGTATGGGTGTCTCCTGTCTCGTTTCCTTGTTAAAGGATATATTCATCCTTTTATTATTGTTATTA
Organism: Prinsepia uniflora; assembly: GCA_032719365.1. Lineage (NCBI taxonomy): Eukaryota > Viridiplantae > Streptophyta > Magnoliopsida > Rosales > Rosaceae > Prinsepia > Prinsepia uniflora. Next base: position 16,147,587 of record CM064863.1, read on the forward strand.
TTTATTTGATAAATAAAAATAGTTAATTGACATTTCTTTGGGTGAACACAACATAGCGAAAGTTGCACGGCACGAGTGGTCCCCCAACCCAATTGAGTTGACTGGGCCCACCGACTCTGCTGGTCGAGTGGTCCCCCAACCCAATTGATGATGCAAAGTGCAAACGCTACTCAGTAGTCAGCAGTCTCATCTATTGGATTGTTTACTCTTCACACTATTGAGTCACAATTTTTAAAGTTTAATGAAAGCACGGCAAGTTCACTTAATTTTAATTAAGCCCAACATATTGACTTCACTTGCTTTCTTCAATTAATAGTTTACCAAAAAGAAAAAAAACTAGGCCCATGACGAATTTGAGACTTCCTTGAAAAAACAAACATCAATTTTGACACTCCGAAAAATATTTGTGCCACTCATTATTTGTTCTTGTTTTAAATCACATCAATTTCATTAATATTGTTGATAACCTGACACGTGACAAGCCGAATCTGACAAATAGATGAGAAAGGTACCACTAATCTCCCAGCTCCCTATAAATACCCCCTTCCTCATACATTAAGGGGGATCAAAAAAATAAGAAGAGAAAATATGCACAAATATCTCTAGACTTCTATAAACACCTTCTCCATTGTCTCCTTTCCTTCCTCTTCCTTCTTAAATATTGAGGAAAGACTTACTGACTTTACCATCAGAGTGATATACCATCGGAGTGATAGTGGCTGAAACCACACCGATTCCCAAGCTTCATTTCCCTTAAGTTTTCTTTCTTGCCCTCTTATCCTATCGTTCTCTAGGTACTTCCGGGCGAGATAATGAAGGCCCCATCCATGTGAAGGATTTCAGAAGTCTTGCAGTGCAAGCAATCCTCCTCCATTGTGGAAAGGAGACCTAACCACCTCGTATACAGCACATTGGAGATTGTCCTATCCCCCCTAGGACTTGTATTTGTCAAGGTCCAACACCCTTGTCAACAGTTTGACGTCGTCTGTGGGAAACTTGATCTCATTGAGTACCCACTGCTAAATTTCCCTTGAAGAAAAGAAAAGCTAGCTCATCCTAACCCAGCATGGCACCCGACAACTTAGGAACCTTGGCTCCGTGCCGCAGGGAGAAAAGCATAAGGAAACACCTACAGAAGAAGACCCGAATAAGGGATATAGAGGGAAGAATGACTGAGCTCTTGATAGGGATGGAGAACATGCAAACCATACACATCACGCTCCACACCCAAAGTCAAACTTTTCAGGCCCAACGTAACTATCTCATAGGGCAAGTCCTGTAGACAAAGGAACCTACACGTATGATGGAAGATTTCATTTTTGGCCCTGTTAGAGCTCTGCCATCGACCGAAACCTCAAGGCCCTTGGACCTAGCGGCACCATCAACTAGCCTCCTAATGGCAATAACCTGGCAGCACCCACCATCGGGGAAGACGCTGGCTATACCTTGCGACAAAAGAAGGAGGCATCAACCTGAAGGTCAAAACACTAGTGGTCGACCAAGAGATCCCCCAAGATGACATTATCGTCAGGCTCGGAGAGCTCATGAACAGAGAACTAAGGGACATATATGATCGCTTGAGTAGAATCGAGGTAACCAAGTGACAGGATGTGATGACCCGTCCCGAATTAACGGGATTAATTAAGAGTTAATGACGAATTAGCGAGGCTAATCAGAGATTAGACGAGGATTAGCGAACGTTCGGGCAAAATGACGATTTTGCCCCTAGAATGGGCAAATCGTTGACTTTTCATTCAGGCTGTCAAATGGACTTTGACCAATGACCGTGACGTAGTTCGTGACGTCACGAGTTCATAGACAAGTGGTACGCTCGATTCCGACGTCCGAGGAGGAAGTTATGACGTTCGGAAGTTCGAGGGCATTTTGGTAATTTGGGCCAAAAGTTGACTTTTTGATCGAGAATTCCAATGGCCAAGGGTCGAAAACTGTTACGTAGATCGAGACGATACGAATTCGTAGACAGGCGGCACGTCGAATTCGGACGTTCGACGGAGAAGTTACGGTTCACGGAAGTTGTGAAGTACTATTCATAATAGCGCGTTTTTCGAGGCAAGTGGAATTAGGTGGGCCAGATATTTTTCCCCAGCAACCAATGGATGAGTGACAAGTGTCACTCATCCACTGGCCACCATTCCATATACATGCATTTCACCTTCGTTGTTTCCTACAAACCCAAAACCCGATCTCGTACAAACCACACCACCCCAAACTATTTCCCCTACCTGTGCTAACCAAGAGAGACTGAGAAGGAGGCTGAGACTGAAACCAGGAAGGAGGGGGAATGATGGTGGCCGGCTGGAAGCCACGCCGCCGTGGACGGCGGCCTTGAACCCGAGAAGTGCACGGTTAGGCCCATTTTCCCCATATTTTCGATTCTTGCTTTATGGCGGGTTTAGGGTGATTAGGTTTCAGTTATTAGGTTGCTAGGGGGTTTTTAGGAAGCTTTTAAGGGCGGTTCATGGCGGAGGAGCCCTGGGGTGGCCGGGAAAAAACTGAGGCCGTGAGCCTCTTTGAACATGGTGAGGTTTTAGGTGGTTTCAATTAGTTTTGTTAATTGGATTGGATAGGAAACATTAAATTAGGAATTTTAGGATTGATTGGGACTGAAACGGACGAAAAATGAGGAGTGGGGGACCTCGAACCGGTCACGCCGGTCCAACTGGACCGGCCCAAACCAGTGAACCGGTCGACTGCGTGGAGAAGAAGACACTGTGCACCGGCGCGTGAAGCCCACGCACCGTCCCTTCTAGGGGCGCGTCTGTCAGGACCCACCCCGGTTTTACCCCGAAACCCGAGGTAAATCATGCTCCCGTCTGACTCCCCAACACAACACTAAGGTAAACTCACTCGAAACCACCAAAACACTCAGTCAGACGCAGGAGAACTATACAATACATCCCGAAATTTAAAAGTTTTACAGAGCATAGTACCACAGTACAAACGAAAGAAAACTGAAAAACTAAATACACGCACACGAAAAAGTTTAAAACACTTCGGGATCCCTTTCGCGACTTCTATGCCTCAGACGCTGCCTCGACGCCGAAACCCCGCTATAACTCCACGACCTGGAGGGCAATTTAAAACAGAAGGTGTGAGTGGACCAGAATAAAATAAAAGTTTCCAAAACCATTTTATAAGTAAACCGGGTTTTAGCCATCCGTTTTGAAACCACATGCATAACCCAGTTCTTGAAACAGTTATAAACCAATCGCCATAAAACATCATAAGAAACAGAAACACTATAAGAACAGTTATAGAATCATATCATAAGCATCATAAAACCGTAACGTAAAACATAAAGTTCAACCAATCATTTCTGATCAAACCTGCTGGACCTATCCGAGTCATTAAACTCCCGAGTCTTTAAACTCAATCCAGGCCTCAATTATATCCGAGTCTTTAAAATCCCGAGTCTTTAAACTCAACAGGCCTACGGGGGAAATATCAATATATCCGAGTCTTTAAACTCCCGAGTCTTTAAACTCAATCCGGGTCTTTAAACCCAATCCGGGCCCGTCCCCCGTCAAATCAATATCCGGGTCTTTAAACCCAATATCCAGATCCAGCAAATCCAATCAAAACCATTTAAAAACCATTTCCATTCCATATCCAAACCCGAATCCGAAATCACTGGTCTGATGCCCTTCTGGCATCCCGAACCGTCATTCCGAACCCAAATTCGGAAATCCACTTTCCAACTTTAAAAACAAATTCCGCTCTCCGAAATCCGATTTTACAACCGAAATCCTTGATCATCGAAATCACGTTCTAAAATCCATTTATAATCATTGAAAATCATTTAACGTTTGAAACCCCAAAACCATAGCTTTATATGCAGAATTCACACTTTCTCGTAAAACGTGCCAAATAGTTATTTCTCGAAAACCGTGCAATTATGTAAAACCACATCATAAATCCAACCTTCACGAAATCACATATAAAAAATAATTATAGAAAAGCAGTTATGCATGTTCGAGTTTAAAAAAGGGGTCCACTCACAGTACCGAGCCCTCAATCGCGTCCTGAACGTCTCGTACGTTCCTCAGCTTCCTCGGGAACTCCCGATCCTGTCAACAACCACCAAAATACGTCACTAACACGTCTACGAAGGTCCACCTAATTTTCCCCAAAAATCCCCAGATCCTAAACGAAACGAACTTAAACCCTAAACCTTCATCCTCGCGGAACTACATCGAATCGACGTCCGAACAACCCGAAACCAACGCCAAAAGGCTCGTCACAACACCTAGACCAAAAACCATGTTGACAACTTCCCCAACCGCCGCTGCACGCGCCGCCCAAAGTGGCTGCGCGTGGCCCTCACGCGCCAGCTACAGTGCATCTTCAACCTCGAGCAGACCCGGTTCAGCACAGTTCCTGCACATTGAACCGGCGTCAGCGGTTCTCCGCCATACCTGCACCAAAACTGCTCCTCTCTTCACCCACAGCATTGTCCAGTTCTTAGCTATCCATCCCCCTTACTCAACCACCTCGACACAGCTTCTAAGTCATCGTCCCTAACTCGAAACCAGACCCGTTCAGTCCCCTGTTTCCTTCTCCGGCCACCCAGGTCATCCCCCGTGACGGTGGCAGTCTCAACCTCTTCCTAAGACCATCCTAAACCTCGCCCAACTCACCAAGACCGTCGACTCACTCCCTAAGTCCACGACTTTCAACCTGAGCAAAACGGAAAAACAGAGTATATCTGTATGCTCCGTCGTGCCAACCTCCACCGTGCACTCCCCGTCACGGCTGCCCCACCAGAAGACTCCTAGGACTTCACTGAAATCCCTAGACCTCACAGAACTCCTTGATTCAACCCCTAAACCTACGACTTAGCTCCTGAACCCAGACGACAAAACAGAGCAAAGAAACGAGGAAGAGGAATTACCTGTCCTCCTGTCGCCGTCGTGAGCTCAGCCGTGAGGCAGTAATTCCTCCCGTCCTCCTCCGTCCTCTGGACACTTCCATTGGCCTCGATTGGTTGATCACGGCCACAACACCCCCCACAAACACTCACGTCCTCCCTGTTTTTCTCTGATTTCCCGTGGTTCTCAACTCACACACAAACCATCACGGCACCTCCAAACCTCCTTACTGTCTTCCTCTCAAACTCTAAGTCACTCCTCACTCACCAGAACACACCAACCCTCACCATCGTCTCTCAATTTCTCTCAACTCTCTCCCTCTATTTCTGTCTGGTTCGACGAACGAACACACATACACGGTTACACATTTGAACACACACCGTGCACGGCCTAGAAGCCACTACACACACTGCACGTGTCACCACCCCATGGTCCCTTTCCAAAAATATCCCCATCTCACTGTACACTTTTTCTGATCTGGTTGCACACTGCCCAAACGACCAAAAGACCAAAGTACCCTTCCTTTTAAGTCAAATTTACCATTGTGCCACTATCTTTCTAGACCCGTAACTCACACATCGTAAGTCCGATGCATACGTGCCGCCTGTCATTGAACTCAGGAAGACAGGATCTATCTAAGTATCCTAGGTCAACGTACCAAAACCCATTCGTAACAAAAGTAAACTCTTCCCCCTAGTTTAACCAAATTACGGTTATACCCTCAACCTTCCGAACATCATAACTTCCTCCTCGGATGTCGGAATCGGGCGTACCACCTGTCTATGGATTCGTGACGTCCTAACCTACGTCTTGGTCACTGGTCAAAGTCCATCTGACCACCCGAACTAGGAGTCCACTTTTTGCCCGGACCAGGGGCAAAATCGTCATTCTAGGCTAATGACCTTATCGGGACCAACTAACCCCCGATTAAGCTCACTAATCCCATCCTAATCACTGTCTTAACCTTAATTTCCGAGACGGGTCGTTACAGCGTCCGGGCACGTGGTCACTCTTTTGAGGGTGGTTCCAACATGTGAAATCATCTATTCGATGTAGCGAACATTTTGGGACTGATTTCATGTCAATCGGACATCGTTTCGATATAGTTCGGGACGTCCGAAGGTTTAGGTTCGAGTTTAAAAATAGTTAGAAATTCCGAAAAATTACGGGACTTTAGTGAGGGATTATTTAGGTAGTTAGTAACCCTCTAAATTAATTTGGACAGGTTCGGGAATCCCGAAGGTGACGATTGACCCGGGAGACGATTATGGCACGCGTATCGAGGCGCGGCTTCGGACAGTCTGTGAGTAGACCTTTCTTTCAAAATTGATGCATGTATAAATGTTTATAAATGCTTTTAATACATGTTTTGTGTTGCCTTGAGTGCACTTGGTTGTGGTATCTTAGGATCGACATATTTGCACGTTTTTCGAGGTTTTCGGCTTTATGTCGTACCTTTGCGTACCATGTTTTCAACGAAGGTTTAATAAACGGATTTTGGATTTGGAAATATGAAATCGGGCATGAGACCCATTTGAATTACAACTCTCGGACTTGGAGTCCATTTTATTTGACGAGGAATCAGACCTAGGGTCCATTAGAGCTATACGATCGGACCGAGGGTCCAATTGGTTTACTATTCGGGTTTGAGGCCCAGTTAGTAGTACTATAGGGCTTGATGCCCCGTTGATTGATGATATCGGGCCTGAGACCCATTTAGTTGAGATTTCGGGCTTAAGGCCCCGTTGGTTGTGAAACCGTACGTGAGGTCCTATTGAGTCATAGTTCGGGCTTAGGGCCCTGTTGATTGTGAAATCGGACTTGAGTCCCAGTTTGATTTATGAAATGAGTATTCGGGCATGAGACCCTGTTGAACTGTGGATTTAGGCCGAGGCCTGGGAAATGGATTTGAATCGGATTCGAGGAATCCTATTGAGATGAATCGGGTATGAGACCCAGTTGAAAAGTGATTTGAGAAAGAAAGAAAGTATTTGAAAATGAATGAACCCTCCATATGATTATATGGTCTCCTCCAGCGTCGACCAGGAGAGTCACGATCCACAGACCAGAATGGGTATCCCCATAGGGATCCCGTTTCAAGAGTGGTGGTTACTAGATATGATGTGGTCCCAGACTAGATTCCGGAGGGATATGTGGACTAGAACCAGAGAGAGAGCTCAGACTAGATCCAGAGATTGAGCCTACCAGATGGAGATTCCTGGGAGAAGACTCGGAGTGAGACCCCGAGTAGTGTGCACACTAGATAGATTGATGTCATCGTGACTATATCGGGGATGTGTTCTCTAGGGGTTGTGTGCCCCGAGTTGGCATCTTCTCGGAAGTGCCACAGATGGGTTATACGTATGACGGTACGTATGAGATTTTATGGAAAAGTGATTTGAGGGCGGAGACCTTATGTTTTATGATTAGAAAGTGATTTGGGGCTGTGACCCCGTATACGAGATTTGAGGGCGGAGACCCTGTGTTTTGTGTTTCAGAAAGTGATTTGGGGCGGAGACCCCCGTATTTGAAATTGTGAAAGTGATTTGGGGCGGAGACCCCATTTGTGATATTTTGAGAATGGTTTTGGGTTGAGACCCACTTGATGTGATTTGGGCTGAGTCCCTATTGATTTGACCTACGGGTTTTGAATTGTGATTTCGGGTCAGGGACCCAATTGGATTTATGGGTCATGAAGGTTTATGGGGCCGGGCATGAACCCTTGAATGATTTTGAGAATGTTTTCAGTGGTTTTATGGACGTTTGATAAATGTTTTTGAATGCATGCGTATGTATTTATGGAAGGCATAAACGTCTTTATGCGGAAATGTTTTTAATGAAAATGTTTAAATTGTCCACTCACAGTTTTCGTGTATTAATTCCCTTCAGGTTGATCGCGAATGCGGGCTGTAGCAGAGACGAGACATCACTCCCTTCCTCCTACGATCCTGACGCACTCAGACAGCCCCGACGAGGGCTAGAGATGGAATTTTCCCTGTTCTGACACTTCGTGTCAGACGGGATCAGGCGGGTCCCACGTTAATCCCGGGGGATTTGGAACCGGTCCTGACACAGGACCCGTCCCAAATCCCTCGGAATTAACGTGGGACGTGCCTGCTCTCGTCTGACACGAAGTGTCAGATTAGCGATAAGTCTGTCCTTAGCCCAACCGAGACTACCAAAGAGTGCCAGGATCCGGAGGAAGAGTGTGATGTCTCGGTCTCTGCTACAACCTGCATCCGCGATCAACCTGAAGGGCATTCAAAACATCAAAAATCGTGAGTGGACAAAACAAAAATTTTAATAAAAACATTTCACAAAAAGATGATTTATACCCTTCACTAAAAACAAGCATGCATTCGAAAACCGTTTATCAAAACATTCACAAAACCATTTGGGCGTTGGCCCGAAACCGTAAAGCAAGTACATGGGAAATCAACCCAAAATTAGTTTCCGTAGGGACTTAGTCCAAATCAACATACGTGGGTCTACCCCCAAAACCATATCCAAAACATAGAACACGGGGTCTCCACCCCAAACCACTTTCCAAAACATAGAACACGGGGTCTCCGTCCCAAACCACTTTCCGTGAAATCTCATGTACATATACATATACATATATACAACCCATCCTCGGTATCTCCGATGAGATGCCAACTCGGGGCACACAACCCCTTGGGAACACATCCCTGATATCTGTCACGATTCACCTCTATAAGTATGCATACTACTCGGGGTCTCAGTTCGAGTCTACCCCCAGGAATTCCACATCTAGGAGGCTCTGTCCAATATCCAGGATCTACAACGTCTGGATGGCTTTCTTCGGACCCAGTCAAAGACCATATCATAACTCCCACTCTTGGAATGTGCTCCCTATGAGGATACTCATTATAGGTAGTGGATCGTGACTCTCCAAGTAGACGTCTAGAGGAGACCAAACAACTCATATGGAGGGTATATACATTTTCGAAATACTTTCTTTCTTAACTGGGTCTCATACCCGAATCTCAACAGGATTCCTCGAATTCGATTCAAATCCAATTTCACAGGCCTCAACCTAAATCCACAATTCAATAGGGTCTCAAACCTGAATTTTTATTTCATAAACCACAACTGGGACTCAAGCCCGATACCATGCTAACGGGGCCTCGAGCTGGATTTCACAATCAACTGGGCCTCTAGCCCGAAATCACAACGAACGGGGCCTCATGCCCGTTATCATAAATCAATGGCGCCTCAAGCCCGATTTCACAATCAACGGGGTCTCAAGCCCGATATTACAACCAACTGGGCCTCAAGATCGATACCACAGTCAATGGGGTCTCAAGCCCGAATTCGTAAACCAACGGGGCCCTCGGTCCTATCGTATAACTCAAATAGGCCTTCGGCCCGATTTCTCATCAATTCAAATGGACTCCAAGTCCAAGAGTTTTCAATCAAAAGGGTCTCATTCCCGATTTCATATTTCCAAATCTTAAATCATTTCATTTAAACCATCATAAAAAACATAGCGCGTATAAGCGCAGTATAAACCTGAAAACCTCGAAATATGTGCAAATACGTAAAGACTAAGCTACCACAAACAAATGCACTCAAGGCATCACAAAAATGTTCTAAAACAATTATAACACATTTATGCATGCATCAATTTCGGAAGAAAGGTCCACTCACTGACCGTCGGAAGCCGCGCATTGATATGCGCGCCATAAGCCACTCCCGGACCAATCACCGTCTCCGGGGCTCCTGAACATGTCCAAATCATAATAGAGGGTTACTAACTACTTAAATAACCCCTCACTAAAGCCCCGTAATTTTTGGAATTTTTATTTATTTTTAACATTGATCCTAAACCTTCGGACATCCCGAACTATATCAAGATGATGACCAATTGACTCGAAACCAGTCCCAAAATGTTCGTTACATCGAATAGATGAAATTATATGTTGAAACCTTCCCCAAAGGACGGCTTACGCTCCCTCACGCGCCGCCTGAAGTGGCTGCGCGTGGGAGCCACGCACCAGTACTGTGTAGTCGTCTTCAACCCAGCGACGACTGGTCTGGTCGGTTCACTGGTTTGGCTGGTCCAGTTGGACTGGCGTGACCGATCTGACCCTATAGCTCATCCATTTTTCGTATAATTCCTTCCAATCCAATCCTAATCTTCCTATTTCGTCCCTAGAAATCTATTGGTGTGAAGAAACCTAAGAAAAACCATTAAACCCGACCCGTTCAATTCCTCCTCTCACGGGTCAATTTTCCAATCCTTCCCCTGGGCAGCACCGCCCCTCTCCTCCGTCAAAAACCATCCCTAGACACTCCTAATAACCCAAATAATCTCCCCTAATCACTAGAAATCAACCCTAACGTCTAAAACCTGAAATGGAATTTTTGAACGTAAAACACATACCTTCGCGGTTCCACGGCCACCGTGCACGGCGGCTCCCGATCCTGCCACCATCCTCATCGTTTCAATCTTCTCTCTCTGTTTCCCTAACATTCCACAAGTATTGGATTAGGTTTAGGGAGGGTGGTGAGTGTGGTTTGTACAAAATGAGGGCTTCGGGTTTGGTTTGGACGAACACGGGCAAAAGGAATGCATGTATGCAATCACAATGGGCGATGGATGAGTGACACTTGTCACTTATCCCTTGGCTAGCACATAAATATCTGGGCCCCACACTAAAGGACAAAGGTGCACTCGCCTCGTAAAATGTGCCGTTGTAAAATTGCTTGGAACTTCCGTGAACCTTAACTTTCCCGTCGAACGTCGGATTTTGACGTGCCGCCTGTCTATGGACTCGTATCGACTTAATCTATGTAACGGTCTTTGGTCCTCAGCCATTGGGCCTCCCGGGTCAAAAGTTAACTTTTTAATCTTGTATAGGGGTAAAATCGTAATTTCACCCTGAACGTCCGTTAATCCTCGGGAAATCTCCGATTAGCCTCGCTAATCCATCATTAATTCTTAATTAATCCTGATAATCATGGACGAGTCGTTACAATCTTCCCCCCTTCAAGAATTTTGTCCTCGAAATTCAAACTGACCCGATTCCACAACCAAACTGTGGAATCCAACCATGTCGCCTCTACTCGGGTACTCTCGTGTAAAGTACACATCCGTCGTAAACGCTGTACTTTTTGATACACATTGTCACCGGATCCTCCAAAGCTCCAATTCATTCTCTCACCAACAGTGTTATGATCGTTGCCTCTCGAGAGTCATCTCGTCGGCTTGTAGGTCTCACTCGAGACAGTGTCGACGTCTCGCCGATCTCGCCTGTCGCTCACTCTGACAGGTCAATCCTACTAAATTGTCTTCCAATAGGCATTTCAGCCTGATGGTTCTTCTCATCCGACAACCGGAGCTGAGATCCTATTCAGCATCCTATCCGACAACATCCTCTAGATCCTACCATCACAATGGCACAAATCCCATCTCGTAGGTCATCCTCAAACCTATGCCGCAGGTTTAATCAATCTCGATACTTGCATCAGCCAACACTCACGTTTCCTCGTACTCGTACCGACTTCTTCAGCGATTCTTGCTGACTCCAGTGAGAGTCACATCAAATTACACCAATCCGAACGCAGTCGGATACCAATTAACTCCATTACGATGATACGTCACAACCATCGTAACCAACTGGCAACTCTCGGCTCCACTGCGCTTTCGCTGCGCCACTCTGATCTCGACTCGCTCTCGAGTCCTCACATAAAACCTCATGTCACTCAACAACCGATGCTGAAATCTTGATTCACTCGAGTCCCAAACTGTCACTATCGGATCTAATCCAATCGCCACTCATGTCCATATAGGACTCTATCCAACATACAATACATTCATACTCTCGGGGCACTGTCAACCCGACATACCGATTGACCGTGGTCAATCCCATCGTCCAACGTGCACCACACACTAGTGCACCCCTCTTCACATCAATCATTAAGGCATTACTCGACCCGATCTAGTCCTGCACTCTGGTAACATCCAATCACGTACTACTGTCTACGCTCCAACCACGGCTCGGACCTCAATCTTCCGTCACCAGGCACACCTCAATCTAGCACACTCTCTGCTCTCAGACCCAAGACAGATCATACACTCAAATAACCAACTTCTGTCTTGCCTTCTCACTGACTATGCTAAGGGATTCCTTAACTGTCTCACGGTAGTTCTCCTATGCTCATATCTTAGCTTACTTGGAAAAGCAATTCACTCTAATAACGAACAGACCTCGGTCTACTCGACTCATAGTTGTCACAATCACTTCGATCATCTTGATCACCCTGATCGTTACCACACGGCCAATCTCGCTCACCTCAATTCAAATTCATCTCGATCCACCGTGGGTCCACTGTGGGTCCAATTACCTTGGACACTTACTCGTCACATCCAGTGACACTAAATACCATCTACTTCTCAAGTCATTCAAATTTGACCCACGGTCTAGCTGTTTGGTTCTTACACCCTCTTTGAACCCTTTGGCTGTAACAACACCCCTCGTCATCCCACCTAGGGAAGCATCAAGGGGAATCCAAGATGATGACATCAAAGTTCATCCTATGTCATCCTCCGGCGCCCAGTACAATTTGGTAAAGAGCAGAACACGAGAAGTCTCCTTCATCGACGAATAATATTCTCTAATAATTACTACAATGCTTAATTTTTTTCCTTTCGAATCAAACACGTCCATAGATAATCTTTGGCTTCAATTCACGTCAGCAACCTAATTCGCAAGTCCCAATCCTTGTGGGATCAATTTCCAGCACCGAACACTCGTGCCGTCCGTCCACAACGACCTAGGGTACCTATCACCAATCCAGGTATAGGCCATATTTTGCACTGCCAATCCAAGTATAGGGTATACCTCTCACCGAGCCACTCGGGATCCTCTCTGTCCCACTCAGTGCCCACCGAACTCGCACGGCTACCATTCTAGGTTACGTCTACCAACTCGGTCACAAACTAGGGCCTCAAATCACTCGTACATCATCCGCGTGTCCGTAAACGATCCAACTCGCTTATCCGTTTACGACCATTTATGTACATCTAAAAGGATGTGAATTCATCCCAATCTGATGTACCCTTCGACCGAAGAGTCACAACAGGCTCCTGCTGTGATCTGCAGTCAAATCTCTGCATATCATAAAATCTGACCAACCGGTCACTAATACCCATGACAGAACTCGCGTTGTCCATTTATACATTTTCTGTCTAATCACCACTTCGTCATCTCAATCATTGCTGGGACAGAGTCCTCGCCCAGTTCAACTACTGCTAGGTTCTACCCAGCTCATCTCCATTATACCTGTCATCTCGATACAACTCCTCAGGATCTACATTAGCCGACGAATCCTTCTTGTCGTCTAGTTGTAGAAACCAACCATGAGCACAACACGATTGAGATACCCTCAGCTCGTGGCTCGTCGTCTTCCCTCGTTATTGTCCTCGTATCATCGCCCGCGGAGTGAACTAGGGTTATCACGAACTCGGCTGCTCCCTGCAGCATGTCCATCTCGAGTGATCCCTCGCTCTTGACTCCGAAGAGTCGTCGTACCCTGATATTGGTGTCCAAACAACCAGTAATCATGATCGGAGGATCTCGTCCCCTCATAACGCTACGGCTCCCTACCACGGGCCTCCATAAGAATTTGGACATACTCCGTGCCTAACACTACACAAGCGCTACATGCACAATCGCATCCCATCGTGACACACGACAACCACTCTAGGGCATCTCCTGCCAGTCGAAATCCCCCAAGATTCGACACACCGAAACATGGCATCTCATGCCACCCAGGGTCAACGTTCCTAATCCAACCAGTCTCAACCAAGGTCCTCGCGCTCCTGTCTGCTCCTAGGAGCACAATCTCCGTTTTGAAATTCTATCGTGGATGACCCTAATGTCTAACCACAACTGATTCCACTTTGGTCCGATCCCTTTTGGACATGACCGCTCGGCGGTCTCGACTCTCAGGTCGTCATACGGTGTCTACTGGTCCACTAGATCCTATCTCCAGTAACACGACGACTCTAAGTCGTTAGATTTATAGGCACATTGGTCCCATTCGGGATCCAATCTCTCAAAAAACGCGACATCCTATACCAATCAAACCCTAAACCATCGTACCTCGCGCCAAATGTAATCTAACTAGGGTTCGATTCCACTGAATCCTCATCCTATTACCCTAACTATCAGGTTGATGACACGCTGTTACGACTGCAGAGACATCACATCCTCGACATGTGCGTCACTTTGAGGGCAAAACACGCTCTGATACCACTTGACATGACCCGTCCCAAATCCCCCGGGATTAACGTGGGACGTGCCTACTGCCTTCTGACACGAAGTGTCAAACTAGGGATAAGTCCGTCCTTAGCCCAACATGGAGTACCAGCGAGCGCCAGGATCCGGAGGAGGAGTGTGATGTCTCAGTCTCTGCTATAGCCCGCATCCGCGATCAACCTGAAGGGCATTCAAAACATCAAAATTCATGAGTGGACAAAACAAACATTTTAATAAAAACATTTCACAAAAAGAAGATTTATGCCATTCACTAAAAACATGCACGCATTCGAAAACTGTTTATCAAAACATTCACAAAACCATTTGGGCCTTGGCTCGAAACCGTAAAGCAAGTACATGAGAACTCAGCCCAAAACCAGTTTCCGTAGGGACTCAACTGATAGGTCCTCAAATAAACATTATTTTATATTCTTTTATACCCTTTATACTTATCTTTTAATATTAAAATAATAAATAATTAGAGAAAATATTATATTTTGTGATATTTTTGTTTAATTAAATAAATCTTGGAATTTGGAGCGTTTTGGCGAAAGAATTGTCCCGATCGGAATTATGACGAATAAATTATGGACGAAATTCGATTGAATTATTTATTTTAATTATTATTATTATTTCTTTTACTCAGCCCAAATCCACACAACAAGCCTAGAAGAATTCTGCAGCCCACCAGTTGCAAGCTCAGAAGCCAAATCCAGCCCAACAAGCTCACCTGCGCCCAGGCCCGCGTCACAGTCCTTCCCCCAGCCCATCAGAGCCGTCGACAGGCGCTTGCCGAGCTCCCAGTTAGCAGCCTTCGGCATGCACTTCCCGAATGGCACCGTCTCCCTCAGCACATATGCGCTGACTGCTCCGCATGTCATGCTGTAGCTACCTATCGAAATCATGTCCCTCTTTTCAGCTGCTTCCTGCCAAGTCTTTTCCTGCACCAAACCACACCAAACCTGCTCAGATTTTACACAGAAAATGAGTCAAATTCAGCTCCAAACCATGCCTAATATCATCATTAATCAACATTGTTCATCATTACATTTTTATATTTTATTTTGTATTTTTGTATTTGGATTTTTGGCACTCCCTCTATAAATAGGGAGGTCATTTCACTTGTAAATGAGTCCCTCCCCCCACCACCCCCCCCCTCCCCCCTCTGTCTAATTTTTTCTCTCTTTTGTAGCTTTTATTTTAGTTTTTTCTCTCTCTACATTGTAGAGTTATTTTGGGGACCATTTTAACTTCTTGTAAATTTTCTTATTAATTAGTTTTCTTTTAATTAATGTTCTTAATTTATGTTATTTTTATATTATTTCTTAATTTCATTTATTCTTTACTTTGTTCTTGTGATTTTTCTTTGAGAGCTCTTAAACACATTTTTATGTTTTTCTTAAAAAATACCTAGGCCAAGTAATTCTAAGGCAATTCAAGAGTTTTAAGACCGAATTCCTCGTATTTCTACTTCCATGTTTACAAGTTTCCTACCGCTTTTCTGTGATTCTTGTGAAAGTCCATATATTTTTCTAATTAAATTCTTGTTATTGTTATTAGTTTTACTTATAATTCAATATGTGTGTTGGTATTTTCTTTATAAAATTTGTAAGTATGAATGCAATCTCCATGTGTTTTACTTTTGAATTTCTTTTACTTCATATGTTTTAGTGTTTAAACTTCGATTCAAAACTAAATGTTGATCCGCTGTTCGGGGCATTTAGAATGAAGTTGAAGAGATTTAATATTTGACCGTTGTTCGGCGCATTAAATCACAAACTAAAGTGAATCATATTGTAGGTAATAATACGCTGTTCGGTGCATTTATAATATGAAAAATGTATGCATGTATTTGAGATGATTAAGGTAGAATTTCGTGATTGGTTCAATACGAGCATGATGTTAGAGTGTTGGTAAGAATATGTGTTTGAAAAAAATTCACTTGTAAAAAAGTTAAAGTAGAAGTAGAATTAAGTTTTTAATTATTTTTACTTGTTTTCATTATTCTATGATTACAATCTTTTCAAACCCCCCATTTAATTATTTATTCTTTTATTCTTTAATTCTTTATTCTTTATTCTTTAATTCTTAATTCTTTATTTCATTAATTCTCTTATTCATTAATTTTTAATTTTTTAATTTTTTAATTCATTTATTCTTTATTATTTAATTCATAATTCTTTTATTAATTATTCTTTCTTACTAACATATTATTAATGTTCCATAATTTCCCCGGTTAAAAACGATCCCTATTTATCAATACCATATCTACACAAAAAGGGTTTAAATTGCATAATACTCGAATTACGTATTTAATTTAATACGTAGTTTGAGCGTTATCATCAGCCCAAATCAACATACGTGGGTCTCAGCCCAAAACCATATCCAAAACATAGAACACAGGGTCTCCGCCCCAAACCACTTTCCAAAACATTGAACACGGGGTATCAGTCCCAAACCACTTTCCAAAACATAGAACACGGTAGGCCTCGTCATTGGGCCGGGCCGGGCCTATTTCATAATTTAAAAAATACCGGGTCGGGTCGGGCGGGCTTGATCATAAATATGAAAGCGCATGCCCTTTATCAGGCCGAGTTTGGGCCGGGCTTTTATCGGGCTTTACGGGTCGGGCCTACTTAGCCCACTTGGGCCGGGCCTACTAAGCCCGTTTGTACCTACCTAATTGTAAAAAAAAAAAATGAGTTGAGTTTAAATATTATTATCGAATATTGAAATAAGCTAAAGAGGGGTACTATTGGATTTGGAGAATTAACTTAAATTTTCGACCATAAAGCCGAGATAAGATAAGCAGGTCGCTAAGAAAGTCAGAGACCTAATGAGTTTTTTTGAATTTAGGGTTAGAGTTTGGTTTGGGCATTGGACTTTTAAATGACACTAGGTTGAGATTTGGTTGGAGTTTGGATTTTGGCTATAATAGTAGTAACAAAATTGGATTGGG